>BCIM01000013.1:185344-535800 GCA_039545315.1 Kondoa malvinella
GCTTGTCGTTGTATTCGAGATATCAGACGGACGCTCAATCTCGCCATGCTGGCCTTGAGCTGCTGTACCAGCAACCCAGAGCAACGCAAAGCAGCACAAGACATTCATATAAGGCAGAAGGAGGGAGGAGAGAGCAGCGGGCATAGCAGTGGTAACATGATGTGTCGTACTTCCGAATCTGACATCTTTGACCAGAAGTCACGTTCCAGAAGAAGCGTTCTGTCATGCTAGCGACAAAGTTGCTGGGCAGAGAGGTTGGGACAGGGACGGCAATTCAGGAGGCAATTCAGTGATGAGGCGACTGCGGTTACACGCAAGGGGTACAACAACAATATGCATCTATAGACTGAACGAAACAAATGACACAAGGGCTATACAGCCTAATCTATCTATCTACCAGGAGGAGAAGATGCGAACATAGTTAATCTCCCAACTGACAGGGCGCGATGAAATCCATCAGCTCAAGTTATGGAAGGAAGAGAGGCAACTGACTATGCCCGCTTGAAGTTTGACCCTCCCATGACTTGAGTCGCACAAGTTCCTGGGCAGCCTGAGATGGGACTGCGACAAAGCTTCAACATGACTTTCGGCGAGGTTGAAAGCGCGTACTAGACATGCTCAGATCCAGCCCAGTCTCCGCAAAGGGTAGTATTAATGACTATAGTTTGTCTGTAACCGCGACATTGAGCTCCAGCAAAGCTTTGAAAAGATGAACTGCGACTCACTCATCAAAGAAGTCGCTCGTGTTGCATCCTTCGTTTTCCCAACGTGATCGAGGTGCTCCCCAAGAACTTGGATTAGGACTACCGGTTGAGATGTCTGGTGGGATCTGATCACGGGGAAAGAAGAATACGCTGATGCCGCTGTCATCCCACAGAGTGGCATAGCTGTAAACCAATCAGACAAGCCTGTGCAATCAAGAGAGTGCATACACTCCTCCGCCAATTCTGTTGAAGCCTCCACCAAATGTCCTAGCATTCGGATCTACGAGAATCAGTATGAGCTATGCCTGACACCAAGGAGACCTAAACATACCTACATTCCCACAGCCGAGGTTGTTTGGGCTGCTGTACACGTTGCAGTCTGATTCAATGATGCTGGATACGGCTTGCATGGGAGATTTCGTCTTGCAGCCTTCGGTTGTATGTAATGTGTAGCGATTGAAGACATCGCTCAAAGGAAGGTAAGCCAAAGCATGCGAAGCCTGCGAGATTGACTGACTTGTTGACACCTTCCACACTGTACCAAAATTCAGGGTCATCCAAGGTTGAGACAAGCAGAAACCTACATGTCTATTTCTCCCCCAGCACTGCACAATCTTGATAAGCCCAAATCCACCTGCTACAGAAAGAACGACTCACGGCCATGCACGAGTTGCCCCGACAGTCCAAAATGCTGGCCATGAGGCGCATCCAGTAGGCATATGGCGCGCATCAAGCAGCACTGCTCTTCACACCTTTAGCATTAAGCTCTTGCAATCAACATCCCACCCACGTAATTGGCCCTTCTTGAACTTCTCTTTGCTCGTAATGCGGACGGAATCCCGGTTCTGCCCAAAAGCCAGATCTTTATGGTGGTCTACTCGAATGACAGGGTTGCCTCGACGATTGATATAAGCTAGAGGCTCTTTCCCATCTCGATCGCTGGTAGCTGCATCATGATCCAGATAGTTGACCTGTTATATGATGAGCGCGCTTTCCCGACCTTGTGCAGGGATCAGGCTGACCATTCCATGCGTTGGGTCATCATGCGCAAAGAAATCAAACGCCTCGAAGAAGGAGCTATTTGACCAATCGTGTTGTAGCTATTCCCGAAGTGATGAACATACGTTCGACTGCCTGCTGCATGAACGCCTTACATTCCAACTTGGGCCGGCCGAAGGTTGCTCCCAGCGCGCATGTAAGGCTTTGTGATTGCGCTTGGAGCGATGAGAAGCTGCGTTGGTATTGCTGACGAGCAGCGTGAGCAGACCAGCTGCGAGATATAAAGTTGCAATCATATTTTTGAATTGTAAAGGCGGGAAATCGTGTACAGAGTCGTATGCGAGACTGTCAAAGCCTGTAGATTAAGAGAGGAACCAGCCTCGAGATGTTTGAGCAAGCGAGTGTCAATGGTAGCAAAGGACCAAAGGTGCATTGTTCAAGGCGAATTTCATGACAATAGACCGGCTCAAGCGAAACGCCTTGTTACGCACTTGGCGAAGGCATTGATCCCTTTACGCAGCCGCAAGGCTATGCAGGCGCCTTGGCCTTCTTGCACTCGCTCGGAACAGGAATGGCAACGCGTCGAGTCGCGCGGTTTTTTAACGATAACTCGTAACGGTACAGGCAGGTCCCTCTGTATCTGTGAGCAGGACCACGAAAAACCTGCTAACCAATCGCACGCCGAGCTTTTCGCCATGTTTATCAATCAGACTGCTTTCCACACCTCTTAAGGTTGAATATTACCGTCAAAGGCCCATGTGCCTTTCCACCCTGACCCTGCCTGTTCTCTGCGCTGCCTGATTCCGATCTTTGCACATTTCACCCTGCCATTTGGGAGAATTTTCCTTAGCATCTGCGACCCCTAGACTGTCCTCTTTCGCAGATTGAACCTCAACCTCTCCGCAAATGTATGCAGCTCCTACAGGTCACTCAAGCGATGCCAGGACAAACGCTGTTGTATATTTGGACACGGAAGAAGCGACTCTTCCTTTCTTAGCTTTCAGCGCACAAGATCTAGAGCTTTACGCGAAAGGAGCAGGAGTCGATCTGAGCAGAGACTGCTCCATCATCTTGGGCTGTAAAGGCACATTGTATGCGTTGTCGGATAAGGTCAAAGGCAAGGAAACGCCGCTGCTTCTTAGGCCCCAGGTTGGAGAGCTCTTCCTCTTTGTCCCCTCCGTACCCAGATTAGGTTCGCTCGTCTATCTCATTAAATGCCTATCGTTTGATTGAGCCTTTGGTCCAGTTTGGCGAGATTCTATGATTCATTTCAATGAGACGCACAAGGCGGCATCATCCAGATCGTCGAATTCGAGCACTAGCAGTAGTTCTAGCTCGAGATCGGCTGCCTTGACAAGACGGCAGGAGCTAAGAAAGACTCTGGAACGAATGGATGGCAGCTGTCAAGTCACCGGTAGAACAGCAGCTTTCTCAGATGTAGCTCATCTAGTCAAAGCCTCAAAGCCGGACATGGTCAGTGCTTGTCTCTTACTCATCATTCCACGTTGCTTGACAGTATTGGCGATCAGGTCCCAGTGCATATTCTCGCATCCCGCTTATCCCTGTACCCTTCTAACGAGTCCGTCTTTGGAACATTGGCTGACTCGTATGATCCTCGTCTGGCAATCCTGCTCGACAGTGGTCTGCGTAGAATGCTAGATGCGAATCAATGCTACTTCAGAGTGCCGGATAATGTGAGTTCATCGTTAGTCTCGTCGTCTCACAATATCCTGACTGGCCGCAAAAGACCAATACAGCAATCAAATTAGCAGGAACCGATAGCGAGACGATGCGGATGTTACACGACTTTCACGTACGTCAACCTTCCAAACCAAGAACAAAAACCTTTAGATCCTAACAGCAGCTTCTCCATCACTCGCGACCCAGCCGATATGGCCCCTCTTCAAGTCTTTTGGGATTGGTGCACCGGAAGCAAGTTGTTATACCTGTTTGGCACGAAAGAAGCGTTGGAGTGTCAAAGCAATGCGACCTGGTCAAGGTAGTAGAAGAGTGGAAACAGCAATTGAGAGCGAGTAAAGCCAGGTCAGTGTCTCGTCCATGCAACCGTTGTCTCGCTGAAGTAGACTGCCAACAGCCGAAGAACCGCTTCAGATGGTTCGATAGCAGGCGAATGAAGCTCTGAATAGGCCATACGTCTGACTCCGGGATGATGCTATATGCGGACAGCTGTCACTTTGTAATATTCATCACTTTGTAATATTCAATGCGGACATGAATACTGGTCATTTCTGTGTGCAGGTGGGCCGAGCGAATGCATTGGTTCTTTGATACAAACGCCTGTCCTTCTTGCACTCGCTTAGGACATAGCTAGTAGCGAGTTGGGTCGCCCGGGTCTACTCTACCGAACGGCTGCATCAAGGATGATTCGTAAGTATATCAAAAGACCATACCATCTGCGTCTCTGAGAAAGAGCAGGTGAAGCAACTTCGACTTCAATTTTAGGCACTTTGAAAGCTCGCTCGTCTGCGCGTCCAGGTGACGAGTACACTTCGTATTCTGCTCGCGAACGCTTGTTGTCTGATTGTAATTTGATGGGAGAGCGCAAAGTGGTCGACCCGTCTTTCCAGATGCTGTCACCAAAGTAAGTAAGTTGATTGCTAGAAGGGGAAATCTGTTGAGCTGAATGATGCTGCAGCTGACCAAGTGAGGTGAATGATGAAGCGCCAGGAGAGTCTAAAGACGCCTTGTTACTGAACATAAGAACGGACATGTGACTGGTGGGATTGGCTGCACTAGAAGTAGACGGCGATAAAAGCTGCTGAACCTCTTCCTCCTCTGCTTTACTACTGAGTTCCCCATAACCCGAATCATCTGCGTACTCTGCACTGAGCGCAACATCTTCACATTCGACTTTAACAGCATCATCCAAAGCGTAAGCAGGGGTAGCAGCTCGAGATCGAATAGAACGAGTGTCTGAGCTGTTGTAATGCTCAACGATGACGGGCAAGAGAGAGTCTGGATCATGATCATGGCTTTCGCGCTTCTTCTTGAGTGGTGTGGGTGGTTTGATCTCCATCTTGGGCGGAGAGTACAAGATTGGAGGTTGTTCAGAGAAGCGCACATTTCGCTTGACTTTTTGATGAGCATAGGTAGTTGCAGACAATGACAGGGCATGAGAGGGGGAGGGTGCGTCAGATTTGTGGTCTTTGACTGGAAAAGAGGGCTGAAGAGGCATTCGATCAAGCAAGCTCATAAAGTCATTCTCGTCAATGATGGGCATCCCAAGGGCACGCAATCTACGCGAACAGTTAGGATTCACTGGCGCATGAACACAGAGGTATTATTGACCTTTCTATCAACGGACAGTGTCTGGCAGAGGCAACAAAGAAATGGATCAAAGGCATCTTGGTGTGACGCATGTAGGCTCTTGTAGCGATAATACCTCCTCGAGCAGCTGTAAGTAAGAGAGACACAGCCAGTGAGACAAACGAAAGAAGGCACGGGCGGGATTTGGACAGACTGAAATAATGCATAAGCTGCTGCCTACTGGCGAGACTGCTGCCAAAGAAAGCAACTGGAGCGTGAGACATGTTAGGAGTTGACGAGACAGGTATCGAGAGTGCCAAGTATCGATCGTGGTGCGACTTGTGATAGTGGTTCGGGTCAAGCAGATCTTTCGCAGACAATGCATGCCTTCAAACTTCAAACTCTCAGACTTAGCAGAATTTCGAGTAGCGCAAGACTGGCAAAGACAATTGTGATAGCAAAGACAGCATTCAATAACACCCGAAAGCCTATATACACTTGCCTTTGACACGGCATGACAATCACGTAATCTTGCAACCCAGCATCCACTTCATTCGCCTCTCACATCCGAAGTCTGCCATAAAGTCCCAGCTACCGTCTCCCTCATCGAATCCCTCTCGGCAGCAATGTTGAGCAGGTTAAGTGACGCTCTAAACTTTTCAGATTCCGTCGGACCGGTAACAACAGCTGGTGGTTTGAGAGCTGCGAAACCTTGAGAAAGAGGCAGGGTGTAAAGACGACGAGGAGCGCTGTTTGATTCTTGCGGAAGTAGTCGAGGGGAGGATGTTGCTTCGACAGATCGATTGGACAGATTGGAAGCTGCGCGTTGACGTTTAACAGGTGGTTGAGCTGGAGATTGTAAAGACTGTGACGCAGATCCTGGTGAACGCGCAGAGAGCTTGTCTCGCAAGGCGGACATGACCGTAGCGTGGCACGGCGGGGTAGAGTCGGGGACCGGTACGGAGGATAATTTGCGTTTTCGAGAGCTGGGCTTGGCTTGGCGCGAAGATGACTTCTCCGGGCCAGAAGAGACCGTTGTCGCAACAGACTCGTTGTCTGATGGAGAAGAGCGATCTGATTGGCGGGAAGAGACGACAGAAGATCCGGTAGAGGGCATGCGTTCTAAAGTAGCGAGCATGAGACAGGGTTTCTAATGATAGAGCAAAAAAAGAGACTTGCCTATCGCAGGTCCTGGTGTTTCTGAAGTAAATCCTTGACTCGCAGCAGCTACTGATAGCGCTTGGACAGCCAAGACATAGCTCAAAGCTGTCAACCTCTGAATAACCGAACTGGTCAAAATCGTTCATGAACAGAAGGACGATGTACATACCTCGTCCTCGGCCTTCTTGGCTTGTAAAAGAGCCAACAGCATCGCCCTGTCTTCATTCCCTTCTCGCTTGAACGATTCGACAATGGATGTCAGCGAAGGCGAGCAGTCGTGTCCTGCGCCAAGCTTGGTAGGCTTGCCTCGGACTGCTTCAGCTGCGAGCTTGTCGAAGGCTTGTTGCATTTCGACCAATGTTATTAATAGAGAAGTGGTATTCACGAAAGCGATGCCAAGAGGTTTGCGCGGAGCTTGCTGCCAACTTTCTTTTGAAGAAATTGATAGAAAGTGTAAAGGACTACGTGGTGGTGCACGATAGAAGCTGCGCAAAGGCTCAAAGTCCAAGAACATCTTCTGCCAAGGAATACTTGGACAGCCAAAAAAAGCCTTGCAGCTAATTTTGAACCATTGCCAACTGACGAAAGCCAGATGTATGGATCGAAGCAGACCAGGCTCCTTGATGTGCTGTTGCAGTGCATCAAACATCTTTAGAAATAGTAGCCCAAGCCTTGGCGCCCATTATAGCACGGAGTGCGCCGTCTGAACCATTATTCCGGGTTCGAAAAGATAAGATAAGAAGCGAAAATCCATTTCGCCTAGCAGAAACACAGGCGTCGCTTCATAGCCAGATGCAGAGTGGGTGAACAGCAGATGTGAGGCATATGAAGATGACACATAGGGACGAGTTTCCATTCGGAGACTCGCCCACCCTTGGCACCGCGTATCTGCGGAACCGGATGTGTATATATATAGGGCGAGGGTGACAAACGTGCGGAATGCCAGAACTGTGTAGTGCTGTTGTGCCAGCAGTAGAATACTGGCAGGTGGCCTGTTTGACGTTGTACTAGGGCGTACTTTGATTCAGAGAGGAAGTAGAGCGCGCTTTGCTTTGAGAGGAAGAGGTAAAACATGGAGCGCTGATTGAAGGAGTGACGAGCAAGGATCATATAATTTGCATGAGGTGTGTAAGAGGGTCTGGCGTGCTCAAGCAAGCATGGGAATCAAAGTTCGCAAGAGCGTACGAAAGCAGAGCGTAGCTAATTCCGTCTTTGTGCCGCAAACGCCCTTAATACGATGCTGAGGCAGTCAGACAGCATATTTGCCTGCGATGAAGCTTGTATGGCCATAGCAGGAGTAGAAAGAAGAAACAGATATGAACCCAGTGCCAATCTGCAGACAAAGCAAGCGAGAGACGAATTTAGCTGTGCTTCGCGTCGTCGCTGATCTGAGGAGTACTTTCTAGGCAAGAAGGAAGCCTTGAGCTTGCCAGAACACGCAAAAGAGTAAATCGATAAGGTTGCTCGCGAGCTCGATCACAGATCTTGCTGGTACTGCACGCAGACAAAGCACGACGCGAGAACCAAAGGCATTCGGAATTGTCACGACAAGGCAGCGCAGTATTTTGGACAGTTGGGTGCAAAGAACAGCGCCAACCCAAGGCAATTTGATGATCACGGAAGCTGTAGGCCATGCAGCAGGGCCAGATGTGAATCAGGTATTTTCTACAAGTTGTCAGATCATGGGTTAGAAGAAAGCCAGCATCTCATTAATTCGAGCACCACCTACGCACCTGAGCCTGGCCGCGTGCAAACAGAAGATACACAGAAGCATTCGCGAAATACTCCACTGTCATACCAGGGCCTGCGTATACGCTTGGAGCGCAAGTCAAACATGTTCCCCTCCAAGAAATCGTCCCGCAAGCGCATCATATTAGCTTTCGACCTGGACAATTTCTACTGCGCCTGTGAACGTATCAGAGATCCAAGGTTGTGCAACAAACCAGTCGGAATTCAGCAGAAGCAGGTTCGCCTCTATCGCTGTGTGTTCCGGGCTATGATAAACACATATTGGTTAGATCCTAGCTACGGCCTCGTATGAAGCAAGAGCTCTCGGCGTTGGCAAGCTTCAACTTGTCAAAGAGGCCATCAATGTATGCCCGGAGCTCATCATCGTCAATGGTTAGTCAAACCTAGCAGCAAGCTATAGAGGGAGATCGGAGCTGATTCTGTCGCAGGCGAAGATCTGACGCATTATAGAGCGTTCTCCCGCAAGATATGGAGGCTGGTAAAGTCAATTTGTGGTGGCAATATCGAAAAGCTCGGAATGGATGAATGTCAGTGCTCTCCATTAGGCCAAGAGCTTGCAAATGATAGTCAGACAGTGTTCTGCGATGTCACTGAGCTGGTGGATCAGCATATTAAAGAAGTCGACAGCGCAACACAATCTTCCAGTCAAGCCTTCTTCAATCTCAATCTCAAGCGGACGAGCACCCAAGATCGCTCGACTGGTTTCTACTACGACCCAAGTGAAGTCAGCGGCTACGTCGTACCGGAAGAATCAAATATAAAAGACTCTGAGGAGCGTCGGCGACTTCGGATCGGCTCTCATCTTGCCTTTTACGTGCGCGATAAGATTTACTCTGAGCTGGGATTCACCACATCTGCTGGCGTATCGCATTCCAAATTGCTTTCGAAGCTCATAGTCAGTCGATCGTCCCATATTTAATGCTTGCTTGCTTACCAAGGGTCAGGCATCCATCAACAAGCCCGCAAAGCAGACAACTTGGTATCCTATAGAGGACACCGAAGAAGCTCGAAAAGCTTTCATGGCTCCCTACCAGCTTGGAAAGTATGTTGTTCCTCGCATATAACTGTTTTTTGCTGATCTTGAGCAGAATACCCGGCTATGGCTATAAAACAATCAAGATCCTACGGCATCACCTGTTTGGGGACGAACTACCTTCAGCTGGCGCTTTCACTGATGCACCGGAAGATACACACCCATATGAACATTTAAAACAAGTAGCAGAAGAAGAAACTGAACGGCCATTGATCGTGCAGGATGTGCGGGAGAAAGCAACCGCTCGCCAGTTCAGGCAATGGTACGGCGAACGACTAGGTAATCGATTATGGTCTTTACTGCTTGGGGAGGATGATGAGCCTGTGAATTCGGCACCGGATTATCCTGCGACCATTAGTGTGGAAGATAGCTACCCACGTAAGCTCTAAGAGAGTCTCGCTTCAATCATTCACTTACATCTTTACAGAGCTAATGAATTATGAAGAAGCTCTGATGCACGTGCGCGAACTCACGACGGCGCTCATGCGAAGGCTTCAGCTAGAGCTAGTGGACGAGCCAGCATCTCTTCTACCACCGAGCGTCGGTAATAGGCAGGTCTTTGCTCGATATTCGCAGAACATTCGTCTATCTACTAGGATAGACCGGAACAGCAGAGAAACGCAAACCATGAAAGCGCCAGCGGAGATCTTTGACCTGAAATTATCACCAAGGCAAAGGTCCGACGTACTGATCGACCATGGTCTATCTACCTTCCTACGCAAAGCGATGGACGCGCATCCTCAAGGTCATTTGCGTATCATCAATGTCGCCGCAGTCAATTTCGTTACCGAAGCACCTCCCGCGGATGTCAGAAGCTTATTCACCGAGAACAAGAAAAGACCTAGAATAACTCAGGATAGATGGAGCACCATGGCTAGTGCAGATATTGACGAAGCGACACTGAACGAATTACCACCTGAGATGGCTGCTGAAATACGAAAGTCGCTCAATATGCCTGAACCATCTGCTAAAAAGAGCAAAAAGAGCAAGAGCGAGTCGGCAGAACTAGTATCTTGTGATTGGCCAAAGTGAGTTAATCTCTTGAGCTGTAATCGAGAGCTTAACTTGCCCCTAGATGCGGCGCAAAGCTTTTACCAGGTGCAGCAGACAAGCACAAGAAGTGGCATCGAAGCAGTAGCAAGGGTTAAGAATGAATGCCAGTGCAATGCCACTTGTCACATTACAACGTACTGCGCCCAACTTCTATACAGCTACTGCTTTGCCCAAGTCGTACTAAACCACACAAAACCTAACTAATCCATCAAGGAAACTGCTCCACGCTTACAGTTCTTGTCCAACAGAACGCCAACGTCCTTCAGCACAAATTTACAGACCACTGAGCCAAAGAAATCCGATATTCTTCTTAAGCGCTGTTCGACACGCGATCTTGTTTCTGTTGGCACAAGACCATACACTGAAGTATTGGTGTCGCCAGATATGAGCATAAGATGTCGATCTATTGCAATCAACTGTGAATCTGCAAAACCGACACTGAAATGGAACACACCTAGAATCTGAGCATCTGTAAACAGTCTGCATAGGGTATCCACATATACAGCAGGCGAATCAAGTCTGAGAGTACATAAATCAGCAATGCGGGAAAGACCTGTGAACGTGGACCTACCCTTTGACATTTGTCATTCGATCTAATGACCGCGAGATCTTGGACGACCAGGCGCCGAAAGAGCTCTGTAGACCGGTATCAGAATTGGTCTTCCCCTTGAATGGTAGGCAGCTTACTTGGCTTCCCTTCCTGCCTTTTGCAACGTCGACAAAGCCAAGCTTCTTGGCCAGCGTACTTTGTATGCCATCCAAGAGATTGTCGAACGAGTCAAGTTCTTTCGCAAACCGTTCCGCGGTGGCTTTCGATGTAGTCGGCTGATCGATCGCTCGAGCTACCAGTAAGAGCTCGCCAGCCTTGTCCAGACCTTCTAGACCGTTCAAGAGCAGCTCAATCATCCTAACTTTGGTCTCGACCGCAGCCAACTTGATGCCGGCTTGTTCCCATATTGAGCGAGGTGCATAAAGCTTAGGTGTCAGATAGCAACCTGAAGCTATACTATGCCGGAACCTCTGCATGACTTGGAAAGGCTTGCGTTGCGGCGAGACGGGCATAAACATCGTCTCTTGAAATGGCATCATGACACTCTCGGCGAGGCCGTTTGATGCCGGAGCCGGACTGTTGGTTCGAGGGAAATACGAGACTGTCGGTGAGTAAAAGTCAGTCGTACTTGAGGTTGGGAAGGGCGATACAGATCGTATAGAGGTATCGGCATCGGTGAAAGAGCTTTCGCTTGAATAGCCAGCGTGCAAAGAAGGCGCGGCTGATGTCACATCGTCCCGCTTGAGGAAAGCCGACCTTGATCCACTTGCATGAATAGTCTCTTTCAGGTCATTGTACGAGTCGTCCGAGACATAAGGTGTCGAGACTGCTCTTATTCGAGGTGGTAGACCATGACCTAGGGATAGAGACGAAGCGCTGCTGAATTTGCGATGGCTCTGAGCGCTTTCGTCTTCAGTGTCGAGTGATGTCCGCGCACTGCCTTGCTCAGAGCTGGCTGCGGTATATACGCTGTTCATTTCAGCCAAAGGTGACTTTCGTCTTTGGCTGATAGTGCCTTGCGAGGTAGTAGTGTTGACCAGAAGGCGGTCGGGCGCTCTTGACACAGAGAGGGTAGCCTGCTGAGAAGCATCGACTTTGGCTGGTACAGGTGGAGGTGGAGTGATTGAAGGAGGTGGGGATATAGTTGGATCTAGAGCTTCTTCAGGCCGAGGCGTAGGTACGTCCGAAGAAGATCGATTTGAGGTATATATGAATTGCGGATCTGAAGGTCGTAGAGTAGCTCGCTTGTCTACAGCCGACTTGAACTCTGCTTCATCTAGCTCATCGCCGATGCCCATTGAAGGACGACGTATATGCCGTACATTGTCGGTTGCCTCGCCAGCTGGCCAATCAGCCGTCGACTCGTCGTCTGAAGTTGCGCTGTCTGCAAATTGCGCAGAATATGGATGTCTTGCGTCATCCTCGGATACTTCTTCGTCAGGTAAAGATCGGAAAGCAGGCGATAGACTCAGGTTGATGGGCGAAACATCGATAGACAGCTGATAACCATTCTTTGCTGGGGTTGGCGCTGGCGCTCGAGGTGGTTCAAGTAGAAGAGCAGGTCTGGCTGGAGTTGGCGCAGGTGCAGCTGGAAATGAGCTGGACAGAGGTCTTGTTCGCCGTTGTTGATCTGCTATATGCGAGTCCATGACGGATTCGCCCGTGAAAGGCGGAGATATGTCTGAAGGTGTAGATGGTAAGCCGGGGATAGTAGAATCACTCGTATCCGATCCCGTTGACGTTGAAGAGCCTAGACCGCGATCTCTAGGCGGATGTGATGCGTCCTCGTCTGTTGGTAAGGTATTCTGGTCGTCCAAAGGAGCTTGATCTTGTCCTTCCATAGTGAGCATTCGTACTCGCTCAGCATAAGTATCATGCTTTAACTCCATCAGCGGTGGACTTCCGCGTATACTCGACCAACTCACGATAACCTTTAACCTCCTCCCTTCTTCAACTCGTGCTCTTTCCCTTCTCTCTAACTTCTCTTCCCTCTTATTCAGATCCCGCAATGCCTCATCTGTCGGCCCTCTCCGGGCAATGTCTTCCTTCATCGACTCTATCCTAGCCACTTCCCTAGACCGCCAGTGTCCAGTGCCCTCCTCAACACGCGCCATGACTTCCCTCAACAACTTGACAGACTCTTTATAAGCCGCGACGGCTTCATCTACATTGTTAGCCGAGTCGAGGACTACGGCAGTTTGCGCTTTTTGTAACGCGATAGTAAGGACTGATTTCGAAGAATTGGGTGATGGTAAACCATTGCGGGAAGCTTCTGGTGAGTCGGGTGCGGGTGTTGAAGCGGATCGAGAACGAGATGAGGAAGATGAGGTAGAAGGTCGATGGCTTGTTGCTAGTGATCCGAACGATTTCTTACGTGGTGCCATTGCGTTACTGTCATGTCGACCACTCGGCAGATCTAATGTCTCGCTGTCAGGCATGGAAAGCACGTTCTGAGATGGTTGAAACGGACCGTCTGCTCGATATATACTTTGGCTGTCTCGATACTGCGAAGGCATAGAAGGAGATCTAGCACTCTTGCTTGTGAGACTGTATTGGGAAAAGGCAGAGTCCTTCCGCTGCGAAGAAGATGGCGACGTAAAGGCACTATATGGATGCGGCGCGAAGTCTGGTGATATCTCGCCGCTTGTAGAAGCTACAGACGGTCGCCTTCTGTACTCTGAGCTGGTAACCGGAAGCGGCGCAGCGGTTGGCTTGTTTGGGAATCGATAAGCAGTATTGACAGTTGAAGTACTTGGTATCATAGACGCTGGAGCATTTGATGTAGCATGGCGCGGTATAGCTGGTAAAGGTATTGATGGCGGAGGGACTGTCGGAGCAGCAGAGTGATTTGGGTAGGCCGCTTTGCTTGAAACAGATCTTTGACGCGGTCTCTCAAAGACGGGAGATAATTGATCTTCAGAGTCCATTGCCGTAGACATGAAGCTGTAAGAAGTTGCGCTGGATGCATTTGAGACGAAGCCCGAGTCTGCGAATTGAGGTGAATCTGTAGCGTTTGAAGACCAGTCGGACGAGGCTCTTTGCCTGTGATTGCTTGGTAAATGAAATGACGAAGTCGAGCTCTGCTTCTTGCGATGTGTGTTCTCCATTGTAGCAGTAATGGTCGCGGTGTATACAGCCATTTGATTTGGGGCTGAGCGCGATCACGAAAAGCAGTCGCCAGCCGTTCCACTGCGGTGGGCTCCACGAGAGTAACGATGTACTGCCAGATCTAGACAGACAGCATTCTGACAATTTGGCTTGCTGCTAACTTCTTGATGCGAGGTCTTTGTTTGAATCTCAATGCAGTGCACCCCGCTCTTCAGTCTCGGTGCAGATAAGGCGGAATTGACTTGCAGGTCTTGCTGAGGTCTACGATAGATCCTTGTTGGCCCTTGAAGCGCGACTGAGCAAGCAAAGGGGCGACACGAGAGGTCAGAGCAACAGCTGGCGTCTTCGATAGAATTCTAGTGTAAACGGACACCTTGCAATACGGCGACGTGTATAGTGGTGACAAGCAGACGCTGGAAGCTGCTCTCAAAGGTGCGGCCAGCTGAGCAGCAGAGTAGGCTTCAAGCAGTTGTCCTTGAAATGGATGTCAGCGGTCAACAACATCTCACCGCATAGGTGATGAACGCACAGAGTCATCGCTTGCTCTGTACGACCAGCTGTCTCGCTTCAAGCCCTGTCGCTCAGTCTCTTCCTCTCTTCTCCGTTGTCTGCCCAAAATCATGCTGCCGAGTCATACTTTGACAATCGCAGGAAGTGACTCAGGAGGAGGAGCTGGCATTCAAGCTGGTACATCTCTTTCATTACTTCTGCTTATCTCCCTCGTTTTTCTGTCCTTCATCCTCTTTGTGCTTTCTGCGCATCCAAGCAACTATCCATCTTGAATATCTCATCAGCAACAGATGAGCAGTAGCTGAAAGTTCACGCTTGTGTGCACAGACTTGAAGACCTTCACCACGCTGGGTTGCTATGGCGCGAGCGTGATCGCTGCATTGACCGCCCAGAACACTGCAAGCTATTTTCTACTGCTTTCTGGGCGCTCTAACAATCGAGGCAGCAAGGCGTTCAAGGTATTCAAGCAATCAGCCCAGACTTTGTCGAGCAGCAACTAGATGCTGTACTTTCCGACCTCGAATTTGGTAGCATCAAAACGGGCATGCTGTCCAATGCTGGTGTCATACACACCGTTGCAAAGAGCTTGAAAGGCCATTATCCAAGCGGCGTGCCAAAATTTGTCATGTGCGCTCCAAACTCTGCAATCAGACCGGTCTGACGATGAGCTGTAGAGACCCTGTCATGGTCGCAACGAGCGGTGCTACCCTATTAGAAGATTCGGCTATAGAGACTTTACGCTCTGAGGTCATACCCCTAGCGACTATCGTCACGCCTAATCTACCCGAAGGTCGAATCTTGGCTGGCCAGACTGAGAAACCAGAGAAGGAAGATATCGATTACATGAAATCTCTTTGTCGCAAGATCGCTAAATTGGGATGTCAAGCTGTTCTGCTGAAAGGCGGACATCTTGACGAGAAGAAGATCAACGATGTGCTTTATTTGGTCGAGAAAGACGAGTTTCATGTATGGACGCACAAGTCAGTGCTTATCCTGGTGTCAGTGATTAGGACCTGATGCTTTGACCATAGCAAGCTCGAAACAAAAGTCAGTAAACTCTGTGTTGTCAACTGTTAGCTGAATGTGGTGCAGTCGACACATGGAACAGGCTGTACGCTCAGCGCAGCCATCTGCAGCTATCTAGCCCAAGGACATGACAGTAAGTTTGCCTCGCCCAGTCATTTCGAGATAGTCTGACATCAATATCAGTACATTCGGCTACAAGCCTCGCGATCGAGTACATTGCAACAGCAATTCAAACCGCCGTACCTATAGGCAAGGGCAGTGGACCTGTCAACCATCTGCATTCGACTTTACAGCGATCTTTACCACCGTCAGTCATGCTCGCTTGTGTCATTTGCCTGATCCGATAATCAAACAGCATTACACAACAAAATGCCACACCTCTGTCAGACGAACTCATCAAGCAGAATCGGTTAGATTGGGATAACTACGTCGAACAGAACGCCTTTGTACGCGGATTGCGGGATGGGACTTTACCTCGAGAAGCTTTCATTCACTTTCTGAAGCAAGGTGAGCGTCAAATTTGAATGCTACGATCTGACAGCTGATGCAAGTCAGACTACATCTTTTTGAAACACTACGCAAGAGTCTTCTCCCTTGCTGCGTATAAGAGCGATAGCTTTGCGCAGATAAAGGCAGCTACAGGTATTTCATACTCAAAGTACATTTGATTGAGCTGAAATGGTGGCACACAGAAACAGTCAATGTCATAATGCACGAAGCGCAGGTATTGCATGTAGCTGTAAGCTCTGACCTTGGCTTGAAACGAAGCTAACCAGAAAACAGTACTGCGGACAATTTGGGATTACCCAAGAACAGCTTGATCAAGTCGCGGAAGAGTACATATGCTCTTACATTTCAGCTACATTGCTAATGCTGGTACTAGGCCTATGACAGTCGCCTACTCCAGATATGTGCTCGACATTGCAAATACAAAATCTCTACTTCATCTTACGGTCGCAACTTCGCCTTGCTCGCTGGGCTATGCAGAGATAGCAGCTAGAATAAAGGCGAACATCACACAGGAAGAGCTTGACCGGAATCCTTACAAGCAGTGGATTGAAGAATATTCCTCTCCGATCTTTACAGAAGTGCGTGCTCAGACAAAGACATGTCAGTTGGTAATGATGTTGTTCGCAGAGTGTTAGGAAGTCTCAAGTACAGATGGAGACAGCCTGCCGAGATGAAGCGATTTCAACAGCGACGCTGAAGGATCTGAGCCAGATTTTCAATACTGTATGCTCGATCTCTAGGTCTCAAGGCCTTATCTAATGCACGATAGGCTACACGCATGGAAGCGGCCTTCTTCGGACAGTCACTAAACGCGTGAATGATCTAAACCTTCGTCCGACGCTAAATGACGCGTGCGGCCTACTACACTTCCGAAGTTCAGCCGCTATCTGTCTGTGCGCCTGCACGCGGTCGTCGATTGCCCGCATGAACATGATCGCTTGATCTGTTTAAGGTCCTCTTAGTCTATCATTCCACATGCCACAGAAACAATTTCCTCTTGGTAATCTATTTACAACTCGGAGTGCTCTAAAGTTGGAAATCATCATGTCTGCGGTCTCCCACCTCCGCTTTCCTCTTATCTTGCTCCTCTTCTTCTTCTCGTACTGTGTCAATCTCTTGCGATGAAGACTGTCTCGCAACTTTCCCTTTTGCTCGCTCTGAGCTCTTCCGTTTTCGGTAGTCCTGTCAAAGTAAAACGGGCAGGGTATGCTGTCAAGGAGAGTGCTCCTGTACCTCGTGGATGGCAAGATGTCGATGCTGCCCACGGGAGCCATGTCTTGAATCTGGTATGTCCGAAGCCATCAAACTTGTAGACCAATTTCGCTGATCGCTGCGGGTCCCCGCATCAGCAAATCGCTCTCAAGCAGAGCGACATGAACGGGTTGAAGAACCGTCTGATGATTACTTCAGACCCCGATCACGCACATTATGGCCAGCATCTAACAGCAGATCAAGTGGATTCTTTCATCCGACCTGCCGAAACGACTGTTGAAGCTGTGAAGGCTTGGTTTGCTGAGCATGGTCTAGGCGAACAGCATGTGCAATTCTCCTCTGCTCAGGACTGGGCTGTGAGTACTATTGGTCCGCTTTTTTTGCTACTCACTGTTTCTTTAGTTTGTCCGCCTACCTGTTGAAATGGCCAATTACATGCTCGACACCGAATACCGTCACTACACTAAGGACAACAAGGACTCCGTTCTCCGAGTTGACTCTTACTCTTTGCCTCTACATCTACATGAACAGTGAGTACTCTTCTGTCAAGCAATCGTTCTGTGCTAATGTATTGTGCAGCATCGACACCATTCAGCCTACCACATACTTTAGCACCTTGAAGCCCTTGGACACGCCCAAACCTTTCACTCCAGCAGACTTCTCCGAGCTCGCTGATGGAGCTGCTCTTCAAGGCATCTCGCTCTTCGCCAACAATAACGGCGGCGAGAAGAGACCAACATTCCCAAGCGACGACTTCTACTGCAACCAGACCATCTCTGTTCAGTGTCTTCGTGATCTATACGGAACCGCCGACTACACTGCCAACCCGGACAATGGAAATCGTCTCGGTATTACCGCTTATCTGGAGGAGGTTGCCAACCGAAAGGATCTACAGACTTTCTTGTCTGCGCAGAGACCTGAGGCTGAAGGGACTACTTTCACGGAATACCTTGTCAACGGCGGCCTTAACCCGCAATTCAACGATGCTGCCAACTCATCTGGTACTATGTAAGTCTCAAGCTCATCGTCTCGCGTCGGCCACTGACGTTATCTTAGCGAGGCCGCTTTGGATATTCAATTCGGCAGTGGTATCGCTTATCCCACTCCAGTCGACTACTACTCGACCGCCGGAAGACCACCTAGCACGCTCGACCCAAACACATCCGAACCCTATCTCGAATGGCTCAACTTTGTCCTGCAACAGCTCGCAAACAAGAAGAAAGTCCCTCAGACCAGTAAGCTAGTATGATGCAGCTGTCTAGAACCACGCTAAAGACCCCAACAGTCAGCACATCCTACGGAGATGACGAGTCTTCCGTTCCTCAAGCATACGCCGAAAGAGTCTGTGACGGATTTGCTCAATTGACCAGTCAAGGCATCACTCTGTTCTTCTCGTCTGGTGACGCCGGCGTCGGACCCGCCAACCTTACGGATTGCAAGAACCAGGTCACCAATGTCACTCAATTCTTGCCCAGCTTCCCAGCTTCCTGTCCTTGGGTCACCACCGTTGGAGGAACTGTCAATGTCCCGAATGTAAGTCTTGACACTCAAGGCCAAGGAAGCCAGTATTGATGAACCTGTGGACTTCTTCAGGAGCGAGCGTGAGCTAAATCCCGGCTTGATGATCCAAATCTCATACATCCGCAGTGTCGCTCGTTTCCCAGCCGGAGGCGGATTCGTGAGTCTTTTGGTTCCGATGAAGTACTTCGTCGCTAACACTGTACTTCGCCTGTGCTCAGAGCAACTACTTCCCTATGCCTGACTGGCAACAAAGCACTGTCACTGGGTATCTAGCAGAGATCGATCGCACGAATTCCTCGCTACTTTCGTCCTACGACGCTCAAGACCTCTTCAACCGATCCGGTCGCGCTTACCCTGATTTGGCTGGACAAGCTGATCGATACGCCGTTTACGTTCCTGGATTCTGTTCGTATCCCTTCGTTGGCTTCAACAAGGAAACTAATTTTACGTTAACCAGATAACGCGCGCAACAACGCTACTTTCGGATGGGGTTTAATAGGTTCGCTTGCTGCAGTAGTCTTCATCTTGTTATGCTCACCCTTCCATAGGCGGCACAAGTGCATCGTCCCCAGCTGTGGCCGCCATCTTCTCGCAAGTCAATGACTACCTCATCGAGCATGGCAAGCCAACTCTTGGTATGCTTCTCTTTACACTCTACATCATCACCGCTGATCGGCCTTGCCAGGCTTCATGAATCCATTGCTGTACAAGAAGCTCTACTCTACCTTTGTAAGCTCTTCCTTGTCCGAAGCGTCACGTAACTAATGCAAGCCTCAGACCGACATTACTGTTGGAAGCTCTTCTGGGTGTGGGACGATCGGCTTCCCAGCATTGCCAGGTTGGGACGGTGTCACGTAAGCGTACTCTTCTGGCTTATCTGTTCTCCTCTGATGCTCGTGCAAAGCGGATTTGGCACACCTAACTTTAAAGCGCTCCTGGAGCTCTTGTGATGCTCCACAGCTCGTCAGAGCAGAAGCTGGAGTCAGAAAGACGAAATGTTGATAGTCCGAACAAAATGAAATGTACAGATTTTGAAGCTTTGCTGTTGCATAGAGCTACGATACATGCTGATGCTGCTGTCTAGGCCTTATCGCCAAAGCACAAATCTGAGCCAAATGTCTCCGTGTGCATGACTCGTCCGAAACCGCGAGATGTCGAACTCGGTAGACTATTCATTATACCTCGTACTGCAGACAGATGCACTATACCCTGGATCTAGCTTCGAAGATACCCTCACGAATGCATTACAAGGCGGAGTCACTGTCGTACAATTGAGGGAAAAGACGGCTTCGACAAGTCGGTTCCTTGAGCTCGCTCGATCAGCAAAGACCATCTGTGCAGCTGCGAATGTACCACTCATCATCAACGATCGGCTGGATGTCGCTCTGGCTGTAGATGCTGACGGATTACACGTTGGACAAGATGACATGCCAATTGCTCTGGCCAGGAAGCTCTTTGGCTCCGCGAAGATCATTGGCGTATCATGCAATACACCTGAAGAGGCCAAAGAAGCTGTCAAGGCTGGTGCCGATTACCTTGGGATTGGCCCGTGCTACGAAACGAACAGTAAGAAGGACGCAAAGAACTCTATAGGCCCTCGCGGCGCAGCATCCATCTTGGAAGCAATCTCAGATAGTGCTGTACCGACTGTTGTTATCGGCAAGGCACTTCGAACCTGAATTTGTCGAGTCTAATAGCTGCAACAGGCGGTGTGAATCTGAGCAACATACATCGAGTACTGTACGGATGTACTTCCACCTCTGGCAAATCAATATCGGGTGTTGCTGTCGTGTCAGCTATCGCTTCTGCAGAAGACCCAAGTACGGCAGCGAAATTTCTGTCTAAAGCAGTAGCCCTTCATCATGGGATGTCAAGTCAAAGCAGAGAGTCTCGGACAGCAAAGGAGCTCAATACGGCTATAAGCAACCTGTTTGAGCAAGTTAGGAGTCAGGGAGGCCTGATACAGAACGTGACCAACACAGTAAGACGGTAGTTCTGCATAAGATGATCCCGCTAACCAATAGACAGGTGGTACAAAACGACTGTGCGAATGTAGTCCTGGCGATGGGCTGCTCACCGATCAGTGCGCATCCTAGCCCCGCCTTGACCAAAGCTGAACAATAATGCAGTGTCAAGCGAACAACGGGAGGCAATTGAATTGTCCCAAGCCATCAATTCACTAGTCATCAACCTAGGCACGTTGACAACTGAACAGATAGCAGGCATGTTGGCGACTTGTATGTATCCACTTTGCATGACCGAATGCATCCTCAAACTGCCTACTAGCGAAAGCGGCAAACCAGAATTGTAAACCTATCATCTTTGATCCGGTTGGACTGGCAGCTAGCTCATTGAGGAAGGAGACGACGAATCAGTTGCTCAACCATGGTCAAATGACAATCATCAAAGGGAACGCGGGAGAGATGGCTTATCTCGCAGGAGTGACTGGAGTGAGTCGAATACTCAGCTCAGTGATACCATCGCTGAAGAGATTGTTTTGATAGGCTACTAGTAGAGGTGTTGATAGCTCTGGAGCACTGAAAGACCCTCACGAGGTTGTCAAGCAAGTAGCTAAGAAAGAGCGTGAGTGCTTCGATTGATGTAAAGTTCTGAAAGTCTCTGGCTGACACCGAGCATAGGATGCATTGCCATCATCACGGGGCAGATAGATTGGATTTCAGATGGTCACAGCGTAATCAAGCTATCGAATGGTCATCCACTCATGGGTCAAAGTTCGTCTTTTCCATTGACGCCTTCTACAACTGCTCATATCTTGGACAGTCACGGGATCTGGATGCATGACTGTGAGTGTCTCTACTAAAGCGCTGTTTCAGATACTGAACGACTTGGTAGGGCTCGATGTTGGGCTGCTTTAGCGCTGCTGCATCTACCCTCGCAAGAGAAAATCAAAGTCCCCTGGCCAAGGGAGATATGCTAGCTGCTGCTGTTGCGGCTGTAGCTACCTTCTCGATAGCAGGCGAGATTGCAGCAAAGGCTTCAGGGGAGAACAGACCTGGCAGCTTCAGGTCAGCGCTGATCGATGCGATTGCGAGCATCACAGCGCAAGACGTGCTAGAGGGACTCAAGCTAGAGATAATTGACTGAGTAGACATGCTATGCAGCACCATTATACATGTCAATTTGCTGCTCAAGCTCTCTTGCACACCACCAGCAGTCGTGCATCATTTTCGCGCTTCGAAGCGTCTTGCGTACGCGCCTATTTGGCACTGGCACCGCTACACTTCTACACAGTGAGCACCTACGAGACTGCGCGATCTGCCTCCGCGATTGACCTAGATTGTTGTTTTTCGCTATTCAGCCTCTGCTTTGGCAATGCAAATAGATGTGACTGTCATTTCAGACTCGGAGCCTGAGCGTTTGGCCGCACCACCTAGGCGAACAGCTACAAAGCAAGACAAGGGTAAAGCAAAAGCTCAAATCGATGATCCATGGACTCTGCCTAGTCCCGCTCAACGCCCTCGTCCTGTTTCTATCTCCTCCTCTACTTCCTCTATATCGTCCTCTAAGAGCTCTGCTGTAAAGCCACGCGTTCCAAAGTCCAGCAAGAGCAGCTTCACTTCAGCTTCGAAACTGTTCAAGTCGCAAGAAAAGCAAAGAGCTCTCGAAAGGGCCGCTGCCGCTTCGCCAGTGGCTTCAACTTCGCAGGCAGTCGATAGCTACCTATCGAGTGACGACGATCTACCCCCGCCTCTGGATTTCGCTCTTGCCGGACCGTCAAAGCAAATTCAAGCATCCCCAGCCCATCAGTCTGCAGAGGAAAGCGAAGAAGAGTCACCCAGAGGCGCTTTCGCTCGAACGCTTAGCTCTCGTTTTGCTTACGAGCCGAGCACCAAATCTGTTGCGACTGCCAACAAGAAGCCAAACTACTTTAAGAAGTCTGATAGCTCCGCTTCTGACTCTTCTACCTCTCGCGTACCAACTGCTTCCACGTCAAAGCAAGTTCCAGGCAAGCAAAAGGAAGCTATACCTCTACCCCTGATTGCACTGCTGGAAGATTGCCCAGTTTGTTCGATCAAGTGGACAACAAAGAAGTCATCGCCGGTCAAGCTATCTCATATATTGAAATGCGCTGCGACACAAGAGTGGGAGATTGCGACAGTGCTCAAAGTCATCAAGAAGCATATACAAAGCCTGAAAGCAGCGCAAGATGAGAAGAAGAGCGAGCTAGAAGAAGAGCGAACCCTGTTTGAAGGTGTAGTCGGAGGCAAGAGGGTAGATGTCAATGTCGTTGGCGTGGATTCAGTAGCATTGATGGTGCCGAGAACGCAAGGGGGATCAATCCAGGTTGGAGGATCAGAGGAAGCGGCTCGAGCAACAACCTATGCTGTTGAAGATGAACTCGCTGAACAAAAGAAGAAAAAGTTGAATAAAGCCAAATCTGGTAGTGCGAACCCGAAACTCGCCAAAGCGCTCAAGATCCTCGAAAAGGATCCTTTGCCAACCCAAACCCAGTCATCATCGAAATCGACCAAGTCCACCCTCAAGACATATGATCAGAGCAAACCTGTCATTCAAAAGCGAGCCAAGAATCTAATGGACACATACTATGGCTCTGGTCTGACGCAAGTCCCCATTGATCCGAGCTACAGTCAAACACGCGCCTGCTCATCAAAGACCATTATCGACGTTGACGCCCTGGACGACACCAGCATGGACATTGACGACATATTACCCGTTGTAGGCAAAGCAGCCAAACCGAAAGCCGCTTCTGTTCCTATTCTTGCGTCAACACCGCTAGGCAAAATGAATCAGCTCAACGAAGCGTACAAAATCGCATCTGCTTTGTATCAGCCTGGATCGATCTTGACGGCTGCACAAAAGGCGTCTTCCAGTAATGTTGGGAGTCGCCTGTGGGATTTGGCAAGTTGCGAGGAAGATGTTACAGACAGGGCCAATAAGGTCTAGAATTTCTTTCATGAGTGCAGACGCAGGCTTACTGACCGTCGATACTAGCCTTCTTCCTTCTCTACCTCTTCTACCCTCAATTTTACCTCTTCGAAACCATTCATTCGCGACAACAGCTCAAAAGAAGGATTTCTGAAGCCTACTCAGCCGGTCGAGCAACGCGCAGTCTCAGCGAAGAAGAAAACAAGCGACCTCGTCCCTTCTACCAGCAAGAAGCCCGCCAAAACTACACAAGGGAAAGCAGCGGCAGTGCCTGAGCCCGAGAGAGCTCCTACGTCTGACAGAAGCAAAATGCCAGACTATTCGACTTGGACTATTGAACAACTACAAAAACAATCTGGTAAATTTGGCTACAAAGTGTCAGTAGAACGATCTGTGAATATCACCCGTCTTGAACAAGTTTGGGACGCTCTTCATCCATCGAAATTGTCTAGTGCTGCGAAAACTCCTGCGAAAACCAATAAACCGAAAACAAAGCCAAAAGCTAAAGCTGTTACTACAGCTGTATCAGAAGAGTCGTCAGATGATACACCGCTAGCCGACATTCCTGCCTCGCCTCGTAAACGCCCTTCCGCTGCCAAGCCGAAAGACCCAGCTGCTCGAAAGAAGAAGGCCATCGCTTCCGCTGTTTCGCGACGTAGCTCTGACGCAGAAGCGGAAGAAGGAGGTCGAAGTGCAGGCGAATTCATGGAGGATGAGACAGAAGTCGTTGCAGTCAAGAGTTCATCCAAGAGGAAAGTCAAAGACAAGGTTCAAGAAGTTGCCGATTTCCATATGGAGATGCGTAAGCTCGTACTAAAGGATTCGGTTTTGTGGCACCGAATTTTGCGATACGAGGTCAGTGTCTAGCATGTCGCCTATCTGCGGTCGCTAACGATGCTTTCGCACAGCCTGTGCTCTTTGATGACTTTCTCGCTCTGGCTGAAACAAAGGACCTGAAAGCCACTTCAATCAGGATGCGAAACTTCTTGGACGCAATGCAGATCAGCTTCTACATGGATCAAACGAAAGGGCGCAACGCTGATGGTGGTCGAGGAAGGACTCGCAAGAAGAAAGTAGCTGCAAAGTAATGTTGTACTTGTAAATCTCTTCCAATACCGCATTATTTCCAGGTTACCATAGCTACATACAAGTGACCCCTTTGATATCATACACAAGCAAGCGACTCTTTGACCCACATCAAACCTTGTTCTTCTTCTTCTTCTCGGCTGATTTTGCCTTTTCCTTGTCAGCCTTTTTTGCGGACGACTTGGGAGGAGAAGCGGCCTTCTTGCTCTTTTTGGCTGGACGAGCTTCCTCTTCATCTTCCGATTCCTCTTCTTCGGAAGTCTGTTGCACAGCAATAAGCCTCTGGAGCATCGTGAGGTTTTCGCGAGAAAGCGGGCGCACTTGGGCTGCAGCCTTCTTTCGGCCGGCTTGAGGAACTACAGCAGCGGCCGTCTCTTCCTCGCTCTCATCTTCTCCAGTCTCGTCAGCTTCAGTGGATGCTTCGACGTTGGGCAGGACGGGAGTCGCCTCAAGCTACGTATAGGATGATCAGTAGCTTCCAATTGTTGAAAGGGAAGAAAGCAGACCTTTGCAGCTTTGGAAGCTGGCTTGGACTTGGCCGCGACAGGCTCATCACCCTTTGTCTTTGCGTATTCGGCGCTCCTGTCCTTCCATTCGGCCAAAGCAACAGCAGCTTTGTCATTGTAAGTCTAGAGAAGATCAGCTAAGGCATTGCAAGAAACACAGACCGACGGACCTTCTTTTCGTCGGCGTCAAGAGTGGCCCAATCAGCAGCAATCTTGGCCTGAACATCCTTGTGGGGCATGTCTGGGTTCGCAGCCTTGACTTGAGCGCGAACAGTGTTTTGGTAGACAAGGTAACCAGAGGCAGGACGCTTTGGGGCATTTGGGTCTTTTGGCTTCTTTTCCTTCGCAGCGCGACCTTTACGCTTTTTGGGATTGTCGCCTTCCTCTTCAGAGTCCGAGTGGTTGTTGGCACCTCGATTTTGCAAGTTGGGGAGAGGGATGCGAGCACCACCGGGACCATTGTAAGGCGCAAGAGGAGGAAGCTGAGGAGGAGGAATGAGCAGACTGACAGTGTCCGAGTGGGTTGAAGTCGAAGCCAAGACGGCAACGTAGGCGTTCATAGAGTCGGCTGCTTGATGCAGAGACTGAGCCAGCATGAGATAGTCGGTGACCATCTGCGTTGAATTTTAGCAGTATTCACGTAAAGGCAGAGCTTGGCTGACCTTGGTCTTTGCGTTCAGCTGCTGATCGTTTGGCATTTTGAAGAGTGACGTTCTTGTTTACAAGTCTGTTCCATGTTTATTAGCCTCTTATTCAGAGGTGTGAAAATATTTCAAGCAGAGTGCGCAGGCGAGCATGTAGGGCTTAGACGAGGCAAACAGACGAAGGAGAGGGAGATGATTCTAGCCAATATTTGTTTGAGGCAAGAACATGTGTAACCGTAGTCATGCAAGTGCAGTCAAAGGCGACTTACAAATGTGGGTAAGGTTTTGTTTGATTCGGGTCAAGAAGCAAAAGTCAAAATTTGCTTCAACGGGTTAGAGCGAGTTATTCGCCACCCTAATACCAGCCGAATAAGCCGGGTTTCAAGTGACTCTCGTAAACGCCTTTGTAAGACCCTCGTGTCATTATATGACAAAATTACCATCAGGCTTTCCGCTTTGCATCGACTGCATTGTAATACTTCTGCCCCAAGAATGCGAATGCAGGCGCAGCCATCTGAAATTCGAAGAGCCGTTCTATACATCCGTCAGCTGAAGTCGTAGGTCGACAGCTTGATCAGAGACGGTAGCAGCAAAGACCTGTAATACCAACTCCAGCAAGGTAGAGCGAGCGGAAGGAAAAGTCTGCAGCAAGAACGATTTGGTACCAGTATCCAAGATTATGAAGGACATGTAACACGAATTCGCTCGCGGAGATGCCCATCATTGCTCGCGAAAAACTGCTGTAACGCCTCCAAAGCGATACTGAGCAGACAAGTTGGCTCTCCCCGCTTCAATAGATTTTAAGAGATCGCTACGAGCGGAAGACAAGCAACGGTTTCCACTTTTGCGAGAAGCTACTCAGCAGCAGGAATAGGCATTTGCCGCCTTTGCTAAGATGCGTTGACAAGCAGGCATTGGTGCGAAAGCTTTGTATGACGGAACGAGCAGATTGAACTCACAGACAAACGTGGAGAGTCAGGATCCGGCGTTTCGCGATTGAGAGGAGCATAGAGAGCTTTGAGAATCGAAGAAAGATACAGCGCAACAAGAGGGACCAGACTTGATGACACGCACTGCAAAAGCGCTACTATGGGCCGCTTTGCAAAGAAAAGGCTGTTCATCACGAGACATCTGTAGGCTCTGTATCTGACAGGCCACACTGAGATAGCCTGAAATGTCTTCTCTCTCACCTTTCGAGTCAAAAAGGCGACTCATGAAGGCGATCGGTCGAACCGGGGCAACCGGATGGATTCTAAGGCAGCTCGTTTCCCTCTCTTCCTCGGCCACGACTTTCTCTCTAGCTAGACTTTGTTACTTCGACGACGCGCAACGAGCAAGCGGGCTCTAATTGAGACTGCTACTGATCTAGACTGCGCTGCATCAGCGACAAAGGCAGGATTGGAAACGAAGGGAAATTGTTCTGCGACTTCTTTGAGATAGCATAGACGCTTGGACGTACAGCCTGCTGTGGCTGTGTTCGTGTGACGGAGAGCTGGAGAGGCTTCTGCAGGGGAATATCTTCGCAAAGGGGAACTCGGGCGGCATCTGTCAGCTTTTACGCGTTTGCTTCAACTTGGCGATAATAAGGTCTCTAATTCTCAAAGGCTGCTGTACTGTCAGGCTCATGCGCTCCTGCGTTTTCTTGTCGCGTGTACAGGCTGTCAAGCAATTTTGCCACCTGTTGTCTCGGAAATACATTGCAACTATGGAGCATCCGTGAGTGCATTTCCTTGCTATCACGCACTCTTGCACGGCGACATAGCGTCTATTTTGTCGTCACGAAGCACGAGGCTGCCGGATATAGCAAAAATCATAAAAGCCGAATTTTGCCAGTTCATTTCTGACAAGCATGTCGTCGACAGGTTACTCGCAGGCTTGGTGCACTCAGACTGGGACAAGGCTTTCATTGCCAACCCAGCATTTAAAGACTGGCTCATCGCTCAGCTTGCTGCTCGACCAATCCCTGCAAATCAATTGCTAGTCGAATATGTCCGTGAACGCCTTGGAAGTGGTTCAATGGCAGTACAGCCAGCTCAGCCTGCACCTCCAGCTGAACAACCAATGTATGTCAATCCGGCAAGCATGACCTACTCTTCGACTTCTGCTTCGTCAATTGTTGCGGCTTCTGCGCCAGCACAACAAGCTTACATTGATCCTTCTGTCATGACACTTAAATCTACAAACAACGCAAGAGCTGCAACCCGCTCCGTATCTCCTGCAAGCACTTCAGCGCCAAAGGCATCGACGTCTGCTGTCTCATCTTCTGCTTGGAATCGTATCCAGCCTGAGGTCAAGCAGCTTCTCGATCCGAATCTACTCACTAAAGCTCCTCGCGGCACTACCAGCAAACTGATTGATCTGTTGAGTCCGTTCGGATCGCTCGAAGATCCGGTTACGGCAGTTCCGGCAGCATCTCGCTTACTGGTGCTCGAGGCTTTTCTCAGGCGCGGATCACCAGAAGTCTGGTCTGCTTGGGCTGAGCATAAGAACGGAGCTGGTATGGCTGTCCTCGATCAGTGGGTCAAGGACGTCGTTGCCGCTATTTCGCCGCGAGCCAATACGAACGCAAAGGGAAAGGAAAAGGAAGTCAGGATACACCCGGAACCTAGCTTGCTAGCGACCCTTGTTCCACTCTTAAAGGTAAATTATCACTCTGATCTTGTCGGAAAGGGAAATCTCTGGACATACGTGTACAAACATATTGCTTTACCGATGCCATTGCTTCTCCCAGAACCTGTATGCATATCCCGAACACGAGCATGATGCTGACTCCCGTATTTCTCTGTGACAGATTCTCGCCAAGCTGCCGCTCACGATCGAGCGTATTCGGCCGACCGACCTAGGCAGGCTCCTGACCAGAATTACAATGTATTCGCACAAGTTCTCTCCTGGTTCGTCTTGTCTTGTCGTCCCTTGATGTTTCAGACCACTGACGTCTTACACTTGCAGATGCGGTTGATCTCGCTACAAAGACTTCTGCAGCATGGCGGAAGATGATTGAGGATAAGAAAAAGTTGGACGATAAGCGAGCTGCAGATATGAAGCTACAGGAAGAGAGAAAGGGTGTGAAGCCAAAAGTTGAGGATAGCAAAAAGCGAACGGGCACACCGACTGCTGCAGGTAAGATTCCGCTCTTTTCTGACGAATTTTCGCTGAATGAATGATCTAGACGCACGCAAGAAGCCCAAGCTCGAGCCAACAACTGGCAAAAAGCCAGATGTCAAGCCTGACATGTCTGCAGTATTGAAGAAAGGGCCGAATTTGCTGTCCATGTCCAAGATTGGTAGGAATAAGGTTGAACCACCAGCTAGAGGAGGTCTGGCTGCGATAGGGGGTTCGGGATCGTCTGCAATGGCTGGAGGGGCATTTGCAGAGGCCATGAAGATCTTTGAGAAGCCCAGTGTACCTGCGTATGAGAATGGGATCAACAAGACTTCAGCTTTGTCGGTGTCTGTTGGCGCTCCAGGCCAAAAGAGCTACAAGAAGAGGAAGAATTTGCGTGTCAGATGGGTTGCGGATGATGATCTTGTTGCAATCAGATGGATCGACCGAGCGCCCAACGTAGAAGGCATTGACGATGTCGCAGGCGTGAGTCTGCATCCTTCTACTGCTCGACGTATGCTCACAAAGTTGCGGGTTAGGACGACCACCAGGCAGATTTGGCTGCAATGAATCACGACGAAGGAGCAACATTGCATTCTGCTTCAATTGGTGAAGAGATGGAATGGACGGAGCCAGAAGGTATGCTCTCCGCTGTTCTGCGTTTGTCGCTGTATTTAATGCCTGGTTGCAGACCTGTTTGAAGTACTCACTGAAGATGATCTGTCTCAGCGAGTCTATCCACGTTGGGATTTCCTGACGGAAGCCGAGCCCAAGACGGAAGTCCAGATACAAGCGGAAAGAGAAGCGAAAGTTGATCCTGTTACATACGAAGATAACTCAGCCCTGCCTCCCTCGCCTGATGAGCCTCTATATGTACCCCATGAGGAGATTGAACCTCTACGAATGGAGCTGGGACCGAATGTCATGAATGATCCCGAATTCAAAATTGCTCTTGAACATGTTCACCGACCAGAAACGCGAATGAGCCTGGCGGAAGATCCTCAGATCCAACAACTATTGGCTCAGCTTCTGCCTTCCTCAAGTACTTCTATGGCTCCTGCATATGCTCCGCCTCCAGCTCCATCGCAAAACATTAACGATCTGCTTGCTTCTGTCTCCAACATTGGCCAGCTCAACTTACCCACATCATCCTCTAGCTTACAAGTAGGCGATCCTTTTTTCTCCTTCCGCGGACGATAAGTTCACCAAGCGCTGCAATCAAGGCTCCACTTTCGTCTTACTCGGCGCGAGATCCATCACCAGTTTCTGGATTTACAGATATGCGCAAGAGGTGGGGCAGATGACAATGTTAGTCTGCGTATAGGGATCGTAGCGGGCGGGCGTTCCATATGTGAGGGTCGGCAAGCGTGCAAAGGAAAGAAGAACACATGTACATTCCATTCACGAAGTGTGCTGAGAAGCATTTGCATTACAATGTCGATATCCAAGGGCATGTTCTGTTCTTGTGCTTTGCCTGTAACGGCCTTGCTATATTGGAGCAGGAGATATATTACGAGATGCGAGACGCGATCGGCGCCGACGCGTCTTTGTAAATTCACTTTACTGCTAGCTAGACAGCTTATTCGCTGTACACTAACGACCAGCAGAGACGAATGTTCAGAAAGCAACATGGAGGCAGCAAATCAGCCGACTTCTCGCCAAATACTTCGCCAACTCGTATTTCAACAAGTCGCCAAGCTTCAACTTTGAGTATTCGGCCTTTCGGTTCACAGAAGCATGGCAGACACACCAGCCTGTCACTCAAAGGAGGAAGAGAAACGTCTGCCTTCGCAAGAGTCATTGGTCTGCTGAAAAGAGTTCTCGCTGTGCTGCTTCCGAGATGGCTGCGGTCACTCAAAGGCTTCTTTGGCCTACTACTGCTCTTTATCACGTGCTCTGCTGTGTACTTCATCTCTTATCCACCACTGGACGCTGCAACGAAAGCTCGTCTGGCGCATGAACGAGCAGAAAGAGCCTTGCAAGATCCACTTGGAGCGACACATCACTCTGCAGTCGTACCTGGATCTTCAAGGACAGCAGCGGCACGGCGACACCAAGATCTGGATTCCTTGCGAAAGGCGCAAGCTCATCTACCAGAACTTCATGCCAGTTCTTCTATGCATCAGAATGGCCTACTGGTCGCGAAAGAAGGAGAGAAGCATCCTATCCTTACTCTGATTGAGAAGGGAAAAAAGGACTGGGAGCAACTATTGGCGAAACAAAGCAAAAGTCTGCCCGAAGCTGCTGCGGAGTATCGCAGAAGGCATCGCAAGAATCCTCCGGCGGGCTTCGAGATCTGGTGGGATTTCGCACAAAGAAACAATGTCCAACTCGTGGATGAATACGATCAAATCATGCAAGACATCCAACCTTTCCACTCCCTCGAACCGCAAGAGTTTTGGCATCGCTATCAGTTCGTACAAGGCCGAGATCTGACCTTCACCCTGGTCATCGAAGCCGGACAGCCAAATGTTTATACTACCGGAAGTCATGCTGAAATAAGAAGAGCGGACGAGATGGCCAACTTGATCGAATCTTTTTCTACTCTGTTACCTCGCGACATCAACATGACATTCACCATTGACGACCGGCCAGCAAGTAAGCTATGCGATGTGTCGGCTTTATGCTTGCTGAATCGCTGTGCTAGTCATGCTGGAGTGGGAGCGGAAAGCTCGCATGAATGAAGTCGCGTCGGAAGGCGAATGTCAGTGTCCATCTACTTGATCTTCACCCCAGCTAAAGCAGGCTATCAGACTTTGGTCCATCTGACTATGTCGACTCGACCGACCCTTTGCTGAGCAATTTCGCTTTGGCTTGCCCGCCAGAATCCGCTCTGCGTCGATACGAAAAGGGCGAACGTGTGCCTGAACTGGAGAAGCAAAAGGGCAAGAAGTCTTTCATATGGGACGCAGATCGATCAAACGACATGTGTCAGCACCCCGAGTTCAAGGGATTGCACGGCTACACACAGACGAACGAGACGGAAATCACGCCGCTGATACCTCTTTACACCTTTGCAAAGACGACTACGCATTCAGATTTGCTGGTCACTCCCCTGGAGCAGTATTGGGATTCCTGTATGTCATGTCTTGAGATGCGCCTTATATGAACCGTGTCTGATCCACGCTGCGATAGACGAGGTGGGCACAATACAGATCTTTATGACACGCGCTCACGGCTTTGTGAAGGGCTACGACCCGCCTTGGGAGGAGAAGCGCATACCCAAATTACTTTGGCGAGGCAGTACAACGGGCGCACATTTCAAGAACGGATATCCCTGGCGAGACTCGCAGCGTGCTCGACTACATTTCATGACCAAGGAGACGAGTGAGCATCATATAAGCTTCTTATCTGACACTGCTGATAGCCTGTCAGATGGGTCTCGGGAAGTGCTGACAACTGATGCGCAAGGGAACGCGAAACTCGCCAGCTTCCCAGCGGCGACACTCAATAAGCTCTATGCGGACACAAGCTTCTCTGGCTCACCAGCTCAATGTGATCCAGTCACTTGCGAATTGATGAAGAAGGAAATCAAGTTTGCTAGAACGCAGGGTTTAGAAGAATCGTTCAATTACAAATATTATATGGATGTTGATGGGAATGGATGGTCAGGGAGGTTTCATAGACTGCTGTGGAGTAACAGCTTGGTATTGAAGGTGCTTTCTCGCTTTCTTTGCAAGAAACGAGCTAATTCTGTTTGGTATAGTCGACTGTTTTCCCGGAATGGTATTCGCAGAGGCTAATACCTTGGTATCACTATGGTGCGAAGGCCCAATGGCTTATGTATCTGCCTAGACTGACGCTTGGTGCTGTCGGTAGTACCGGTCAAGGTGTAAGTCCTGTTGCGATTGACAGGTCTTTGCTGAACGCGTCTGCAGGGACTACTCTGATCTGATTGACATTATGGCCTTTTTCGAGGGAACGCCAGACGGGAAAGGCAGTCACAGTGAACTAGCCCAGACGATAGCCACAAATGGCCGGCAGTGGGCGCTCGAGAACGTGAGTCTGCTCTCAGCCATTCAGTGAATCGACTCATTGCTCTCGTGCAGTGGAGACGAGCTGATATGGCCAGGTGAGTCTCTCTCGGTATGATGCTTCCTCGAGCTCACTTCTTTTGGACAGCTACTGCTTCAGAATGTTGTTAGAAGTGTCAAGACTGCTGTATCCTGATGATAGTGACTATGTAGACGCGTAGCATTGAGATGGGAAATGACTGCCCTTTGTTTAGCAACCTCGAACTTGCGCATAAAGATACCCTTTCGATGAGCGAGCCGGGCGGTCTGCCCACGCTCGAGCGGCTACGAGCTGCTCTGTCGTCTCAGCCTAGCGTTCTGGCTGAAGTGGATGCCATGGTAGCAAAGGGAGACATGACAGAGAAAGAGATTGTTTCCAATGTCATTTCAAAGGCAAGTTCAGCTGCTTCTGTATGCAGATGATACGCATAACTGAGCTCCGTGTGTTTCATCTTTCACAGGCGAAGCGCAATACTGTAGCTGCCGCTGCGGCCAAAGCTGCAGCTGCCAGTGCTGCCAAATCCAACAACAATGCAAGACCCTCTATGCCCGTTGCCAGCACTTCATCTGCTCCCTTTGATCAACGTCTTGCTGGTTATACCAAGGAAGCGTTCAAAGTACCTCTGATGCCATCCAACACTCGCTTCGAAGGTCTTTCTGAGGACGATGCTTTACCGCCTGCCTTGTCTGCGCATGAACAGAAACAAATGCTTCACTGGATGCAACAAGATCAAGCCTATGACAAAGTCTTGACGCAGCAACGAGGTACTCTGAAGCGCAAGCTAGAAGACATGAAGTCCAATGCAGATCAAGGTCTTGATGCACGCGGATACCCTATGAGCGACTGGCTCGGTCATAATGCGCTCTCACATCCAGAGACTATCAAAACGGCTCAGCAGACCTTTCGAGCCAAACATCCTCCGGAACGGCAAGAGGAGATTGTCAAAGGCAAGAAGGGCAGGCTGAGAGGAGGAATTGTGGACTCGGCACAAAAGGCGTATTGGGTCAAAATAGCGGATGAGGATGAGCTGCTGGTGCCGATACGGATAGATACTGAACAGGATGGCTACAAGATTCGTGACACATTCACTTGGAACATCAAGGGTCAGTCAAACTCTATTCGCTTTCCATCAAGCTGACAGGCAATGCCCTTGCAGATGAAAGGACCGACAAGAAAGCCTTTGCAGCGCATCTCATAGCCGACTTTCAATTACCACCATCCACGTTCAACTACTTTCTGCAAGACATATCTATGGCAATCAATGAGCAAGTCACAGATGCCAAGACCATCGTCGAGAACAATGTCTATTCCGTTTCTCGCGAAGATTGTGAACGAGCAGCACGCAGCATCAAGCTTGAAGCACCTTACACACAAGCTGGCCCTAGTTCGACCTCTTTCCCTGACCTTAAGACGTCTTTACCAGCCGTACACGAAGAGTTGCGCATCCTTGTGAAACTCGACATCACTCTCGGTAGCATGAATCTGGTCGATCAAATTGAATGGGATATCTCAGATCCACGGAACTCGCCTGAAGAATTCGCTCAACAATTAGCTGTGGATCTTGGTCTTCCCGGCGAATTTACAACGGCCATCGCTCATTCAATTCGAGAACAAACCGACTCGCATACGAAATCTCTTTCCCTCATCGATCATGTGCCAGGTCAGCCTATAGTGCACGAAGAGCTCAAAAGCGCTTTTCTACCTGCTCTTTCAGATTACACCCCACAAGCCATTCGTTCCGCTGGTATGGTCCACAAGTACACACCGCGGCTTGAAAGACTCAGTCAAGACGATCTGGAACGAGGAGAGCATTCTCGAGATCGGACCATGCGTGTCAAGAGGCGCCAAACGAAAGGTCGACAGCGTGTCGCTATACCAGATCGAGAAGCTCTCAAAACACATCGGTCGATTTTGCCGCGACCTGGCGGTATACCTCCTACACCTGGCTACAACAAAGACGGCGACTTGATATCAACGCAAGCCGAGATCGCTGAACCGTATACCATCGTCTTCCGACCTGATCACGAATACCGAAGCGAACCGAAATACAAACCTCCTCGTGATCCCAATGACGCCCTTTACGACAATGTAGAAGTGAAACCAGTAAAGAAACCGCCACCTGTAGAACGAGCTTACCCGAAACCGGAAGAAGTGGGTCAGCACGAGTGTTATATCGATGGTAAATTTCATTGTGCCAATTGCGGTGGGCCAGAAGGTATTGTACCTGGTAGACGAAAAGGACCTTCAGGCGAAAAGACTCTATGTAGTCAATGTGGTGCGTCTGTCACACTATTGAAGGAAGTCGCTTGCTAATGTACGAGACAGGTAAATTCTGGGCGAGGTATAAGAAGAATCGACCATGTGAATATACGACAGATCCAGAGCGACACATCGCTTTCCAAAAAGCAGAGGAACAAGCAGCACGATTAGCGGATGACATGCCCCAACCGAGTCATCGCAAAGCCGTCAAACAGCAATCGCCAGATCCGAAGTCTATGCATCAGAAACTCGTCATCAAACGGAGGGACTCTTCGCCGCCTGTGCCGCTTGCGAATCAGGCTACACCCGAGTTCAGTAGAAAGAAGATGCAACCGCCTCCTCCCGCTTCTTCTTCGCCGTTCGCAAGGCTAGGAGATGTGCGTAGCTATGACACTAGGTTATGGTGTAAGGTGCTGACTCTCTGCTCTATAGCTTCCACCTTGGCTTCGAAATGCAATGATCTCGCTCAAGAATGATCGCCCAGAAGATCGTTTCGAAATCATTCCAAGATCAAAGACGGATCCAACAGCGCCTACAGAGTATCGCATAAAGTGTCTGGATTGTCCTGGCAAGCTCTATGTACCTGGACCGGGCGAGTCACTGCAGAACTTTGACATTCACGTCAAGAATCGCAATCATCGAACAAATGTCGATAATAGACTGGGCAGAACGGGGTGAAGGGATTCGTGTTTGTACATGTAGCTGGCGCGTGTATTGTGACATGTCAAAAATAAGAGAAATTGTCAGCATCATGCTCTTGCTTTGCTTAAGCTGTCACCACCACTACATTCGCAAAGGTAAATGATTTGTTATCTTGTCTATCTGTCCTCTATCATCTGCAGAGAAAAGATGCGCAACTGTAAAAGGTCTCACCAAGCGCTTGCAAGAAATCTTCGCGTTTCTTTTGCTGGCGTGTCCATTGCGTGCGACCGCCTGAGTGCTTTTTGCACTACACGGATCCTCCTTGTCCAGCTTCAAGACTCAAGTCTCAGGCTCAGTCAGCGAATCGCTCTTGCAATCGTGTCCCATGTTCTCGGAAGCGGGTTCACCTCTATAGACACCCGAGGTGGACTGTAAAAGCGGGTTCCTATCAAAACAAAGCAAGATCTGTTTGCGTCAGTCGTGCATTGCTTTGAGGCCTCGTCTCAACTCTTTTGCACCTGTCGGAAGACGGGTCTTGCTGCTTCCTAATTTGGCTGCTTTCGATCAAGATATTCATTCGAATCCAGTATAAGGCGGAAGCGGACATCTCTTCCAACTCTAAAGCACCCGATTACAAGGCCGAGCTCAACCTCTCAAAGATCTAAAGAGGCATAGAGTGGAATAAACAGCAGAAAGGATCTTCAAACTGTTCTCTTCGGGTTACATCTTCTGCACGCTTAACAGCAGAATCAAGTCAAAGTCTTAATGTGCTTGTTGAAATTTCTGCGAGGATGCGTTGCGTACATTTCAAGGACACGGCTACTTTCGACTCACTCTGCTGGTCTGCGGCTGTTTTGTTTGATGGCATGCAAGATCTGCGAAGAGCACTCAGCGATCAAAGCAATGGATTATTTGGAAATGGCGACACGACTTTCCTTCACCAAAGTTGCTTATGTGATTTTAGGCTGGAGGCTGATCTCTTTCCCCTTCTCTATTTCAAGACATCGCAATTTGAAGCTAGAAGCTGATGTGTGTTCGCATTCATACAGGTCCTGTTGCCGCCCAGCTTCATGAGGTGATACTCCGATTCCCATGACCGATTTTGCGCCTTTCCTAACTCTCTTGGGTTGGACCTTCCTCCCGCGGTTCGCCTCTGGCTTTGTACTCAAGACCTACTACTCTTACTCACCCAAGCACAAGCCAACATCGCCTCAACAAGCAGCTCAGCATGCTCGCTATGCGCATTTATTCGTCGTCACCGCCTACCTCTGTTATACCCTGTATGGGTCCTACATGTCGCTAGCCGAGGAGGAAAACTTTTATGACATCCTGAACCTCGACATTCCATCGGCCGCTGCTGTATCTTCGGAACAATGGGACAAGACAATCCGAAGCCGATGGCGAAGTCTTGCCAGGCAATTTCACCCTGACAAGCTTCAAGGCAACGTCTCTGAGATGACCAAGAAGACATACGAATATCGATACGTCCGCATGAGGCGCGCTTACGAAACTTTGTCTGAGCCGTTGACGAAACTGGCCTATGATCGATTTGGATGGGCTGTCGTCCATGCTTGTGAAGGGAAATGCACAAATGCGTCTGACTTTATGCTCAAGGGACTGCAAGCTTCTCTGGGCTTTTATGCCGCTGCTTTGTTCACCTTGGTTGGTTTGTCGGTGTTGAGGCGATCAGAGTTTGGTACATATGTACGTCTCTTTCTCTACTGGTAATAACAGATCTGATGCTGCTGGACCAGTGGCGTTATGTGTCGCTGATTGCCATGTTTGGTATTGAATTGCAAGCTGTCACACAACCGGAACATCACACCTTCTTCCTCTCCCATCTGTTCTTCCTCTCCGACTTGACGACCAACCAACACATTCTCCTAATGCATCAACTATTCCTTACATTCAACAGCGCCATTGCTCAAATCGGCCCAGTCTTATTCCCTTCCGCCTCTGGACCAGAAAACGAAGAAGATCAAGTGGAGAAAGAACTAACCAACATTGCTCCTTTTATCGCGCGCATGGACCAGCTTTCAGCTTTATCGTTGCAAGAATCGGAAAGAATGTTCTTTGGTGAAGTGGACACCGTGCTGCAAGGTAGTGCTCTACCTGTCGGTGATGAGTACAAAGAGGAGAAAGTGTTGCAGACGTTGGATAGGCTGAAACATGCCATGGTGCACAACATGAGTGAGCTTTACTTCCTGGTTGCAATTCAAGCTATGGCTGATTCATGTGTAAAGCTGAGATGAAAGTTCGAAGCACTCCAGAAGGTCAAGCTGCATGGATGCGTGCTGTAGCTGGTGATGAGGAGATTGAAGTAAAGTCAGAGTCTGGGTCGGATGCAGAAGAGGTTGTCGTAAAAGCGGAAGAGGTAGATCAAGCTGTAGAGGGTCAAGCGAGTCGTTCGGGCGCTGTAGAAGTAACAGACATGTAATTGCAAGTGTGCTGCTGTTTATCTTCTTCGCGTCTGAGATCGTCATTCGCATCCTTTTTCCGAAGGCAGCGTCTCAGCATTCGCTTCTATTGCACAAGCGACTAAAATGTCTCTCAGCAGTGATCAACGCAAGGCGCTATACGTGAGACCTGTCCCCCGGCCAGCTTATCATAATGTTGACCTTCAGAGCAAAACAGCTCGCAGGCGCAGGTGCCGCAGTTCTCGCGTTCGCATTAGTACCAAGCGGCTCTCTACTAGAACCGCTACGAAGGCTCGGTCTGCCTACTTTTCACCCTGACTCATCTCTGTCTTTGGATCAATTCGTTCAGCGACAGTCGCGCATCTCTTTGAACAACTTGCTGGCCAATGTTCACCCAAAGGGAACTGCTCCTGGCTGTGTCGTAGCGTCTCCGTCAAAGCACAAGCCTGATTATTGGTATCAATGGACGAGGGATAGTGCTCTAGTGCTGAGAGCTGTTCTGAGGAAATGGGAAGAAGGTGAGCTCTTTGTTCGGCTGTTTTGGCTCATCTGACAGTGTACTAGGCGAACAGGACATGCTGCCCCTTTTGCATGACTTTGTGGATGCAACGAAAGACATGCAGCATCGCGATACTCCTTCTGGCGGTTACCGTACTGGCGGACTAGGAGAAGGTTCGTATGGTATCTATATGGGTCAAGGCGTTGCTGATACATAGTGCAGTCAAGTTCGAAGTCGACCGAAGACCATTCACAGGTAAGTTTATCCCGCATTCTATCACTTGGGTCGTGCTGAAAGTGCTTCAGGCAACTGGGGTCGACCACAACATGATGGACCTGCCCTACGTGCATCAATCTTGATTGCTTTTGCTAGGCATTATGCCCAAGTGGATCCTCCAGCCGCTAGAGATTATGTTGCGAGGAATTTGTACGATGGGAAAGATCTCACCGAGACTGCTGTGAAAGGTAAAAGGGTCTATAGGGAAACCGTTGCGTCAAACTCATATTTGCTTTGACAGCCGATCTGGACCATGTTGCTGAGTACTGGAATGCTCAAGGTTTCGATCTTTGGGAGGTATGACTATTGTTCACAGATTGATTGCTAGCTGATCGGTAATTCGCACCATACAGGAAATCAACGCTCGACACTTTTACACCCTTCTAGTCTCCCTTCGAGCCATGACCGACGGCGCAACTCTAGCCAAAGAGCTCTCTGACCTGAAATCAGCAGAAAAATACTCGAAAGTCGCAAAGCTGATCGAGACTGAGCTCGAAAGATACTGGGACGCGGATAAAGGTTATATCCTCGCTTCGCTGGATGAGGTCAATCCTGGTAGTTCGGCGAAAACATCTTGGCTCGATACTGCGAATGTTTTGGCTGTTATTCATGCTGGTCATTCTGGTGGACATTGGACTGTTACCTCGGATAAGGTGCTGGCCACCCATGCAAAAGTAGTTGACTCGATGAGGTGAGTTTATTGTTGGTCTGTCATTCTGATCTGACAATGTCTAATTGCTGGCAGACCATACTTCTACCCATTGAACAAGCGCTACGAGGGACAATTCGCTTGCGCTGTCGGTCGCTGTAAGTCTTCAGCCTGTTCAGTAGCAACCTCAGTCCGCTCATTCATACGCTTACAGACCCCGAAGACATTTACGATGGTGTTGGTACTTCAAAGGCGCATCCTTGGTTCCTCTGGTCAGCCCTCTCATGCGGTGCATGTGATCTGTGCTCATATCTTTGGGTAGCTGTCTCGCTCATGCTGAATTACTCTACCGCGCCGCTACGGACCTCGAGCAATCCACCATCGAAATCACGCCCATCTCTCGACCATTCTATGAAGGTCTAGAGCTGAAAGGTCAGACTTTTGCTCCTCTACCGGAAAGCCTCAAGCCAGCTTCCGAAGCGCATTCAGCCATCATTCGCTCTATGCGAACACGGGCTGATGACTTTGTAAACATCGTTCGAGATAACAAGGGATGCGATGGCTCGTTGTCGGAGCAATTCAGCAGGATCGACGGACGACCTGAGGGGGCTCGGCATTTGACTTGGTCAAATGCCGCTTTCCTTTCAATGAGAGACGCTAGAGATGGAAAAGAGATGTTTTAGAAGTTTCGAATATAGACGGTCAACACTTAGAATGAATTGCCAGCATCCATTGTAAAACGAAACGTCTACGACCACGGCACACAACGTAATGCTGACGAATCTATCCCCATTGGAAGTGGAATTGCTGCGATCCTCCTCCAAAGCGATGACTGCCTCCATGCTGCGCTCCTGCCTGTTGCTGCTATCCTTTTGGTTCAGCTAGTGCTTCCACGGTGTCAATAGCGACTCACGAAAAATTGATGGAAGGCATGAGAGCCACCCTGCTGGAAGGGATGCTGATGACCACTCGATGTGTCATTCGGATCCTCCCTGCATGCACGTCAGAGCTGCCACACGATTGTAAGCAGAGGAACTGCTTACCCTCTGTCGAAGCGTGCTCGTAGTTCAGGATTCGACAACACTTCATAGGCCTCATTGACTGCTGCCATAGCTGCTTCAGATCCTCCTTTGTCAGGATGTGCCTGCGAGGGCAGGTCAGCGTGAAGTAAAACAAAAGTGTGTAGAGACTGACCTTTAGCGTTGCTTTCCGGTAGGCCTTCTTGATTGTGCGCTCATCAGCATCTTGCGAGACGTTAAGGACCTATGAGAAAATGGCATGAATACAAGTAAATCTCGCCGGGTCGAAGCATGTCTCACCTTGTAATAATCCTTGCTCTTACTTCGCTTCAACCCTCTCTGCGCCTTTTGCAAGCTCTCGTGAACATCCGCATCTCTCCTGCCAGTCTTTTCAAATACATCACTCAAGACCCTAACAGCCTCATCCCACTCTTCCTTCTTGATCAACTGCTCTCCCTTGCATATCAAGCCATCTACATTCTCTGGGTCCCTTAGCAGCACATTCTCACATACGCTGACCGCCAGCATCCTACTTCCGTTCTTCAGGTGTGCTTTACACGCCCAGCCCATCAAAGTGGTGATCAATTGCGACTCTTTCTCGCTAACCGGTAGATACTCCTTGTACTTCTGCACCAATTCCTGAGCTTCCGCTATCAATCCTTCCTTCCCTCGCGGATCTAGTATGTTGGCTGCTGAAGCCCATCGACCACCTTCGATGAAATTCCTCGCTTTCGTCAAGTCCTTCTCGAACGACTTTAACGCCCTGAACCACCCTTTGCACAGCTTGCTATCCGGATCAAAATGCAGACATTGTTTGATCGGTGTAAGCGCGAGCGGAGTATCGGATTGCAAGATCAAATAGTTGACGAGCGATAGTTTGAGTAACAGGGGAGCTGAAGAAGGATTCATGGCTACTGCTCTGGAAAGATCGCCTGCGCCTTCTTCTATCTGCTTGAGAGCGAAATGACAGTCTGCTCTCAGTTCGCGAAGGGAAGACGATTGGGAAATGATTTCTATTGCGGCGTTGGCATTCGAAATGCAGGCTTCGTGTTTGTTTGATGAAGCGTATTTCTTTGCTTGTGAAAGGTAGAGGTCCGCTTGCTTTAATTGGTCTGCTAATTGCAGCGCTGAGCTATCCTTGGGGTTCGCCTTCGAATAGGGCGCTAGAGTGGATTTGGCCGCTTCTAGGTCGCCTGACTTGAGCCGCAGTCGAACTATTTGGATCCTTGCCTGTTGGATACGCTCAGTCTTGGCCATACGTACGGCTCAACGGGGCTGACCTGGTCGAATTCGGTCAAACGCAACACAGCTTCAAAGTCGTCCAATGCCTTTTTGGCTTGGGAAAGGACCAAATGAGCAGTTGCGCGTTTGTACAAGGTCAAGTAATCGCTGGCATCCCTGGACAAGACGTGGCTGTAGATGTCTATCGCTGCTGGACCTTGACCGGCTGCGAGATGTGCTTGGGCTTGTTGCAGCAATTGAGAGGAAGGCAGGTCTAGGTCTATACCCAGCACAGGCAGGCTGAGCAGCAACAGAGCGCAGAGCGGCTTGAGAATCATGTCCTAGCGACGTCGTCGAATTGGGTAGACATGTAACGACGAGACTTAACACGTGTCATGGCTCTGCTGGTCTGGCTCTCTGGCAACGTCATTTCTCTTCTGCTGTCGTATACAAGCGAGCTAGCCTCGAACAAGCGCTTTGAAATATGCTGGGCCTCATCTGCCTCAATTTCTCTTATTGTCCCGCTCTTCTGGCCCTCTGACTGTATTCTTCGCATGACATAGGCTATCCTGTGTATGATATTGCCTTGCTCGCGCGTAGTACTCTTTCGCATTTACGCCGTTGTCGGGCCAAGCATGGTCATCGCAATGCGACAGCTCTCTTCGCATTTATCGAGTTGAGCTTCATCTGCTCAACTCACTGCTTGCAATGCATTCAACATGGTCGTTCGAGAGACCAGCAGTAAATGACGACCCAGCAGCGAATCGAAGAGTCCTCCGCATCAATCACAATCGTCCAGCGTGAAGAGAACAACGGGGCTCAGAAGACGGCATCGACGGCCAGCTGTTGGCCTAGCTACCGTAAAGAGGCCGTTCCGCCGAGTACGAAGCATCTTTCCGTTCATTCATTTGGGCTTTATATCAGCTTGCGCAAATTTGGCTTTGCTTCTCTTCCACCACCAGCATACCAGTGCTACTCTCCACAGGCTTTGGCGGCACTGTCAAACACCTCTTGTCAACCTTCTGCCGTACTCAGCCATCTCTGCCAACCTTTTGTCTTGACAGCTGGTCACCACGGCATCAAGCGGGTCTGCTCCAAATCTCGCTTCTAATCAAAGCTGCCATAGAATGACACATCTAGATCTGTCAGACGGTACACAGCCGCCTGACTGGGCTGTTGAACTCGCAAAGACCACAACAGAATACTCCCCTCGTTCGAAGAAGGCGTTCGATGGCGAATTCCGTCCTTGCTATAGTCACGGATTAGATTGCCCATATTTTCAAAGTCTGAAAGTCCACAAGTTTCCGCCGTCGACTTACCCTATAAAGTGGCGTAATGATCAAAATTACCATCTTGCGGGCTACTATTTCAAGTACGCTCGTTGTTTCCAGCCTTCCTCTTATTAATTCCGCACCTAGCTGTTACGAGCTCCCTTCACTCCATCAGCAGTGCAATGATAGGTGCCGCCGATTAACCGCAGTCGAAGTACATTATGCACATGTCATATATGCTGGACAGCTTACGTGCCTTATTCCACAGGAGGAAATCAGATTAGCCGCGTTCGCCGCTGGTCACGCTGGTCACGCTGGTCACACTGGACAGCAGAAATCATTCGCGGAGGAACATAAAGAACTCCGAGAAGCTCCATCACATCTCCAGCAAGGCTCGGCTTCTGATCTACACAAGCACATTCAGAAGATGTACATCAATCCAGTGCACAGCAATGCAGTGCATAGCGACAATAGGGACCCATGGCGACTGGATTGCCCGCTGGATGAAGCGCACTCAGAGCAACTTCGCTTGGCGCCGTTCAGTCTGAACGATGCTCAAAGTAAGCGACCTGCAACATGTCCAGCACAAGCTGATCCCAGTAGTTGACATTGTGAAAGAGGCCTTAGAGACCATCCATAAAAGTTGGCACGAGCTGAAGAACAAGGGATTCTTTGACCATCTGCAAGGTAATGCTCATTTATCGATCAGATGGCAATGCTCAGAAGGGCACACTAGTATTCATCAAGAGTGTTTACCAACTGTCTCCAAGCGGCAAAGATTCGGAGTCTCACCCAAAGGTTCCGACCTCCATCTTGGCTCTGGCCTGTGGTGGATTTGATACGACCGGTAGGACTACTTCTCTTGTTTGGTTGCGAACCACTCAACTTGAGTACTAGTATATGCTGCTTCTGAACCGGGTTCCCGGCTGCATGCCCTCGGCGCATATCATAAACCAAACAGGACCGCCGTTCAGCTATGCCTTATCATTGCGTTGTACAGATCAATCAGAGCGCTCGATCCTACATCAAAATACCATCGACCGCCAGTTGTCTACGATCCAGTGCATACGAAAGTGGATTTGGCGGTCTCGGCTGTCCTTGGTTTGCATGCTTTCCGCGAAGAAGTGAGTCACCGGAACGTGCTTTGCAAATTGTTGTTAAGTATAGTGTTCTGTAGGACGTTGAGGTATGCTAGACAGCCAACATTTTGAAACAGGATTGAAGTTTTTGCTTTGCAGCACAAATTTTACCTTCTTTGCAGGGAGCCGACTCTAGTATTTGAAGCCGGAATGCAATACAACGCATGGGAGCACTTTCTAACGCACCACCACCAGGATCCCGCTTATACTAGCAACCTGCTGTACCTTGGTTTTGTGCAGCACAACGAAAGTAAAGGAAATGTCCCGCAATTTGCCGGACAAAGTCACGAAAAATTTGGTATGTGTACTCCATCGATGATCTTTCTGCTGAAAGTAAGACTATGCTAGTCGGACTCTGGAAATCCAAACGATTCGAAGAATCGCCACCTGATGGATTAAAACCAGACACGCATCCGGAGAACCCAGCTGCTGCAGGACATATACAGCTGCACTGGGCTCACGGGACGCCAGCCTGATTGAAGTCTGGGGCGAATTCGTATGCCTGTACATAGACTTTCATTCGTTTCAATACTACGACTGTTGTGCATAATTGCCAATCAGGCTCGCTCACATGACGTCGGGACAGTTGGGGACAGTAGTCTTATGAGCAAATACAGGCTATCAGAGTGCGCAATTTTGTTGAGTGGAAGATGACAGCTGCGCGGCACAAGGGAGCGATTTTTGCAGGAAAGAAAGCAGATGGGCGTGAACATATGACATGCAAGAAAGTAGACAGAGAGTGAGCTGGAACAAAAAGGCAGATGACATGAGATGTCATAGTCAGCCTCAGCTTTGTGGAAAATGGTCTGTCGAATTACGGATCTTTAAACCGAATTCGCGCGTGTAGCTGATGACAGGCAACATACAGACGAGCACAGAAGGATTAAGCCAGTCTCAGAAGACATCACAAGATTTGCAGTTCATGTCCAAGCCTTGTTTTTCATGCGAGGCAGCGTGTCGATCACTTTCAAAGCCTCGTAAAATATGAGCTCCGTGTCAGGCTATTCAGGCAATGGAGGTACCTACTCTGCCTATCAGAATTCTCCAATAGGCGGTCCATCGCGGTTACAACAACAGCAAGCTGCTCAAGCTGGACCTTCGCGCTATGCCCAGCAAGGACCTGCTTATGGTGGAACGCCAAGGAACCAAAGCAACTCGAATGGCTCTCTACCGCCAGTCGGGTCACCTCAGGAAATCGAGAATTCGAGAAACACAGCTCGCAAGCATTACATAGAGCTGTCTGCCTATCTCAATGGCAAGGATCTGTCTGGTGAGCTGCCCGATGCAGCATACAGGTCACAGATTGACGATATGCAGTCGCACGAAGCAGCGCGAGGGAGAAGCTAACTCGCTTGACGCGGCAGCAATTCCTAGAGCTCTCTGTTGATGTCTATGACGAACTCATGCGTCGCAAGAAAGCCGACATGTCTGCTCAAGATCCCAGCGAACCATATTTGTATGAACAGAAAGCATTCCATCCCAAGCGAAATCAAGCAAGGCAAAAACTAGCTACCTTAGCTACCAGTCGTTACAAAGATCTTGCTTCAGACGTCTACTTTGAGCTAGAACGACGTTATCCCGAATTCAAAGAGGAAGATCCTACCCCGGACCATATTGCTTCTTATGCTCAACCTTCTCAAGTTCCAGCTCGATTGGGCTCGATATCGCAACAGCGCGATCAGCAACATACCAAACAACCTTCCCTCAACGCTTCGTCTTCTGCAGCGAATGAAATACTCGTACCGAACAAATCGACTTTGGTAGAAGAAGAGGTTCCCAGACCATCTTTGGATGCACCCATGCAACCTCGTTACTCGAACGAATCAGATCAACGGATTTTCACTCCTCCACCTCCTCCTGGAGCGCATTACCCGCAAGACGGTCACCGAAGGGAAGATTCACGGAATGGTTATGCAAGACGAGGTAGCGAAACGAGTACGGCGAGCAAGATTGTTGGTGGTTATTCTTCTGCTCAAGCGCACGAGGAAGAAATGGACAAGCTGAGACAGGAATATGAGTATAAGATCACCCAATTATCGGATCAGGTGAAAGGATTGGAGCGGTCGAAAGAAGGGTTGGAAGATGTGCGGAAAGATCTGGAAAACAAGTTGAATGAAGCGGAAGAAGACCTAAAGGAGCAGTCGCAGGTAGATCCGCACCAAATTCCGTTTCGAGTGATTGACCATTTTGCATCAAGCGAGACGACCAGCAAGCGAGGCAGCTCCGCGAGATGCAAGACAAGATATCCAATCTACAGGCTCAACTACAACAAGCCCAATCACAGAAAGCAGCTTCATCAGCGGCCGATATGGAAGAGCTATCACAGCTTCGGAACGCCCAATCACAATCGCGGCATCAGTCTGAAGAGAGCGAGCAGATCGTCGAGGAGCTACGAAACGAAGTTAAAAGCTTGCTTGAAGAGCTCAAGTCGCTTAATGTCAAGTATGAGCATAGTGAGGCAGAGCGCCAAGCAGAATTAGACGCTCATCGAGAAGAGATGAATGCGATGGAAGGGATCAAGAAGAAGTATGAGCAGTCGAAGACGGAACTGCGGAATATGAAAGGTGACAACTCTTGCCTTGAACGTCGGATGTGATCTGATGGACTCAAACAGCGACATCGCAACTCTTTGTCCAGACGCCTGCTAGAGAAGACTTCATGCCGCCTTCAAACGATGGCGTGATAGCGGACATTCACGTCACTGCTTTCCAGTCGTCAATAGATGCTTTGTTGCAGGCAGCTCGGTAAGCTTGACATCCGTTCTAGAGGTTGAGCTCAATGAGGTTCTGATAGATCTCAAGTACCGACATCTGTTCTCAAAGCAACAAACGCCATAGTGGAGGCTGTCACTGAATTTGATCAAGATGTACGAGCCTTCGAAGCGCGTTCACTGCAAGCGATGGACGAGCAAGATCGAATCGCTTTACAATCGCTCAAAGCCAGATGTAACGCAACTCTGAGCAACCTGATTACCGCAGCGAAGAACCACGCAGCCAGTCAAGGACTCAGTCCTGTATCCCTGCTCGACGCGGCTGCCTCACACCTGACAGCAACAGCAGTTGACATGATCAAATTACTCAAGATCCGCAAAGCATTTTCGACCGAGCTCACGCGAAGTACTACTGACCAGTCTCTGCAATCAGCAGCATCTACACCTTTGTTGGCATATCAGCACACTCCGAAACCAAATGATCTCGCTATGAACACCAGAAATCCTCAAGTCAATGGCAATAACCTACATGCACCTCATTCGCCTCCAGTCGGACAATCGCGAACGCAAAATCACCAACGAGAGCCATCACAAGAAGACTACTTTGGTAACCGAGTTTACGAGCCAGAACCGAGTCCAGCTCTACCACCTTCTGCAAGCTATATGAGTCAATGGCGACCTCAAACGAACGGTCGACAATACGATGAGACTCCACCATCGGCTGGTATAGGACAACATGACCATTCTCCAGTTTCGCAAGGGAGAGACTCGCCAGACACCAGAGACTTTGTTTCGCCGAACAGAACCGAGCAACAGAACGATCGCTCGGTTGATCAGGGACCACTCGATGAAGCAGATTGGCAGGAATTCAGAGTACGGTTACCGAAGCGCAAGATCCTGATGTGTGCTGACTCTTTTTTTTTTTATTAGGCCTACCTAGAGAATCAGACGGAAGCTATAGTCCATTCCATTCAAGCTCTTTTGGCGGCTATCCGCAACGGTGCACCTGGCGCGGAGCTAGAAGAACATTTGACTGAAATTGTCACGATTGTCTCATCCGTCGTGGCCATCTCAAGGGACAACCTTCCTGAAGAGTTCTATGAGCGAGGAGACGATATATTGGCGGAACTGGCTGGCAATTGTGACAAGCTCAGCGAATTACAAGGCACGACGGGGGCGGGTACCTTTACGAAACCGACGAAACAAGCTGTCGCTTCTGCTTCGTTTGCCATTGCGAGATCACTCAAGCAACTAAAGTGAGTCCCTTGCCTACGATTTGTAGCCTACTGAGCTGAAATATGAACAGTCTTCTGCTGGCGGACGATGAAGGTGAAGATTTGAGGTAATTGTCAAGCAACAAGGTACAATTCGTCGTGTTATTTACTTCACTATATACATATACATTTTATATTAGACATATATTATCATTGCTTGTACTTCGTTTGGCGAGTGGAAATTGTAATTTCGTTCAAGCGCGTGCTGATGGGCCATAACGTCGACTATGTGCGCGCATGAAGAAGAGAACGAATAGCAGTTCCAATCTGCCAGACAGTCAGCTCTGAGCAGGGCGATATAGTCAGCTACAAACCTCTCTTTGAACAGCATGGTGATACCTTGCGAGAGGAAGGTCTTCAAGATTTGAGCTATGCAGAGGATCAGACAGCTGCACGAGCATCACCGAGCTACTTACTACTCAAGCCATTGTAGAGACCCTGGATGCCATAACGCTTGTAGATCTTTTGCAAACAATCGGTCGTGGACTTGTACTGCCGCTTTTCGGAAGAAGAGCGACTTTGTAAGCGAGTCTTGGCCAGTATCAAGGGATCTATTCACAAGTGAGCATATTGAAGACTGCGCAGGAAATCAACTGACATGTGATGGCAGCTGCTAAACCACCTGCAGATGCGCTGGTCAAGAACGTCACCAGCGGTGGTGGGTGTTCACGTCGAGATTTCGGTAGCAGCATAGTCTTGAGAAGAGCAAAGATGTACAAAGTCAAGCTTGGATTAATTGTGAGCAGCATGGCGCTCTTGTAGCCGGACCAAAATCTACACATCGTCAGAAAGGCTCATGAATATCTGGGTTGTACGCACCCTGTCCAACCTCGCTCTTGTAGGATCTCATGGAAGATCTGCATGACCGAATTCTCTCCCGCCTCCTCGTCGTCCGAGTCCGAATCAGCTGCTGCCTCCTCAGGACGTTTGCCTCTAGCTTTGACAGAAAGCTTTTGCGCGTGCGATGATTCGCTCTGTTGTCTCACAACAATCTGACTGATTGGCGTGGTGACGGCTTTGGCAAAGCAGCCGGCCAATGAGCCCAGTGCTAGTTCTTCCAGCGCGGAGAATGTCTTTGCAGGTGATTGACGTCTCGCTGCCCATGTCTTGTGCAGGAAAGAATGGCTGAAGAAGAAGAGGAAACTTGCTACAGAGCGAGTTTCGGCATGTCATAGGCAGCTAGCATGTTTCAGGCTTACAAAGGATGGTACTCAGAGTGTCTGGTCCTAGACCGTCAAAGAGCGACAGAAAGCCAGTCTCTTCGCATATGCGCTTAAAAGCTACCAGAGCATTGCTGTAACCTCTACGAGTCTGGATGCGGGTTGATATGAGGTCGAGCGGATAAGTCGCGGTATTGCTGATAGCGGATGCCGCCGCTCCTGACAGAGCAATTATAAGCGGTGGTGCTTCGCTGTCGGCCATCGTATCAAGGCCGTCGTTGTGACCGTAGAGCTTCTGTTGGCAAAGCACAAGCAAGGCAACAAGGCAAAGTCGCGGTCGCGGGGTAAGAGTCACTCGGAGCGGGGAAACAGAATTGACCCAGATAGCAGCTCCTCGCTCTGCAGCTAATACCCCATCATACGTCTACTCAAACTCGTAACCGTTCTACGGGAGCGATGAGCAAATTCAAGATGATAGCAACGGTCATGCTCACGTTGACACATGTAAAGATTCCCTTGATCCTCCCAGTATCGTAGGAATTCTTGATTGCCAGAGAAGATGTCGCCAGTCCACCTCCGAAGCACAGAAACCCCAACAAGACCGCGATCGTAGAGGCAAGCGCTTCGATTTTCCGTAGACCCCGTAGCCAACTTCTATCATGGGCGTACATCTTGCCGAATGCGAGTCCCCAGAAGAGCAGCCCAAACCTTGAACACTTGTCAGTCTGTCCAGCCAAACATTGAGGTGAGAACATACCAGCTATCTGGTGAGACAGGGATGTCAGTATGCTGCCGTGTAGTAAGCAAATTACACACTGAAGATAGCGCCGATAACTGAAGTGATCTCGTTGAATCTACGTTCTTGCTTGAGCAATCCAGCAAGTGAATCCGGCGAGCTGCTCACATGGGGATAGTCTCACTCGCGATCCAAGCGATAGTCCATATAATAGTAAGCAGGGCAACCCAACAAGCCCAACCTTTCTGAAAATAGAAAGTGTCAGCTTTGGTGATGGACACAATCATCTTGACTTACCACAGTATGGGTTCTTCGGTGAACCGAAGCAGGACTGAAGACTCGAAAGAAGATGAATCGAGCACTGACATCGGCCGCAAAGCAACCGAATAGAAGGACGCTGCGTATCAGTAGCTTAGCTTCGCCCGTGTAGAGTTAGAATCGAGACATACGTCGGCAGCGTAAAGGCTGAAAGCGAATGTCAGTCGCCTGATCGAATAGCATTGATGGGACGCTCACCTGCTACGATTTTGGCGTACAAAGGCTGAAGACTCATATAGGCTGGTCCTTGCATGTACTGCATCCGCTTAGACGGGTCTGTAATGAGGATAGGCGCTTACTTCGTTCCCGACCATGCTGCAGGCAGGTGGCTATGAGCGATCTGAAAGCTACCAGCACAATATATACGCACATGTAGAATGCACAGCCGACGAGCGTGAACATGGTGATCTGCACTGCACCGACGAGATAGAGTGCTTTGGGGAAGTCTTGAGGCTTTGCCACATCTACGATGATACTGGGAATGAATGCCTGTCTAACTCAGCCGAATTCGTTGACGTCTCAATGCTAGCTTACTTGTCCGGTGTAATTGAAGACAATGTTGAGAATTGCGTTCAAGACAGAGACGAAGCCAACTGTTGGCCAGGCTGTGACTGTGTACCGGGTCAGGGACTGCAGGAGGGCGAAAGGCGTCGAAACGTACTGGTCCTGCTATCACCATTTGCCCAACCACTGTACTTCGCGTGAGTATGAAGACTTTTGCAGGTAGCAGGGCGTACACAGGTCCAGACTGTACACCGCCGACTGTACAGCCGTCAGATCATCCTCGAGTGCAAAACATGTGCTTACAAATCAGAAGCAAAATAGCAGAGGCCATCATTGTGAGGGCAGCGAAGATACCCAAGTAGGACAAGGTGTTCAAGCGTCGGAAAAGCGAGAACGTAAACATAATAGCCATGCTCATAGCAGAAAGAGCAGCAGTGCACTGAAGGTATATTCAGCAGACATGCGGTATTTGGATCAAACAAGCTCACTAGTCCATGTTCAGTCAATGTATTGAAAGCGACAGCAGCAGCAATACAGTGGTAGCCCGCAGTCAAAGCAGCATTAGCGACGAAACCGAACGCTGTGAGTTCATAGGCTATCCGACTTTTGCTGCAAAGAGAGATCAAGTCAGCAGAGTTTCTTCGCATTCAGGACAGAGCCCTACCCAAAGAGCAGATAGCCGATATCTACTATGTTTTCAACACCTGGATTAAGCATGCAATATCGCCAAAGAAGATGGGTGGTGTAGATGCAGATGAGGCCTGTACGGAAATGTGGCTAGTCAGATTCGGGACCAAGATCAGACGCGAACAGTACTGACCGATTCCTATAGAGCAGATGCATCCTAGAGCGATACCTAGAGTGGCAAACTGTTGGACGATGTAGATCAGCGATCGGCAACACTAATAGGAAAAAGTAAGCCCACGCTTGATGGCAATGAGAACAGTCTGTACACATATCAGTTTTTTGAAATTCCTAATAAAGGGGGCAGAAAGCGCACGGGATGGCAATGTAAATGAGTGAAAGAAGATAGGCAGCTTGTTGCCAGGTCAAACTTTTGTATTCGACTGTGAAAGCATCAGTCCTGGAAGCTGTTGAGACGGGGTCATCACATACTGACGATTTGATCCTTCGTCTCTGCATCTATAGCAGGATGAAGCTCTTCGTTCTGATCTTCTTCTTCCAGATCAAGTTGAGGGACACGATTAGTTGGGCGAAGACCGCCATCATTCAGCGAAGTGTGTACACGCGGAGGATTGTTTGGGCTCGTCAAAGTCTGAAGGTATGCATCGTCTGCGGAAGCTGCGCGGTTACTAAGCGCAACCCTGGTAGAAGTAGGGTATGCCGTACCCAGTTTCAGAAAGCCAGACTTGGGAGACGGCCGGTAAGCGATGATTTGATCGGTCATTTCGCGGGGCGAAGAGAAGAGAGGCAAGGACTGATGGATGAAAGAAGCAGAAGAAAGGCATCGAGCAATGCAATGCAATGCGCTCGGCTATGCTAATGTAATGCACTGCAGTGACAATTTCCGCTGGACTACCGCTTTGGCTTGGCCAGCCCAGACCAGAAAGATGGTGGGCAGACCGTCTGTAGCACTGCTGAAATCATAAAGTAGACAATAGCAAGAAGGTCTGCCAGTGCAGGAACGCGCCAAGGCCTTAAGGGATATTGCTTCCGTTCGAGATGTATGATACAGCAATGAACCACAGACGCGCAGTGTATTCTCGGCAGATTGAGAGAAGCTATAGATTCAGTGTTGGCTGATCAGAAGCAACCTGTTCTCGATATCATTTGCGCGTTGCTCTCCGACTGCCACACTAGACACATATAGCCAAGCTATTCCACGCAAAAGTATGGCCAACTCTGTGAATCCAGCATGCAACGCCTTTAAGCGACAATACGATTCCTGCTTCAACACTTGGTTCGAACAATATCTCAACACCTCTCTGCCCTCGTCAGGCAATAACAGCAAACCAGATCCAGAAGTCTTACGGAGCAAGGGAAAAGAGCTAGAGTCGAAATGCGGTGATCTGTTCAAGACGTATAGACGGTGTATAGAGGTCAGCCGAGTGCCAGTCTCTGCGGGACAGGCGGACTGAATCTATTGCTAGAGCGATCTGGAGGCTAAAGGGTTGAACGAACTGCTCAAAGAAGCAAGAGACGCTGAACCGCTGCATAAACCTGGAGACACCAGCTTTCCTAATTTCAAGTCTTAGAAGAAGTAGACTCGTAGCTATACAGCTATTGCGCGATAGGAATCTGCAGGTATATCGATACTGCCGTAAGCTGTCGCTCTCTTCTGATCTGGCTTTCCGCTCAAGTCGTGCCTCGCCAGATGACCGACTGTTCGCTCGTATCAGCACCAGAATTGACAGCCAAGAGAAGGCAGGTAGAAAGCTGCTGACTGCGCCTCAGAAGCACCGCGGAAAGCAGGCATGCAATAACAATGTAGCGAGCCGGTTGTAAGGATATTCATTGGTCCTGCGCGCCATTGCTGCCGTGCTCCTCTGCCATCTTTCTCATCCTCTTAATGCTTGACGGGTGGTCAGCATTCTTCCCATCAGAGCATGCCTTCCAGAATCATCCTTCTCTCCTTTCTAAGCAATGTCTGCCCGCTTGTCCCGCCGCTGAGCTCTTTTCTTTCCTTACTACCAGCCATCACTCATCCAATACGCTTTCATCTCCTGACAATATCATAACAACCTCATAACTATATATCAACATGAACGCCATCACCGAAAAGCAGTACGTCCTCCCTCCAAGCCTTGATCTACTTCTAACATTATTCCCTTCCAGATCTAACGCTCGTCAAGAAATCTGTCGAGGAATACAAGACCCAACGTATCGTTGTCCAGCCTGTCTCGCCGCTGCTGCCCTCGAAGCAGAGGAAGTAGAGAAGAACACTGCCTCTTCTGATGAATCATCGGGTGAACAAGCTGAGCTTGCAAGCGTCAATATGTTCAGCAGAGGTGCTTACTGATCGGGCGTATGCTGTATTCCTTATTGTATGCTGTATCAATGTCTTCTCTCTCTCTGCGAACTCTTTCTCGATTACTTGCTAAGAAGTCTGTTCTGTGCTTTTGCCTTGCCCGGGTAGAACGACGATGACATACCACGCTCCTAATCGCGCTGTTATACCAGACAGTAAGTCTCCGAAAGTTCGCCGGACATAGCCATAGGACATCCAACGCGTGCAGCAGGTCAAGAGAATGCAAGCGTGACAAATAACCAGACTACACAAATGCGCTATATACAAAACAGACAGTCCAAATGAGTTGACCAAAAACGAGATGAGAATGCAAGATGCGAGGGTGTTGTGAAGGTATGCATGATATAGAGGAAACAGATGCATAGGTGTCGTAATGATGGAGATGACGATAATCTTTGCTTCAAGCGACTCGGTTTTCGTCAGTGATGGTTCGGATTTTTGACGATCTTGGGCTTGGAGGAGGACGTTCTCGACGTGTGGGTGAAGCAAGGAAACCGCTGAAACCGAGTGGTGATTTTTGCGGTGATGGTGGAATTTGAATAGCTAGGTTGTGTGGCATAGAAGCGCTTCGAGTGAGCAATGGTTGAGTGATGGGATTGATGGAAGGATTGATTTTGAAGAGCTTTGGAGCCAGGTAATTGGCCGAGCCTTGATGGAACTACAAGTCAAGTTAGTCGGCAACAACACGAGGTACAGAGACAGGCTCACCGAAAAGTCCATAGAGACATTCATCCCTTCTGCTATACCCAAACACTCCGCGATCGCCATTCCAACCTGATTGATGTGATCCACATTGCTCCTATCCTTGACCCAAATCTGGATCCGGTTGCCTCTATCCCTCACACTGCACATGGCACCCGTCACAAATTCCTCTGGCTCAATCTGCTCTCCAACCAAGGCCAACAACAAATTGCACCAGAACTCGTCCACTCTGGCAGCATTCTTTGCCTTGAGTAAGATGGTCCATTTGCCGCCTTTGGCATTAGCTGGATCTTCCCAAGTTGGGTCAATCTCATCGCGAAAGAAGGAAACATTGGCGCCGTTCAACAGCAACGAGGGACGCTTGCACCAATTCATCAATCTTGCAAAAGCTTCAATTGAAGTGACGGTGCCGACTCGGGATATAGTAGAGGTATAATTGGCTGCGTTGGCTTTGGCGACGACGGGAGACGAAGCGACTGCGTGCTTGGTATCGCCAAACAGGGTCCATGGACGTTGCAGAGGGTGGCAAGAGGTAGCAGAGATGGGAGCTGGACCTTCCGGAGCGGATTTAGAACGCGTCATATCTGTTGATTGCGGTGCTGTATTGACTGATAGTGAAGGTGTAGGTGAAGATGCTGAGCTATCAGTGTGCTTGTTTGCAAAGCGACGTTCAATGACTGCTAGCGTAGGTAAGGAATTTGTTGAAGCAGCTCGTAACATCAAGCCAGGAGGAGGAGGTAGCATTGGACCATCAGCTTGACGCGCAGGAGGGCCCATACTGCCAGCTTGCGTCATGCGCGGAGATACAGATAGCCTGTGTATGGTGTCTGTGGGACTGATTGCAGAGACATGGTTGCTAGCTGGCTCGTCCAATGCTCCAGCAGGTAGCTTGTCCCTAGTTGGATACTCCTTTAGACGGGCTATACGGTTGTTGGGCAGCTGAAAGGCTCACTTGAGCCGCAGCCTGAGCTCTGCAAGCGACGGCATCTTCTTTAAAGTCCCTGCAGACAGGCTGTTCCGTTGCTGGTGTGATTTGCTCCCAGCTTGAGCTTGTACACCAATTGACAGAGTGTTGAGCGGTTCCATGTTGTGATCACAGCTTGCAGACGCGCGTGATTGTACGGTGGATAAAAGATGAAAGACCGACTTGGAACTCAAATTGGCTTCACAGAGTAAACATGCGTTCCAGGCTCGACGGTTCAGACTGTAATATTCAAGCAGCGTACAGCTCTTTCAACCTCTGCTGATAATGAAAACGCGTCAAGATCTGCGTGAAAGTTCTGCAGTCGCGTGGGAGATTGTCACCGCGAGATTGCGCATTGATGATCCTCACGAATACTGTACAAGAGGACTGCACAAAGCGGAATACATTCCCGACACGCTCGATGCCTTCACCGAGTACAGACATGCTGAACAAGTAGTACAATGGGTCGTGGACTGAAAGATGCCCCGAGTCCGAGACCAGCTCAGACCGAGATCGCTTGACGTCCTCTCCCTTGAGCGAGCTTCCGCATGAGCAATTGAATCGGCTGAACTCGCCCGCGAGTCAGAAAGTATAGTATACCAGTCAATGCTCCGCCGACTGCAAAACAATTAGCTTTGGTACGATCGAGAGATGAGAGGCACATACTGTGAGCCGCTGCAGCGACGTTGCTGTCCTATGGTGAACTTCCGATATCAGTAGTGAACTGAATCATAACAAGATCACTGACCGGACGTTTGCAGACGGTATAAAGATCCCAGGCGAGAAGGCCGGGTTCAGCAATCTATCGCAGCGGCAGGTTCAATTTAGCACCCAACAGAAGCAAGATCACGAGAAAGCTTACCCATGCTGGCGTCGGAACCACGAAAAAAACAAGCAACATGTTTTTCGGGAATTTACATGCGGAATAGCTATCAAGTCTATTTCACAAGATGGTTCAGACAGCCTTGAGTGAAATAACTGACGCGATGATTCCCCACACTGAGCCACTTGCGCCCGTTAACTTCATAGATGCCGGCGATTTGCCTTCTGCTACTTTACGTCGCGGCATCGTCCAGAGTTCGGTAACTACCAGCCAGACAAGACCTCCAGTAACACCCTTTAGGTCTCGACATCAGCTCATACCGTGGACAGAGGCAGTCAGACCTACGGCGACCGTATATGAGATGTACCAAGAAGAACAAGAGCAGCCAGAGGCTTATCCGCAACTTTTGAGATGGATAGGTTCGAGCTATAGATCATAGCGCACAAAAGAGTGTACATTTCTTGAGACAAGGCTCCGTGCTGCCCGACGCGAGCACCTGGCCCGAACGTGATTGCGTACAGCAGCGACTAGGAGATAATGTAAGGGCTATACAGCGAAGGGCATGCGAATTTCGTTTGTGACGACAAGGCCCACTGCTTGATCTTGCTGCGTATGAGCTTTGCGTGTAGGCTACTTGGCAATCCTGCTTTCCGCAGCTGGCATACGAAGTCCAGAGCGCTCGAATTGGACGCCAGGGAACAGACAGACAGCCATGGTTTCTGCACTCTGCAGCCAACAGGCGTCTGGTGCGAGAGCGTAGAAATGCCAAAAGATCTACATCTCCTGTCATGCACGCAAGCTCTTGCATTGATGCGCCAGAACGAGTGAGTCGTATGCGGTACTGGCATTGTTTGGCTGATCTGAAGGACAGCATCACGGTCGAACATTACGCTTCTGCTCTTCTGAATAGAATCGAGCAAAGGGATCCTATAGTCAAGGCGTGGTGCTTCCTGGACCGCGAATTGGTGCTGCAGAATGCTCGTCGACTGGATCAAACCCCGTGGGCAGAGCGCGGGCCATTACATGGCTTGCCTATCGGTATTAAGGACATCATGCTCACAGCAGGTGAGTACAGCCGATCTGTGTCGTTCTCAGCCTGATCCAGTGCACAAAGATATGCCCACGGAGCACCACTCTCGGTTATACGAAGGAGCGAACGCTTCTGGTGTCGACGCTGCTGCTGTCGAGACACTGAGAGCTTGTGGTGCTCTCATATTCGGCAAGCTACATACGACAGAGGTAAGCGAAGCTGTGTTCTGGTCAATCGATCTCAGAGCAAGACAGTTCGCCGGTGTATACGAGGGCGGACCTTGTACCAATCGTGTGTTGTTATCTTACGATCTGACTCAAAGCTAACAACAGCAGCTCATGACCATACACGAACACCTGGAGGTTCCAGTAGTGGATCAGCTGCCGCAGTAGCAGATTTCCAAATACCAGCTGTAAGCATGTCTCCGCAAGGCGAACGTGTCTCTGACCCTGCTGCAGGCTCTAGGTACTCAAACAGTTGGATCCATTACACGACCGGCCAGCTTCAATGGAATTGTCGGTTTCAAGCCTACCTTCGGTGCAATCTCCCGAGAAGGCGTATGTCCCATCAATCGCATCTCTGCTACGGCGCTCACATGTATCAGTGCAAATTCTATAGCCATACTCTCGATACAATGGGTATCTTCACTCGCTGTATGAAAGACCTTTCGCTCTTTGCGTCCGCTTTCGCACTTCAGGATACCTCTCCGCTGCCCGGCATGACCTCGATCAAAGGCATGAAGATCGCTTTCCTAAAAACGTATGTTTGGCACAAAGCCGATTCTGATACCCGACAAGCATTCGATAGCGCTAGAAAAGTCGTCGTTTCAGCTGGTGCAAGCATCACCGACCTAGAATTACCTACGGACTTTACCAAGTTGGAACAGTGGCATCCCATTGTTCATGCTGGAGAAGGCCGAGCAAACTTTCTTGCTCAACACCGCGTCGGCAGACATTTGCTGCATCCTGATCTTGTGGCCGTTGTCGAGAATTTGTCGCCTACGCGCAAGGATCTGCTAGAAGCTCTCGACGGCAGCGCTGCGCTACGGCCTGCTTGGGATGCTATCGCAAACCAGTACAATGTGATCATTACCCCGAGTGCAATCGGAGAAGCACCGGTAGGACTACATAGTACGGGATCGGGTGTAAGTCCTCGTGCCCTGAGCAAGTTACTGTCGCTGACACTATCTTAGTGCTTTAACTCAATGTGGACGTTGTTGTATGTCACGGTGCAAAGACCAATTGGTGACCTGTTGATCATCTGAATATAGACATGCGCCCACTATCAATCTGCCGCACTTTAAAGGATCAAACGGCATGCCCGTTGGATTGACATTGGTCGGAGCTCGTTATCGGGATCTGCACTTGATTGAGATGGGCAGCCTTCTAGAAGCTGTATTTGCCAATCCATGATACATCTACGAAGCAATCAGCTCTCTCTCATGCATTCTCAAGAAAACATACCGAAGTCGGATGATTGGCATATCTGATCCCGCTGGCGAATGTCGCCAACCCTCAAACGGTTCTCTTTGGCGAAAGCAAGTATTTGTTGACACGCTTGAGTATCGTCCGAGAAGGATTGAGTAAACCGGCAGTACTCTCGATGATGTGCTGCAGCTGCAAGCGAACCGCACTCTTGTCTGTGCGATGCTTTAGCCTATCTAGACAGCTCATCTGATAGCTCACCTAGGCGTGTGTGCTCTCCGGCCGAGTCAACTACAGGAACATCAGATCCTGCTGATTTCCTGTCAGCGACGCAGCTCACCTAAAAGGACCAGAGTTAATGCGACCATAGCGTCTGAACCCTGCTTCCCAGACTCTGCTGTGCTGCCAATAACCAGCTTACTCGCTTTTAACTTTTTTTGAGCCTCTTCTACCAACATCGGCATCAAGACAAAAAGCTGATCCACTCCTTTCTTGCCCTTTACTAGCTGAACCGTCTTCTCTGCTTCACCCTTCCCGGAAGTGAACAGCCAATCTGCTCGCGAGACAGGATGACAGTGCAAAAAGATCTGAGTATCGCCGATTTGTACAGCGTCGCTCGAGGTTTCGACTTGTTTCGAAGAGACGATCGACTGGATTAGCGATGGTAGTGCTCTTCTATCGCAAGTGAGGAGTTCTGAGCGATGCTGCCAATAAAGTGAGGGCGTCAATCCCTGTTTCATGTTTGGCTTTGGTCGAGTGTACAAATAAAGAGGACACGCACGTTTGACCATAGCTCATGATCATCACCGGAACCTTGTACGTATGACCGCTCGATGCTTACTTGATCCAAAGAGAGACACCGACTTGCAGAGAGGCATAATACGGGATATACATTCTCAGGTATGACTACCGTAGAGAGATGGGTGCTAGGGGAGATGAATGATGGTTTGAGCGGTTTGTCGAGTTGTTTAAGGAAAGAGAGGTCATAGGCCGATTCCTGAAGCCAATCAGCTCGTTTGATCGCAGTGCAGTTCAGACTGACTAGTAGCTTTTTACTGAACGATGGGATCCTGGCTGAGATCTGGGCATGCTCAGAGGGCGAGACTGCTTCCGATGATGTGGACAATTCGTAGTCCTCAGTTGACCAGTCTGAATGTGGGTTGAAGTGCAGAGCTGTAGCGTTGAGCGTTGCACACCATAGCGGGATGGTCTTTGATAAAGCGTCCGGGAAGCGCTGTCAACGCGGTTTATGAGATCTCCAGATCGACAGAAGGGGACAGGCTCACCTTGCCGCGCCTTGTCGAATCAACCATAATGATCCTGCAATAATAGTCAGTAAACCAGCAAGAATGCCCAGAAGAAGTGACAAACCCATCGTTCTCCAGCACAACAGGCAACAAGTGCAAATTCGCCCTTCTCAGATTGAAATCCCACACCCCAGCATGCCCATCGGTAGACTTGAAGTACGCATGAACCTCTTTTGCTCGATCAGGATTCGTATACCAAGCGCCGCAACGTTGATTCGCTGGTCCATCATCAGATAGATGAACACAGATTCGCGCGAGAAAACACACCGATGAGAGGAAGCTTGAAATGCTCAGCTACGGATTCTACGAAACGAGAATCAATGTCGATAGAATGCAGACGGTTGTAGCTGTCGGACTATCAGAAGAAGGTAAACAGAAGAGCGAATGAACGAACGGATCAATCAGTTCTGAGCGGAGAGCCGCGCGTGATTCTTTGAGAGACGGAAGAAGGGATAGATCTGAAAAGGAATAGTCCTCTGCACGAATCTCTGGTGCTTCATCTTCAGATTCAGAGCCAGAATGGGAAGTGTGGAAGTAGACAGAGTTTTGCATGAACGCTCATAGATGACTCGAACACAGCGCAAGGTGCCACTGCAGAGCAGACAGAGTAGACAGACAGGCTCTACAGCTCGCAGACGCTGTCTTGAAGGGGACCTATTTTTTACAATTCCTACAGAAATCAGCTCACGTGTTGCATGACTTCCTCTCTGCCTGTCTCCTGCTCTATTCACAACAGCCAAACATCCTCTCACCATGTCTACTGAAGAAGAGGTCAGGCCAAAAACAGAGAACGTCGAAGGAGACGAGCGGTTAGACGTGGACGAAGCCAATGTCTGGAAAAGACCTGCACCGGAAAGCATGCCAGGGGAAGATGTTGACGCAGAGCGACAAGAGCGAGAAGCGAAAAAGGTCAAAGTAATGAACGATACAGCGTCAAGGCAAAGGGGCGTACGCATGTTTGGGATGCTCAAAGGCACGTTGAACCGTTTCAAAGAGGATACCAAGAAGACTGCGTCGACTGAAGCGAGCAAGAGGAGGTCGGCTGTTGAATCTAGGTTGAATGCCAAATTGAGGGCAGAGCAGGAAATCAATGAAAAGCGTTTGGCGAGGTCGAAAATGGAGAAGTCGCTCAGGTTGGACGTGAATCGCAAGATTGAAGAAAAGACGATGCTAGACAACATTGTATGTTTCCTTTTATGCATGCTTTGTGTACGGCTGCTGACGCTGGATCATTAGTACAAGAAACGGCAAACTGCTGCTGTTCATTTAGCGCACTTCCTAGTCACTTCGCATACTTCAGATCCCTCTTCGTCGGCGACTGGACTAGCGAGCAGACCACCCATCTCTTCTTCTCACCCTCTTCACTCTTCTCCGGCATTGAACCCTGCACCTGTTTACTACCTTCCTCACAAGCTCACGGCCGCACAAGAACGTATGATCGATGATCAAGTAGATGCTGCAAAGTCAAAGGTAAAGCTCATCTGTTCCTTTCTTCCTCTCAATACTGATCTCGTTCTGTAGGCCGCAGCTGATCGAGAAGATTGGAACGCGGGCGAAGGTGCCGACCGAGAGAAAGAAATTGAAGACTTGAAACAAAAGCGAGATCAAGGAATGGAAGAGATTGAAAGGGAGGAAAGGGAAGAACGCATCATTCGCGAAAGGGAGCAAAGGGATAGGGAAGAAGCTGAGAAACCTGCTGCTGCTGCTGCGCCCGTCGAAAGAGCAGTCAGTGAGGCGGTCAGTACGAAAGAGGATATATCTATGAGGGCCGCTACACCTCAAGCGCAAGAGGGTGAAGAAGCGATAGAGTATTAAAAGGGCTTCGGGGGTTTATGCAGTAAGTTCAGTCTAAATGTGAAATGATACCAGCTGATGAGAGTATAGAACTGTACATTTTAGCCGTAAGGCCGGTTTTCTCTTCAGATGATAGCTTGGGGAGTTGCGTTCAGGTAAGCTAGATGCGTTTGGCTGGAAAGCTAATTTCAATGCCCTGCTGGCTCGTCTTCTGCTATCCCTCTCGATCACTTTCACTCATGTCTACTGCGTTTCTCCTGTATGGTGGTCCTCTGCCTTCTTCTGTTTCCTTTCACGCTCTCCGCGATTTACATGTACGTTTTTACTGACATAGGCGCACCTTCGAGTGACTCGCGGGCCCTGCTGCTCTTATCTACCGTGCTTCTCTCTCAGTCTATGTCTGTGTCTGGTACTCCCCTATCTGAATGCCTTCGCCTCAAACCTGTTATGCAATAAATTTCGATTTCTTGCCGATTTGTGAAAGTTCAGTCTCTGCCCTGCGAGCGCGACACGATACTAATCAGCTACTGCAGCACTCAAGGCAGCTGAAAAGACGCGCGTATAGGTTCAAATCAAGTGATAAACAACTAAAATTTTTTGCATGACAATGCATATCTCGGTCCAAATGCAACCCGGGAGGACAGCCATACGGTCTGTTGAGCTATACTGCAATGCACCTGCCACCCACGAGTCCGAAGAGGCCGTGTTTACTTCGATTTTTGCCATTTTTTTCTTGTCCTGCTTCCACCATCCACACGACTTCGTAAGTCTCACTTCTTGACCTCTCTCCCTGCTGTTCTCTCCTCTACGTGATGCATAACGATGTTGGCACCAGGCTCAAGTCCTGTTCTGGGACGCTGTGGACACCAAACCCCGAAGGACTATCCATTAGAAATAATATATACGCAGTTCTTCCTGAATCTCTTTTTGCTCCTTATCAGCTAGTACCAAAGGAGAGTATGAGCTGATTCTCGAGTTGATAGGTTGAAAATTCGACTCTGCAATGCAATGTCGACGCTTTTACTCTGTTCAACGGACGATAGACAAGTCTTTTGATGTCCTGCCGCGCTTCTCGGCCAAAGGTAACCAGCTACGCCTGTTGCAAGGCCCTGTTCAGTTTCATGATTGGCTGCTCGTGAGGCACGGGTCGACGTTCAATTTGCATGTCTGGAACTAAATTCCGCTGGTTTAGCACAAGATAAGCACTGCACAACGACGGCTCGTCTTTGCTACTTTGTATTTGGGCAAAGAAGAGCATCAGCTTGTCAGTCCAGTAATTCCGAAATCCGAGCCAAGGCTCATTCCAGGTATACTCCGTTGACAGGTCTCTGCCATCCACGATGCACTCAAGAAGAACCCTTCTCTGACTTTCCATTACATTTCCGACTTTCTTCGCTCTACACGAGAGCACCCTCGAAAATGTTCTGCTTCTTTGCTCGCACCGCTCAAAGCTTCTTTTCCCGATCGAGTCTTTTTGAGCTTGTATCACACTCCGAACCTCAATGGGATAGTCAAGCAACTTGTACCAAGGCGATTTGACGAAGGATGGGGTCTGTGGCATGCGAAAGCCTACATTGCGGACGATGATGTACTGATATCCGGGTCGGTGACCATTGCCTCAAAATGCATCATTAAGTTTCTCAATACTGTTGTTGCATAGCGCAAACCTTTCGAAAGACTACTTTACGAATCGCCAGGATCGCTACTTGCACATTACCGACCACCCGCGATTGGCAGACTATTTCCATGATTTTGTTCAAACTTCTCAATCTATCTCTTATTCGCTCGACGGACAGCAGTCTACTTCTTGGCCTGCATCGAATCGAGTACCAGAACCTTCTTGGTCCAAATGTAACGAAAACAAGGAGCGGTCAGCCGAATTGTACAAAGACCTGCAAGCTCGGTGGATCACGAATGAAACCGACGAAGGCACAGATACGCAGATGAGGCCGTTCTTGCAAATGGGTCACTACGGTATAAAGGAAGAGACGGATCTGTAAGCGCCAGTCTTCCTACAATCCGCTTGTTTGACATGCAATAGTGTGGTGCCCGAACTGTTGGAGCTTGGCGATGAAGGCGTGAATCGGATCGATTGGACGTCCGGCTACTTTAGCCTGGATCAAGCCAATCAGCGACGCTTGCTTGATAGTCCAGCGAAGGAGATCAAGGTTGTTTGCGCTTCTCCTTTAGTACGCTTGAACCTTGGCTTTCTCATTTCTGCTGATGTGAGACACAGGCAAACGGCTTTTACGGAAGTGCTGGTGTTAGCAAGTATATCCCACCGGCGTATACCCGGGCGGAGCAGCGGTTCTGGACAGAAGTAGAACGCAGGCAGTTACAGGACAAGGTCGAGCTGCGAGAGTGGGGTCGAGAAGATTGGACGTATCATGCGAAAGGTCAGCGCACTGTCCTAATTAGTCGACGTATCTGAACTCTTTGCAGGTATATGGCTCTCTGCTGCCAACGACCAACCTTTCGCGACTGTTATTGGTTCATCGAATTACGGTCCGCGCTCAGCCACTCGAGATATGGAAGCCAATCTGCTGGTCACGACTTCCAATGCAGATCTGAAGCAGCAGCTTGGGAACGAAGTGCGCAAAGTAACCGAACATGCTACCAAAGTCGATGCGGCGACTTTCGAAGCACCGGACCGGAAAGTTGGCTTGGGCGTAAGGTTTTCAGCTTGGGTCATTCGTGATATGCTCTAGCTGTCCATCTGTATGAATCAATCTGTGTTCTTTTACGCCTTCATTCTTTTCTGTTAATTTCGCACGGTCCTCCTTCTCTTACGACCTCGTTCGATTTTTTCTCTTCCCTGCCTTCTGACAACGAACTTCTTGGTGTCAGACATGACGGACGACCTACAATTCAAGGACTTCTCAGTGGATACCCTCGTACAGCAACTTGCTCAGAGTCGCAAGAATGGATTCGATGGCAGGTTCAGGCTGATAGTTCATAGGTCTTATTACCGCTGTCCTGTCGCGGATTGCACGTATTATAGTACGTAAAATGGCTCGAAAGTATGCTGCACTTTTTGACTGAGCTCGAGCAGCTGGCAGTCCCGCTGAACTCAAAAGACATATACTGGGCGACCAAAGGAAGCACATACCTCAGCTCAGCGAGTGCGGAGAAGCCTTAGCTGGTGACATGGTAGTCATCCTTCGAAGTATGTTTGTCCCCTGGTCTCGCTTGACGGGCATTTAGCTGAAAGCGCCGCAGAGCCGAGGAGCAACGCTTGCGCCGACGAGAAGCAAGTCCGAGATGCTCTCGCACTCGCAACAAATGCTCATGCTCTCCATCGCGTCTACATCGTGTAAGCCTTTGCAACGTACCTGTTTTAGTTGCTGAACCCTTGGAATCACCAGCAAGGATCCGGACGCTAATCCAGCAGCATCTAGAGCTGCACCTCAACCACGAAACAGCAAAGAAACAGCACGACCAGCACGCGCTGCACAAATCGTGCCGACTCTGGTCAAGCGCACGGTGCCCAAGGTAAATTTGCATCTGATCGGCTATAAACATGGCTGATACGCCTAGCAGCGAACTTTTTATCGAGTTCAAGCGCCTGCTGCTATTCCGCGGGTCACAGCTACACCAGTTCCTAGGTCCCCTCAGCCGCGGCCGGCTGCTATTCCCGCAAGAGAGGAAGAAGAGGAGGAAACTAAGCCTATTGTTCATGCTGTGGACGACGATGAGGAGTCCAGGATCGGTGCGCTACACCTTTTGTAACTGTACCAGCCTGATTTTGCAACAGAATCCTTGGCCGACTTCTATTCTACCCAAGTCAATGGCGTTCGTCGAGCGACTGGTATCCCTCAGACCACCTTCGACCAACTCGAGAATTGCTGGATCAACCCTGTCTCGATCGCCCAGTGCACCTCAGAACGGTACAAATCGCTGCTCATGGACTCCCCGCAGCTCGCTGGTATTCCTCTTGGCCAGCGCTATGTTCTTTGGACTGGGGTTGAGGCGGCCTACTTCAAGCGGCAATGAATGTATTGGCAACCTTTTTGATGTATCAATTTGCGGTAACCTCAGAATGTCTTGGCCCGGTTCAGGCTACCTATTCCTCCTCTTCTTCTTTCTGCTGTACTCGTCTTATTGCGCGCCGTATGAATAACAGCCTCTCCCGTGCCTCGTTCTTCCTCGCGAGGAGTTCTAAAAGCACCTTGTCTCATGTCTTGCCTTACCCTGCTTTCGTCGTGCCTTTATCTGTCCTTCTAGGCAGTCTCCTCCGCGTTCGCGTGAGTACTAAACTTACCTGCCTTCTAGGGAGTTGTGTGTTGTCACCAGAGCACATACAGCAGCTCCGGTCTTTGGCTGAGAAGGTCTAGCAATGCTGCTTGGACGTCGTGCGCTCGCCAGTGAAGTACAAGCCTGGTCTCACTATGAAAGCTCCTACTTTATGGGATAGCTTAAAGAAACGGCTTGGAAGCGTGCCAATTGGATTCAGGCCGTATGTTACCTCAACGATGTATGCTCGGTTACAGTCTGTGTAGTGTGATAGCCCTTCCGTAAGTACTTCGTCTTAACCGCTTAACCCTCGACAGGGTTTAAGATTGAAATGCTTGACGCATTCTACGTCACTTGCGCTGCCTCTTTTCTGCTTCAAACCGCCTCTCAGCCTCCCGAAAACCAGTCCCAGCACTTCATACACTTCTTCAAGTAAAATGGCAACCCTCATAGGCTCTTTCATCCAGTTATTCCAGACCATCCTTGTCCGTTATTTGACCTGCGCTTTGACGCAGCTAAACTGACGCCGTTCGCAGGGCCTGTTCGCCAAGCTCTTCGCAGACATCCTCGGCCTCTTCACTGGCATTATTGGCTTCTTCTTTGGTCTTGGTCAAGCATTCGTCACTTTTGTCTTGCGTGAGTCTCAATAAACACAGCAAGGTGTTCTCCATCTCATCCACATCTGTAGAAAACACCCTTCTCCTACTCCTCGTCGGTGGTGGATACGCCGGTGCGTCTAGCCTAGGCGGCCGGAATGTCGGACTGACTTTGGCGCAGGATGGATCTACATCCAGCAACAAAACGCAACAAAGCCCAGCACTGGCAAAGTGCAAGTCAAGAAAGACACATGATCAATTCACTGCTCGTCATACAATAGCACGAAGCGAGAACGCAGGAAAAAACAAACTTAGGCGCACTATTTTGTACATGTATCAGAGGACGCTAATGATATCCGATTTATGCACGCTTTCCTCTCAAACTGATGGCATTTACGCTTTGAACGCGGCTCTATCAGTTCCCCTGTCCTTTTTCTGAAACGTGATCTTTCTTTCTGCTCTCTGTTCCGAAGTGTTAGTTGTGCTTCTTGTCTTCCATATATGTACTCACCAACGCAAATTGCACTCCTCCGATCGCTACTCGGTCGCCATGTCAGTCGTGGGGTCCAGAGTCAAAGCTATGAAATGTGATGAACCGTTCGGAAGGAATTCAACCTCATCTCATGTTACAATTGTTCTCCCCACGCAATTCGTACAGCTTCCCTTACTTTAATGGGCTTGATATCCGGAAACTCTTCGTTCCTCAGCCCTTCTTTTGTGACATCCATGACGCCTCTGATTGCCATCTGCCCAAATTCGGCCCAAAGATGCTGCAGAGCTTCGGCGTGCATCTGCATGGACCCTTCTTGTTGTGGCAGAACTGTTCCGTTACCAAGCTCAAGCGCTTCCGCCGAGTCGTAGACCACGTCCCATTTGCTTTCTGTTCGGAAAGTCAGGCAGGCGCTCATGCTACTGCAGATGAATGTACGCACGAGTGACTTCTTCAGCCAATGCAAGCAATTCGCCCCAAGACATGCGATCACTTGCCAAAGGACTAAATTCAGGCCAGTGATCTTGTTCGAGCATGGCAGCCAGATATTTGGCGAGATCGTTTGAATGCAGGAACGAGACCTGTTGCTTGCCATCACCTGGAATCGCAGCTTTTCGATGATGAAAGTCGATAGCGTAACTGAAGGGCTTCATGTTTGACGGAACACCTGGGATGCAGTAATGATCTAGCGTCCAGCCTAGGATGATACGGGTGAACTGTAGATGACTGCTTCTGAGGAGATCGGCAGCGTCGAGCCACCATTGAGCTGCAGGGTGATAAGAAAGCATCTCTTCTGTGTAGCGTATACCGAATTCGCTGGGAATGAACGTCTTGACGGTACCGGACTCGATAGACGCGCGGATGAGGTTCATCTGAGCATTGCTGGATTCTTGCGAGAAGAGCCCCAGAGCAGAGATCACGACAGACACATTGTGCTCTTTCAGGATGCTCTTCAATGCCGCAGTATCGTTGTAGTCCACTGCTGCACCTGTCGTCCCAGCCAAAGCCGTGGTAGGCTGCCAGTAGCTTTATATCTCAGCTCGATTCCAGCTGCTGCGCAAGGACCTTACCGTGCGACTAAAGACCACGACGTTGTATTTGCCTTGCCTCACGAGCTCTTGGACAATGGTTCGACCTATACCCCCTGTACCGCCTGCGACTATCGCTGTAGGTAAATCGTTCTTGGTTTGCATACTTGATCAAAGAGCAGGTGCAGTCAGTCAGGTAGTGGTACTTGATTGAAAAGGAAAGCAAGATCTGATGAGTCGGGTGCCGGTAGCTGTCGCAAGGTGTCGCAAGGCTGATCTGACCGGTGCCAAGACGCGACCGGCATTGCTGCTTAATGGTAGCATCGACGCGAGATGATGCAGCATCTGAGATGCTATAGAGAAGAGCAAGAGGCAGAAAGAGATAATCAACTTTCTGCAGATCTGAGAGGTGAGCGCATATGACCCGAGTGACGAGGAAGGAACGAGCATGTTTGCTGCAACGTATGTGACAGTGATGCACTGAGCGCAGCGCATAAGACTCAAGCCAATGCAATGAGGGTAAGCTTCAGATGAGACACAGACGATGTGGGACGCAGAAACGACCTGAGCGCATTATTTTGCGCACGTCTAGAGAACAACATCCGATTTATGCACGCTTGCCTCTCAATCTGATGGCATGTACATTCTCAGGTGCCGCTCTATTAAGTCCCCGATTTTCATCCTGTCTGAAACTTGATCCTCTATCTCGGCTCTCTATCTTAATGTGTCAGCAGTGCTTCTCCCTTGCATTGAAGGTAATCACCAAAGCAAATTGCACTCCTCTGATGACGATACCGTATAGATCTTTGAACGGTGGGTCATTCTTCAAGACTCCTCGACCCGTCAATGCAGCCATGACCATCTTTTTGATCATCTGCTGTATACATCAGAACTTTTTTAAAGGCTGTCTCCAACACTCACAGCCTTGTTCGACTCTTTGACCGACCCATCAGCAGGCTGCACACTCACGCTCCTCCTCAAACCCGTCGGACTAGGCGGAATGAATGACATATCCGGTAATTGATCCATATCCTCATCTTCAACCTTGACCGCCAATTCCTCAGGCTCAGGTTTAGGTGAAAACTTGATACGTTTCGCACTTCGACCTTTTCCTGGAGTAGGCGGTCCACGTTTTGGTTGAGCGGCAAAAGGGTTCCGAGCTGAGATGGGTGGTTTAGAAGGTTGTTTGGCAAATAGTGTAGTTGAAGAACGGGAAATGGGTCGAGCGAGGGGTTTGGTCGAGGAAGCTGTTCCGAGGGAGAGAACTGGTGTTGAAGCTGATCTGCGGAGTTTTTGTGTGAAGAGTGATTCTAATGTCTGGTTAGCGGTAGATATAAGAACGGCAAGGGAAATATACCTCGAGGTAGAGGATCGTCTGGTCTAGGTGGTCTAGCCTTTACTGGGACTTTACGTCGAGCGAGCCGCAGTTGTAGAGCAGATTCGGAAGAGAGTGACGCGTAAATGATGATATCTGTAGAGTCGTTGCTGTCTGTGATTTGTTAGCCTTCGGAAGTGTTGATGAGTGATGTAAAGTCACCGATAGCTTCACCTAACGAAATTAGAAGTCCTCGAGGTGACTTGTTGTCCGCATCGAGCTACCCAAACCATCAGTACATGTGGGTCACGCAAGCAAGGACGTACCTCATCCAAACAAAAGCGGTTCTCGAACCAACGTTTGGTCGAGAGACACCTCGGATCCAAGTAAACGCGCACATCCATCTCCTCTGCAGCATTCTGATCAATCTCAACTTTCTCTTTTCCCTTTTTGAGCAGCTCAATCCGATTCTTGAGCCCTCGTTTACCCTTCGAAGCACTAGGATTGCTTGTAGCTGCTAGATCAACAGTCCGCTGTACAGCCAGTTCTTTATGCCGCAGCATCTCGAGATCGAGAAAGAGGTCTGTATTGCTACTGGATATTGCATTGGGTGAGAACGGGTCGTCGACTTGATGCGTTGACGATGAGGAAACAGTACGAAGAAGGTTCGGACGTTGTGAAGAGGGCTCATCTGCGCTGACTGGTATGTGGGCGATGAATGCGATGCCTGTCTAGCGGCATCAGTGTTTTCGGTCTCAAGATGTTCGTCACGTCACCTACCGTGTAATCTCGTAGAATCGACGCTGAGACTGCCTCTCCAGAGCAATCTACAGTCTGGCTTGCTCTTGACGCGTGAGGTAGACGCAGTAGGCGCGCTTTCCACTTGTTCCATTTTGCGAGGATTTTGACGAATACACTTGCTTCACCACAGACCACGATATTGCTGCTCAAGATGTCCTACGCTGTTTCTTTCCCGGCCCTCCTGCTGTTGGCTATTGCTGCGTCTTGGGATTGGTCCCTTTATGTAGATCGAAGCTTGCGGAAGACACGCTTCTCTTTGTTGCCTTGCCATTCTGAAAAGTTTCTTACCTCTTGCATTCTTTTCCTATTCTGAGCCCTGAGGCTGGCTACTGCGATATGTCACTCACGGCGCAGGAACTCGCTTCCGATGGATCAAGCATGACGGCGTCATACACCAAGCGCTCTGCACCTGTTCTCATCTGGTCAATCAGTCTTCTTCTTACGGGTCTGTTCCTGTTGGCGTATTGCAAGAGAGGATGGAGAGTCACTACGGGAATAGGTTTCGGCCTCATAGCTTCCCTAGCAGCTTGGGGTATTCTGGTAGGCCAAATTCGTATCCCATCTGCCTGCTCTGATAATAAAATAGGTCGCTGCTATGCCAGCTAATGGCGTTTACACCGGATCCGTCATAGTCTCAGATCTCATTATCGCAATAGCCACCATGTCCATCTTCCTGCTGTTTGCCTTTATTGGTATATTCTGGGCGTGGCCGCTAGGGATCGTATGTTTGGGCGCAAGCGGTGGTTTCAGCTTTGGACTTTCGGTCTGCCTCATGGCTCAGGATGCGATCTTCGAGCAGGACTGGGCGAGATATGTCTTCCTCGGGTCTGTCATCTGCCTGACTTATCGCTTGCTTGCTGATCTGCCTTCTTTATCTTAGCGTGTTGACAATTGTTGGAGTACTTCTGGTCGTGATACTGCTCAACTACGCTATCGTACCACTCGTGAGTTCTGTTCTACTTCGTTTGACCTTTCTGATCAAGATTGCAGGGTACAATGTCTGGCGCTTTCTGCTTATTCCTAGCCATCGACTTATTGTCGAACGAAGAGAATGGACTGTCGAGAGGATTACGCTATATCCTGGACAGCAATTCTTCACACCAACCTGTAAGTCGACGAAAGTACACCAGAACATGCAACTCACTTGCTTGCAGGGTTTGACATTCTATCAACCGAGACTTTCATCCAGGATATTTATTGCGCTCATGTGGGCTTTCGCGTAAGTCTCTGTCTATTGTGACCAGTCTTGTCTGACAATTCTGTACAGGGTCATCTGCGCCGCGGCTCAATTCTACCTCTTTCGAGGCAAATTTATTCCACCAAAGCGAAAAGCGACACCCGTCAGCAGCGAGAAACGCATCAGCATCGTTTCGGCCGTCTCTACTACCCCATCTAGTGTTGTCATTCCGATCCAGAATCACGACATGCCACCAGCAGCGGAAGACCGAGACCTCGAATCGCTGCATTCAATTCATTCAGTATCTAGTGTCTCACATTCGATGTTCTCGGCTATCACACAGCAAGTAAGGCAAGAATGGTCCGGAGCACTCAGTCAATACTCTAGCATGACCGATCTTGCTAGCCGAAGATCAAGCATTATGCGTCCTTTTAGAGTCTACGATGATGAAGACAGCCCGCCGCCTTTGCCAAGATTGAGAGTGATGAATGAATAACGTATTTGGTCTTGACAATTATAATTAGAGGGTACTTTATAATGAAAGGGCAATCAGGGATTATGGGTAATTGGCTGCATTTCTGGTACTGTATGATTACGACGATAATGACTTGAGATACGACGAAGCCCGTTTGACGATGACTCCGTTGATGATGATATATAGCCTGTCAAATCGTAAATCGTAACTCAAGCAGATACTGATAGAAAAGCGTTGACTTCATACTCATCAGACGTGGTTTAGAGTAGCATGTTTCGAGCTCACGCAAGATGCTCTTCAGGTCCACTGCAGAGAAAATTAGCTAGCGAACATGTGAGACTAATTTTGACGTACAGATATTCTCCGCAGCGTGCTGTCGCAGATCATCAGACACAGCAGCGATACGATCTATGCTCAGGTGATTGACAAAATCACAAGCTGTCCGGACATTAGAGTCAACTGCTCTGCTGATCGCAATGGCCTACCGATTTTGATGGTGCTGCGGAGGTTGCACACCTGATGGAGAGCATTTGCGGGGATAATGATCATGTCGCCAACTTGCTGATGGATCTCATAGCTCTTGATCCCAGCGCTCGCTAACTCTGATAGATCGTCGGCAGTCAAGTAGCAATGACTACCCCAGATTGGATCATCCGCCAGTTCTCGCCATGCCTCGAACGACAGAGTCGTATGCAGAGCGGCGAAAGCTTTGCGCAAGAGGTATGTACGGATAGCCAAAGTATGCTGAGGCTGAAAGATATGCCAAAGAGCTGATGCCTGTCCTTCTTCCGCTGACCACACCATCAAGTTGAAGGCATCGCATGCATCCAAGTGAAGTCGCGTCGTCCCTCTGCTCGTCGCATCGCCCGCTTGTGCGCTGTACATTTTCGGACCAATATCTGGCTTGCGGAGAGAATGAGATACGAGATTCATGATGCCGTCTACGCGCAGGAATTTGCCTGCTGGGAGAGCTTGAGCGAGATCAGCATACAGATCAGGTCTTGCTTGAGCAAAAGTTTGATTCATCGGCCAGTCCTAGTCAGAACATCAGCACTGCCCACTTGCTCTAACTTGAAGACGCACTTTGAGGCGCCAAGCAATCTTAGTGTCGCCTGTGCGGGCGAGTGTAGCGAGAAAATCGCGTAGTCGGACTTGCTTCGACAGGATCTGACCTCTGACCAGCTCGCTGCTCTCGACCGTCACCAGTTCACTAGATCCAAGCAGCTCAGGGTTCCATGTAAAGCACAAATCGTTCGTCACATGCCGAATCACGAAAGGGTTGCCATCCAATAGTGAGAGAAAAGCTGATGAGCTGACATTATCCTTTGCGATGAATCTGACAGAGTGGGATGACGAGGTCGAGGCTGATTGATAGACGTCGTCATAGTCTGCGATATGAAGCGCCGGAACGCCGCTGAGATGTAAAGTCGGTCGCAATAGCTCAAGCCAGTGTTTGAGCTGATCAGCGGTGACTGAAGTTACGCGTATAAGGCTTTCGGAGTCCGGCTCGCAGCACATGCACTCGTCTTCTGAGCTTGATGACTTGCCATCAGCTGTACAGTCGATGCAATAGTCTCTGTGACGGGTATCAGAACAATTCAGCGTCTTAGCTTTCAGCAACTTACCGGCCACACAAGATGCAGAAAGAGCAAGAAATGAAAATGCTCGTATGACAAGAATCGCAATATGCTCGCTGGTCTACGTTTGCTCGATATGCTAAAACTGCAGCTGACGGTCGCGTGATGTGTTGCAGAGCCTGGTTGAGGTACTGGATCAGTTTAGGCGCAACGAATGAGCGGATGGTTCCTGCTGATTTACGCTGAACGAGTTGGACGACGAAGCCATCGTAAGGGGCACAAGCGGTTGCGGGTGTGCCGAACGAGACTGCAAGGTCATCGGCTGATAGACGCTCGAAGCATCTGAAGCTCAGAAAAGCACAGTCTTTGGTAGAAGTGCCTTCTTCTTCGCAGCTGCAGCTGTTGTTCAGCGCCATTGATTGTACAGCTGCGTGAGAGCTTACATGTGACAAATGCCATAGTTCTCCACAATGCTAGCATCAAGCTTTGTGCAAGGAAGTGATTGACGAATGTGTGCGTCTGCCTGCAGAGACAGACTTGACATAGAAGCGGGTTCCAGTACTGAAGGGCTTGTTGTCGCGTCTGCTGAAGCATCAAGGGTCAAGACGTCGAGGTCCATCATAGCACCGCTCGATTGTCGCTGCAGAGCCGGCCGAGTCTCTTGCAAGGGCTTGTGTCCAGATCCATTGCGGACCAACTTCGGCTTCTTACGTTGAAGTGACAAGAAAGCATTCTCGCTCGCTATGCGCTTGCGAGGCATCCTCGGTACGCTGCGTACTGGAGACGTCTGTACATCCATAGCACAAGCTTCGATACTGGCTCAGGGGGATGCAAATGAATGGCGGCTCGGGAGGAACCCCAATCCGACAGTGCAAGCTCTATGCGACCCAGCTATACATCTTCCATAGAATACCAGCGCGTCCCTTTTCTCTACGCGCGATCTGTTCATCATCCGCGATGTCTTCTGGCGTTTCTTCATGTCTACCCTTGTCAAGATCTATCTCATGTAACTTGGGGAAGGGCGGCCGCTTTATCAGTCTCCAGATGATGTAGAGTAGAGCGAAAGCGGGCAGCTCGACTGTCAATGATTCAGCGGGTGTCGGCAGAAACACGAATCAGGTAAGCTCACCGTAGCTGGAAACGAACGACAGAGCATCAAAGCCGCCATCGAATGCAGACCAGCCTTGTACAATGAACGAATCAGGCAAGCTCACCATAGCTGGAAACGAACGACAGGGCATCAAAGCCGCCATCGAATGCAGACTCACCTTGTACAATGATGATGAAGGACACAGAAGCGATCACGATGTGCGGCGCAAACTTCCCAGCCGGGTTTCTGAATTTAAGATCTTCAGGCGAGCGGCCTTGAGCTTTCCATGCGCGTCTGAACCGTAGAGAAGCGATACCAATACATAGCCAAGCGATCTGGTTGCTGACTCCGACTAGGTTTTGCGCTGTGCACTGCATTAGTTCAGCTGTGCTTCCACGGACTGAGCAAGAAGACTCACCCCATGTAAAGATTTCCGCTGCGCCTCCAGGAAGAAAAGAGATGCCAAAGAAGACCAGAGCCAAAGATGCAGTAAAAAGGACGGCTGCCCAGGGTACTCCGTTTCTTGTTGTCCTTAAAAATATCTTTGGCGCCATCTTGACCGAAGATAGACCGAAGAGTATACGACTGCCAGCGAACAGTGCATGATTTCCAGCCGATAGTACCGAGGTCAATACGACAGTGTTCATGAAGCTACCGGCGACTCTTGATCCAAGCATCTGGAAGACAAGCGTGAACGGCGATGTCGACACTCTCTTCTCTTGCAAATCGGGATAGTTGTACGGTATATTGAAGCCAATGATGATGACTGTAAGGATGTAGAATATGATGATACGCCAGAAGACTCTTCGGATGACACGGGGCATTGTCCTTGAAGGATTCTTCGTTTCTCCCGCTCTGCATTTGCGGTCGCTATCAGTCCGGGTATCAAATCTGACGGGAAAAGTGAGCCTTACGTTACTCCTATCGACTCGGTCGCACCATATGCGAAAGAGGCTGTGACAAAGAGGGACGCAAAGCCCGCAAAGCCATTGACAAAGGGAGCAGAACCCAAAGTCCAGTTCTCGCCGCCGACTAGATGACACAGTAAGCAGCGGTATCACATGTTTCAAAAGACACTCACTATAGCGGCCTTCAGAGTTTGCACCAACATTGACTGCTATCCCAACAAAAAAGAAGACAACAATCGATGCGACTTTGAGGAGCGAAAGCCAATACTCCAGCTCGCCATACGCCTTGACGTGGATCATGTTGAGGCCGGTAAGGAAAAAGAAGAAGCAGAGACTTGGAAGCCAGGTCAACTTGTCCGTCCAATATTCCATCAGGACTTGAGCGGCCGTGAGATCACCAGCATACGACACGGCGTCATTGACCCAGTAATTCCACCCAATTGCAAACCCAAAAGGCTCGTCCACAAATCGACTCGAATACACCACAAAGGAGCCGGCAATCGGAAATTCTGTACTGCACGGACATAGATCAGCTGTTGTGCAGATACTAGATGCAGAACAAGTACCTCATTTCGCCTAAGCACAGCATTACGAGGTAGACCAGAGCTCCAACGAGGGAATAGTTGATCAGTAGAGATCCGGGACCGCCTTGACTAGTTGTCCACAGCAGAGGTCAGCGGAATTGCAACCGATACTGGAGATGTGACGTACGCCAAACTTCTTCCAGTCCCTGTAAACGCATATTGAGTCAGAATAGGTGCCAATAGCGAAACAACTAACCCAAGAACAAGCCGGTACCTATAGTCCCTCCCTGACATGAACGCAATGAGCATCGGAACTGATCGAAAGTCTGTAACACTGAGGCTCACGATCGCAATCATCGATATTTGCCTTGAGCTCAGGCCCCGCTTGAGTCCTTCATCTGCGACCGGCTCTACGAAACCCGCTTCGAGTGCTGGTACTGTTGCCGCCTTGTCATCTAGTTGAGCGTCTTTGACTTTGTGTCCATCAGTTGTCGTTGCGTCTGCCATGATGGTATGCGATTGAGCAGCGTACGCTTGTGTAACAAGGTATGGCTGTATGGCTGTCGCCTTGAATTTAGATTAGCACGCAATTGCGCGCATGTGATGCCAGACTGGAGCTCCGGATTAAATTAGGTTACTCCAAGTTTCGCGTCAACAAGCGGCTTTCCAGATTTAGCGCAGCAAGAGCAACGCGGGCGTAGATGAAGAGGGAAGAGGAGGTGAATGAAGGGAAGAGGAGTGCAGGAGAGGGGTAAAGCATCGCGGGAATGAGAGGAACATCCGGACTGCACTGACAGACTGAAATCATGGTATTGGTATACAAGGCGCAAAAACGGAGGCGCGCCGTAGCTATGCATAATGCATCATCCAGGACACATGGGCTCCTTCCCCTAAATAGCTGCGAGGGCGCAGCCTGGAGTAGACGGAATTTCGAACACGAAGTATAGAAGGCTGATTCTGGCCTAGAGCATTCAATCCTCAGTTCACCGAGTCAGTGATCGGTGATAGAAGGCGCACCTTGCGAAACTACCACCAGCCGACCCGCTCCTTCGCTTTTCTGATTATGTCCTGTTTTATGACGTCGGTCTTTTCCTCGCTGATGGCCTGATGCTTGGTCCATTCGATCGCATCCTTCGATAGGAGCCCGTCTTTAGCTGTAATCTCCAACGAGCCCGTCAAAAGGTACGCGAAGTCGAAGCAGAACTCGAAAGTGATTTCGAGAGCTGGTTTCTTGGACGATATCAGAAGCAGTCTTGTCTTTGACAAGCACACCTCAATGGACAGCTCCTCTTTTCCCTCCTCTGGTTCCTCATGGAAGCTTCCGCAGCGCACGTACAGTAGGTTAGGAAAAGTGGGCGGAGACGTTGAAAGCAGCGACCAATCTTCATGCTGGGTCCAGCTATAGCTGTAAATCGTAAGCGAACGGAGACTCTTGGCAGATTGGTATCTTGATAGCGCCTGAAAAAAAGAGTCGTGTTCTTCTTGTAAAGCGTACCCATCGATGTTAAGATCATAGAGATCGGGCATTAAGACCAAGAGTTTTCGACAGACTGCGGCATCACCCATAGCACATAGGTTGTAAATAAGGAAGCCCGTTTTGTCCAGGCCCAACAAATCTGTAACTTCGTCCCCGTTGATCGACCACGAGTGCCAGTCGTAATAGACCATGTTTGGCATCATCTGGTAGCGCACACGGAGTGTGTAGACCAATTCATCAGCCGAGGATAAGGTGGTAAGGTCGACAGCAGTGCCGTCAAGACGGGTGATGGCCTCGAAATCAGATGCATCTGCTTTGGCGGCGACGTCCGGGTCCGAGATCGCGACAAAGCTCAAAGAGACAGAATTGGCTAACTGTTAATGAGCTACTTGAGAGCTGGAACAAGTCCCGACTCACCAAAGTCAAGAGACAAATACTTGACATCCGGTAATACATCGAGTATGCTCAAGCATTCGACTAGGCAGCTCAAAAGGACATCGCTGGAATAGACTTCGAGCTTGGTGACCGGTTTAAGACCAATCGTCATTTGCGATTGGCGAGACCAGATGTCATCAAGTTGCCCGCGAAGAGCTTTCCAGGACATGTTGAGGTAATTATCCGCGAGAATGCGGATGGTTGCCAAACTGTCGCAAGGTTTCCACATTTCCACTACATCCTGGACCTCACTCTGCACCCATTCGGCCTTACGACGGATAGACCAATCTTCATCGTCCACACTTGGCCAGTCAATCTCGATTTGGCGTACGAAAACTGCCAAAGCAGGATTCCCAGCGATGGAATCATGCAAGGCTAATTTGCTGGTAACGCGACTGCTGAGCTTGCTGTACAGCTTTGAGCGAGAAATCGCAACGAAGCCTCGACAAATGAGAGCCGTGCGAGCGAGTTGGGCATAGTGTTCGGCTTTTGGCCATTCGTCGCGCTTGGTGGGAACAGCAAAGTCGAGGATTCTATCGAGTAACTCAACCGGATAGCTGTTCATGGCGAGAAGACAAGGTGTCGTCGGTGAGTGAGGCAGGTGGGAGCCGAGGTCAATTAGGTCTGTGAATGTGCTGCAAAGGCAAAGCGGTGTGATGCGCGAGATGCTTGGACGAGCTGAATGCTGAAACAAAGCGAGTCCTGTCGTGGTCTCAAGGCAAAGTGACAGATTCGAGAAACACAATAGAGGCCAGCTCTACAACATACATCCTGCAAAGACTCTACTTCCAATAATCCTTCGGACTGCCTGCTATTGAATATGACTCCGGTATTGGTGTGCCAGGGACATTCTGCGACAGGGGAATCACGCCCGTCCAAATTCGCTCGGTGAGATCTGGGTTCGCCTTGTCCTAATCAAATTATACATATTGAGTGAAGGACTATCTTTCTGTGGATCAAGAACTCACAGCAGGCTGATCACCCGGGCCTCCAACCCTGATCTTGGCACTGGCTGACTCGATCCTCATTTTGACAAAGCCAACGTCCTTCGTCTCCATTATGCTTGGAAGTCGTGCTTCTTCATACCTGCCAGGAACTGCGCTACACTTAGAGCGAGTCGAAGCATCGGGGCGAGGTGTGGACTAACTAATATGGTCCACTATCCGCTTGATGAGGACGGCCTTCTGCTCCATATCGTCCGCTTCCACTATCTCATGTACATAACCATGTACGACAGCTGATCGATCTGTAGCAGTATTCTCAGCTTTCCAACAATGACAATATTAGCGTGACTAACAGTTATAAGAATGACTCTTCACTGCCAGACCGAGCACTCTCCCATCCACATGAGTAGCAGAGACACATAAGCGAGCATTCAGTTGCGAGTTGGTCTTGATAAAGCGCGACTTTTGATAACCTGCTCCACTGTCAATCCATGTATACAGCACGACGTGTCACTGACCATGCAGCAGAACATAGTATCCATCTTCATCCCTATCCACCTGACCATTCATTGGTATGATTTGAGGTAATCCCTCCTCATCAACGAAAGCGACTTGGACGAGCAGAGCTGAATTGATGATGCCATGCACAGTCTCTTCATCATACACGCCGCGACTGCTTGTCCTGCCTCCGACCTTGTTCAGCGGAGTCTTTGGATATTCTGTCATCCTGGCGGAATGGTGGTTGTACGAAGTCAAGAAAGTCGAGTCATTTTTGTAATTCTGGGTCTTGCTCAACTTTAGCCGATCAGTACCACCGGTATCTACTTGACTCCTACGGACGGGACGTGGGCCAAGAGTGACAGCGAGATTGACAGCTTGGAGCAGCTCGCTTGTTTAAAGATCGGAATGCGGGGCCCGGATTGTTTAATCACTCTTTAGAGCGCGATGGGATGTTGGAGGTGTAGGCCAGCGTGCCAGGCGCCTCGGGCAGCACAAAAGCCTTATCTGGTGCTTCAACATTCAGCTTTCTCTTCCTCATAACAGCTGCCATCTCTTCCTCCGTCGGCTGCCATCCTTCGAAAGCTATGCTACCCATCTCCATCGCCGATGATGACAGCGCTTTCATCAAGCCTGACCGAAGGTGAGGGACTTTCCACCTAATATCGCGGATCTCCAATATCTTGACTCGGGAATTAGACAAGCGATGTAACAAAATAGCCAGGTCGGGCTTCTTTTCTGGGGATATATTGGTAGATTGTGAAGCTCGGCCGGAGAGGAAAGGTACAGATGAGGTGTAGTTCGATAGCGAGATACTGAGGAGCTCTAGCGCACTAAACGATGTCTTGGTAGAGAAGAGCAGGCGAGCTAATGCCCGGCCATCGAGAAACTGGTGCAGAGGCAAGTCGAGATGCTCTAGAGTATCGCGAGATTCGGCCAATATGCTTCTGAGATCCAACAAAGAGACAGCGAGTGTATTCAGCTTGAGCGTGTGTAACGATAAAGCTGGAAGAGCCTCGAATATGCTCGTTGATGGATGATGACAGATTATATTGCGGATTTCGAGCTTCTGAATTGTCGGACAGAGGAGCGAATCAAGAAGTCTCTTCAAGCCCAGTCTGGACATAGGGACATCCGCCTCGATGCAATCGCAACCAGTAATGTATAGCTCTTCTAAAGCATCAAGGGATAATCTTGGAAGTGAAGGGAGCGTATACAATCGATGCAGATAGAGCTCCAGGCGGAACACAGGATCTTGGACGGCTTTGATAGAGTGCAGCGCTGGATACTTGCTGGGTGTATCGTCGCACGACAGGCCAAAGCTGTAAGTCCACAGCTGAGGTACGTCTTCCTCTATCGCTACAAGTGCCTCGTCTTCCGGCAATCCTGCCTCGAGGTATCGACCAATCTTGACGCTGCCCAAGTCTTCTGCTTCTGCCTGGCCATACAATCGCTCGTCTGCTGAGACGCTCGTTGGCACCTCTATCCAGAAAGCATCTACCCTCGCTCAGAATATCAGCTCTCTTGTGATATTTTGTTTGATTGTCCCACCTTCTGCTCGCACCTGCTTCAATGAAACTTGCCCTATCAGCTCAACCGGCCTACGCTTCTGCGTCTGCTGCTTCGGAGCCATAGATCTGCCATTGAGAATATCTGCTTGCACTGGGTATCGCTGTCCGTTGCAAACCCTTGCTGTATTGTCCTCTAGCGACCACGTACAACCAGAATGGAGACCTTACGACCTGCCTTTGCAGACAGGCCAAAGCCAGAGATCTCCTATGGCCTTGATTTCCCTCAAGCTTGCTCAAACGCACTCAAGAGGTTCAATGCTTCCAAAGCCTATATCCTTTGCTCTGGCTCTTTAGCGAAAAACACAACTGCTCTGCAAGATCTTCAAAAGGCGCTGGACGAGGAGAACATACTTGGTGTGCGCAAAGGCTTAAAGTCGCATACGCAATTGCCAGAAGTTCTCGAAGTGATTCAAGAAGCCAAAGAAGCCGATATCCTCATCACGTTAGGAGCTGGAAGTCTCACAGACGCAGCAAAGATTGTTTCTTTCGCTCTGGCCAATCAAGCCAACACTCTGGACAAACTCTTACAGCTCACGACCGATTCACCAAACCGTTTAAAAGACATTCAGCCTTCTCGTATCCCAATAATCTGCATACCTACTTCACTTTCAGGCGGCGAATACAGCTGGTTCGCAGGTGGTACTTTGAACAATCGAAAGCACTCTTTTGGCAAACCCTGTAGCTGTCCAGCACTAGTCATCCTGGACGCTGCGCTCACTAGAACGACACCCGAATCCATCTGGCTATCTACCGGCGTTAGAGCGATAGATCATTGTGTTGAAACAATATGTTCACTCCAAGCAGATGAAAACAGTGAAGCAGACGCTCGAAAAGGCTTAGCTTTGCTCGTCCCTAATTTGCTCAAGACAAAAGCGGACCCGGATGACTTGAAAGCGAGACATGATACGCAAATGGGCGTTGTACATGCTATGAGCGCGTGTAGTCGAGGTGTACCGCTCGGCGCGTCGCATGGAATCGGACAGTATGTCTCCTTTCGCTTCTTGTGTTAGTTAGCACGCGTCTGAATATGATGTAGTCAGTTGGGTCCTTTGGGCGTAGGCCATGGCGAAACTTCTTGTATCCTTCTACCGGCTGTAAGCAAGTACAACTCTTCGCATAACAAGCCACAACAAAACAAGGTTGTTCAAGTACTCTGGGACTCTCCCGTGAAAGATTTGCTGGAGAAGGAATTGTCCAAGGAAGCGGATTTAGGTGATGTGTTGGATGTGCTGTTCAGGGCTTTGGGCATGCCTAGGCGATTAAGTCAATTTGGGATAGGAAGGGACAAGCTTGATGCTCTGGCAGGAAATGGGTACGTCTTGTTGTACTGTCGCCTGATTTTAGCTCATGATCCTTTAGTATGCATGATAGATGGGTCCAGACGTGCGTACTCATCACTGTAAATCAGACAGAAGCTGACCAAGTATCTGCTGCCAGTAACCCAAGGCCACTCAAGAAGGAAGATGTACTAGAGATACTGGAGATGTGTCTGTAATAATGTAAAGGGACTGTACGATCCAATGTAAATGCTGCCCAATCACTCATACCGCACGCCGACCGAATCTTTGACAGTCCCACCCAATCGCTTGATTCTCGCGCTGTCCAAACGTTCTCTTTGAACTTTTTGTAATTCCAGCTGTTTCTCGAGGGTCAGTCTTAGCTCGGGCATCGCATCCAAAACTCACGAGCTGATCTCGTGACAAATGTGATTCAGGCTCCTTCTTCTGCGCATTCCCTCTTCTGAATGCTACTTTGGCCGCTGCCTCGTCTGCTCGTGGGTCATACCCAGCTTCTTCTACAGGCATATCTTCACCCATCCTTACTGCTCGCATGCGATTCTCATACGCATCTAAGGCATAATACTTTTCATGCGGTAAAGTTGCCGTATCTATGCGAGTGTCAGTAATTCGGTCTGTGTGAGATGCGCGGCAAGAACTTACTGTAATCTTCAATGAATTTGATAAAGAGTTGCTTCATTCTGTCTTTGGGTAGAGTCTCCATGTTGACGCGAAGCTCTTCAGTCAGCCAAGTGCGACTAGATTATCACGATCAGCTGGTTGGGAGAGCTTGTAAGACTCGTGAACTGACAATTCAGCATCCTTTGTGTAGATACTAGGGCTGTCAGTGTAGCTTGAGTACTGGGATAGGAAATGGCCTCACTCTACTTCTGTAAGAATACCATATTTCCCATACTCGCTGATGACACCTAGTTTCGCTTTGCGTCTGTCGTCCTTTGCAGCTCTCTGCGTATGATTGATCAGTATATGCAGACAACAGGTGATTAGCTGACGCACTTTTGCTTCCTTAGCTTTACGTCGTTCCCTTTTCGCCTGTTTCCGCTCTTTCCGCTCTGATTTGCTCTCATCTCTTCTGCTACTCTTGTGTTTCCTTCGATCATCTGACCCTGAACTGGATGCACTGGCTGACCGCTCCCTTCGAGACCTGCTTTCATCTCTTCGATCAGGTGAGCGGGACCTATTCGAGCGAGAAGGTCGATGGTCGTCTCTGTCTCGCTCTCGTTCGTATCGCCTGCTACTGGATGGCTCTAGAGATCGGTCGCGAGGCATTGTAAAGGGTTGCTGGAGTCGCTGCAACGAGATAACAAATGCGTCAAGCTATTATCCTTAGACTATGTGATTGGAATGCAAGTCGTTGGACGCGAGACCACAGTGTACGAGACCATAGTGTAACAGCTAGTAGATATACAAGGTTAAAGAGCATAGCCAGGGTCAACGTTGCCGTTGTTTTGATTCGACCACTTCTGCGATTCCCACGGATGCTATGAACGATACCAGGTGGAAGCCCATCAGTCCGGCCATCCACGGCTTCTGCATCTTGCCATATGAGCCGCAAGAGGATGCTTTAGATGCCGCCCGACAAATATCGCTCGAGCTGTCTGATGAATTCTATGCTTTTGAAGAGTATGGCACCGCATGGTACAGAGGCTATGTGATCAAACAAAACAATGCAGCTTGGACAGAAGAGACGAGAGAGCATTTGGACATTGGCGTGTTTCCTAAATCTCACTGCAAGATTCGAGGGACTGTGCCAGACTCGCCAGCTGTGCAGCAGGATCCCTTTCGTACCAGCCAATCTGTCACCTATCAATCACCCGAATATGGCCTGAAGAGAGCTATGCATCCGCTTGAAGAGGAAGACGAAGAAGAATCCAGCTTCCCTCGAGTCCCAGACTCGCCCAACAACTCCCTTGCGCCTTCTGTACAAAGCCCAACTACACCTTCTAGAACGCGAAAACTCAGTAGCAACCGTAACTCAGTCATCTCGTTACAGAACGCATCGGCCTATTCTCTATCTGGCGCTGACGGTCGCAGACTCTCATCTGCTTCCTTCGCATCAAGCCATCATACTCAGAATGGTCTATCGTCCCCAGCCTCGGATAGACCAGTACCACCTCTTCCATCTCTTCGCAGCACAGACGAAACTTTAGCTGGACAAACCGAACCTCTCATTGATGAAATCTCGGCTGCTCTGAGAGAATGGCAAGCTATGATCTATGTTCATCTGAAAGCCTGCAAATACGCTCTGATAGAAGAAGTCAATGGCTACATCCAAGTCTTGCATGCTGGTCGTCGACAATTGCTTTCGGACTCGCTTTCGAATGAAGAGACGATTGCTTTACGTAAAGAATTGGTGCAGGTCTTGCTAAGGGGTAACTTGGCACAAGGGTTGGATGTGATTGTGCGACATCCGGAAGCGGGCGGCTTAGCAGATGTGGATGGATTAGGACCGAGCAGCATGTCGCCCATCCGCATGTACAGCTTACAAGTCAGATCAGCCTACGCCGCAACACAAAAAGACAGCGGCACTACCCATGGGACTGATCTTCTGGCTATTTTACCTTCCACAGCGAGCAATCTCAAGCCATCGGAAAGCAAAATGTCTCAGCTGGACAAGAGCAACTCGGCTCCTGCCAAGCCTGTTTTCGAACATGTCTATCTCGACTTGCGCGCTTTTGTCGCCAACCCTTGTGATCCTGGTGAACTTTCAGAACTATACTTTTCGCTATACAGCCAAACAGAGTCCAAGTTTCTTACTGGTACGCCGGACTCCTTCATGTTGAGTTAGATCTTGTTGATATGATTATGACAGAGGACTTTTGCGTCATTCTCAATCACAATGGCGTACCAACCGCAGAAGGACGTTTAGGCCGTATGCGAACTCTGTTCAAAGATCTGAGCGCCTCAGATCTGCAAGACCAGCTCTTTCTAGTATGCAGAATAGTCAAGAATGGAAGCCTCAAGTCGAATGGACAGCAATTGCAATCATTGCACGAGTACAATGGGTCCAGCACCGAATTATCACCTAGAAGCTCTGATCGAGAATTTGATTCTGGATCAATTAGATCTGCTACGACGGGCGGTGTCGATAGTTCGATGCATGAAGATTCAACCAACAGTATGCTTTGGACTTCTCGTTCTGGCAGACAAACGGTTCGAAGACCTTTCGGTTGCGCCGTTTTGGACCTCACCAACATCCTCAAGCAAGATCATTCCCGTCGAGAAGCCATGTCACCTGGTCCTGGACCGTCTTCCAACGCATTTCAACGTGAAGAATACAGCATGCCAATCTTTGTTCCGTACAATGAAGCTACTTTCTCTACTTTGCACGAAGACATTATCGCTTCTAGGACAAGAGAATTCACTAGCAGTTCGAGAGCTAAAGTCCTCACTGTTCATGCGCGGGCTCTGCATGGTAGTCTCGACCAAGTCATAGAACAGAATCAAGGCTTGTCGTTGAGTGAGACTGCAGTCACGCAACGACTTGGCTTTGCAGATGTAGTAGATCCGGATGATGCGCGCAATGATCTATACAGTCAGTCAGGTGGATTATCGTATGCTTGCGGAAACTGATGTTCGCATTCCAGTCAAGCTTTGGTCCGGTGACTTTCCTTCACAAGGTCTCAATGCAAGCAATACTGGCAGTCTAAGATTTGGGAAAGGACTACAACAGCTGAATGGGACCTCTGGAAGTTCCAAGTGCATCGAGATCACCGCGGAAGTCCGGGATAGAAATGGGTCAGTAATAGAGAATTGCGTTGCGCGAGGAAGCGGAGAGAGCAATGTGCACCGATACACCTCTATGGTCTACAAGGGCAATTCCAAACCGAGTAGGCAAGTATCTTACAGCTCCTTGCCTTTTCTGATCTTCTGCAGCATTTGGCGAACTATTCAAAATTCAAATACCGCATCACGCTCAGTGTCATATCTTTCTCACATTTCGCAATCGCCAATGGAAAGATCGGGCTGGTGTCTCGGCTGCAGAACGCTCGCCTTTCGCTTTTGCCTACTTCCCTCTGCTGGTCGAGACTACAGCTTTTCTGTCTGATGGATCGCATGTATGTGTTCTCGAGAGATATCATACTTCCTCTCAATCGTGTTGCAGTCTTTGGCCTTATATCAGTACAATCGAGCAGCCGAATCACCAGCTATCTATTTCACTGCGCCGCATTTTGCAAGCTCTCAATCAGGGCAGCTACCGCCCCACATTATGCCTCTCCGCGATAGCCTGATCATTCGCACTTTTCTCTGCTCAAGTAAGTCGGAGTCGAGTCTGAGAGGTTGGTCCTGACGCGTGTTTCCAGCTCAATTCACCCAAAATGAAACACTTCTGCAACTATTCTCCTGGGAGCAGCGAATTTCGAATCCATCGAACCTTCTGGCTACGCTTACAAGTCTACGATATAGTAGCGAAGCAGAAATTGTCAAGCATTTGCGTGCTGTTTTGGATTCTCTTTTTGGCATATTGGCTGCACCTCAAAATGATTCAGGCGATTTCAGTCGGCCAGTCTTCATCAATTTGGTATCAATCCTGGGCATTGTGGCAGATCGTCGCTTCCAGAACTTCAAGCCTGTCTTGGACACTTACATCCGCGATCATTCGACAACCTCAATCGCTCATTCGCATATCCTGAAAAGCATGCAATCGCTTATTGCCGATCACAACACCAGCGGCGAAGTCGCACAGAACTTACGCTCAGCCCTCAAAGTCATCTCTCCTCTGTTCCGGATCATACTGCGATCGCGGGAAATACAGCGAACCCGTAACCTTGGCAGCGGTGTCACTTCAGATCATCTCGAAACTGCTTTCAAGAGGGATGTCGATTCTCTACTCGCTCAAATTAACGATCTCATGATCTCGAAGACCCCGGCATCTGTCCTTGGCACGCAGGTGCTAGTCCTACAGCACATCGCCGGCATCATTCCTATGCTTATCACCATCTTTGGCAATCAAGAATGCGCCAAACGAATGTCAACCTTCTGCGACTGTATATCCAGCTACAGCGGAAAGTCTGCAAGCCGCAAGCTTCTTCTGCTTGCACAGATAGTCACCAGCCCTTTGCTCGATAGCCCTGCTAATCGGGCAACACTCATTCCTAATCTTGTCGCTTGGCTCAAACCGCATTTCGTCAAGTATGAGACAGCCTCTATGCAAACATCAGCCGAGGCACGGAACAGCGCTCAAATCAATTGGCTCGAAACCATTCGTCTGGCAAACACTGTTGTTGCGGCGATAGTCGACAGGCTCCATGATAGTCTGCTCGATCCAAATCTGAAGGCCGAAAAAGATCTCCTCGTACAGGAGCAAGACAATGCAGAGTACAGTCTCTCGCTCTTACCCCGCATAGTCGATATCTACCTGGAACTCGGCTCGTCCACTTATACGGAAACAATACTGCAAGCGAGAAGTTCTGCCTCGATCATTTCGGCCAGTCCTGCTGTATTTCCGGTCTCTCACCCCTTTTGGCTTTTATCCAAATACCCGCAATCAACCTCCGACCTTCAAGACCACATATCGACTTTCCGTGCCGATCAAGGAGAACTGGGCGTAGTCGTTCTATCGCTTCTGCGGATTGTTCCGCCATCGGTCTTTCGGAACTTTGTGGATGCAGCGATGCAGGTTGAGGGTCGAGAGCGGTTCGCCCGCTTCCTGTCCCAGCTCTTCCGCACCTTGCACTCTCTGCTATCTGGTCAAGCGTATCCCTCGACCTGGCTCAGTGTCAGCTCCTTAGCCCACTCTGTTGTCATCAAATTAGCGGGGCCCGTGTCTTTCCTGCTCGAAGAGGAATTTGTCCCGCGACAAGCAGTCTCCCACTCGTTCGATTTTGTCCTGTGGAAGTCGTTCTTTTCGATGTACATGCAAGCTCTTGCCAGCGGGCACCTGGACGTAGAGGACTTCTATCCACAGAAACGCCGCAGCATCTGGAAAAGTGAGCACGAGGTCATTTTGCTAATTTGCTTGCTGACCGCGCGGTACAGCGACTGGCGACCCTCGTGCAAGCTCTGCTACTAGGCTGCTGAAGCTGTGGCGCATGCTTGGCTGGCAGCAGCAGCCTATGCGACAAACGAGCGAAATCTTTACTTTTGGCGGTTTCCAAGTGCAGCTTACTCCTGGATTACTCGATCTAGTGTTGGACCTATGTTTAACACGGAATGACAGCCTGAGGGCGACAGGCACTCGAATGCTCTTTTCGATGATCATTGGCGAGTATGGCATTTCTTCTGACTTTGCCAAGATACGAAACGCCGTAATCGATAAATTCGACAAGATGTTTTCTCAGCGCAAGAAAGATAGCGTGTGAGTCAGACTGCTTGGCACGACGCAAATCTTGCTGACCCAAAGATGAAGCTCAAGAGCCATGTTCATCTTACAGCTCAGTGATTTATTCGACGCTGCATCTATCACCCAAAATCTGCGCGATCATGTCGACGCCTTCATTACCTCCGCAAACACTTTTCTCGGTGCGCAGATAGTTCTGATCCCATTAACAGCTTGCTGATACGGACCTCGTCAGACCTACTATTCGGTGTGTCCATGCTGCCAGATGGCGAAGAATTTCAGGATGACCGCATCATATCGACGCTTCGCCTGATGTCTTACATCCGGGATATCTCCAGCCCTTCAGTCTTTACAAAATACGTTGACCGCCTCAAGTCATATCACGTTAGAGCCAATAATTTCACCGAGGCTGCTCTCGTGCTCAAGGTAAGTAGCATGCTTCCTGTTGCCGCATGGTCAATGATGACCGTGCTTGTAGCTCCATGCCGATCTCTATAACTTTGACACATCAAATACTGTTGAAGCTATGCCAGACGCAAATCTGCCGAAACAAAGCGAATTTTCTCGTAAAGAGACCTTGTATCTCCAAACTCTCGAGCTGTTGGGCAAAGGGACGGCCTACGAAAGTGCTCTTGTGTTGTGCAAGGAGTTGCAAGAGCAATACGAGACCCAGATCTTCGCTTACCAGCGACTGAGCGAGATATTGGCACATCAAGTATGTCGAAACCTACCCGCAGTTGCAATCCTGACTTGATCCGGCCAGAGCGAATTGTACAAGAAAATATTGTCGGAAACAAGACATTTTGCTCAATGCTTTCATGTCGGCTTTTATGGCAGAGGCTTTCCAGCTGTTTTGCAAAACAAACTATACGTGTACAAAGCGAACGATCACGAAAAGCTAGGCGGGTAAGTACTCTACTCTGCAGTATGTTGCTCGGCTAATATTCATCATAGCTTCACAGAAAGGATCCTCAACTTGCACCCAAATGCCACTTTGGTTGCCGAGGATCAGCCGTTGCCCAGCGAAACGTTTGACTCGGATGGGCAGTATTTGCAAATCTTTGCCGTCAGTCCACAGCCCGACCGATCTTTCCCAATCTTTACGAATCCAGATGTGCCTCAAGGTATGTCCAGATCAATACTCAAGATAAACCTGACCGTATTTGCAGCTGTGCGTGCTTACTACGACATGAACGGGACCAACCGATTCTCCTACTCTCGCACCTTCACCAAGAGCGAAGAAGACAACATTTACAACTCCATCTTCCCGAGCGAATTCCTGTCGAGCTGGACCGAAAAGACGACTTTGACTTGCGCTGATGCCTTTCCGACTGTACTCAAGCGGACCGAAGTCGTCGATCGCGAGGTAGAAGAATTCACGCCGCTTGAAATATCGCTGGAAAGCATCGAGAAGCGGACGATTGGATTACTCGCTCTAGAGAAGCGATACACTGCTCTTAAGGAATCTGGGTCGCCGAAGATCAACACCAATCCCCTCGCGATGGCTCTGAATGACGCAGTAGACACAGGCAGCGCTGGGATTCCTTTGTTTCGCAACAGTACGCCTTACTATCTCTCTGCCGGATTTAAAGGCTGATCAGAGACAGTCTTCCTCAATCCACTCTATCGAACCGCATACCCTCATCACGTCGAGCTGGTGGACAGATTAGAGCAGTCAATAGATGACCAGGTAAGCTTCATATTGCCTTTTCGCGTATCACTGACACTTTCTTGCAGGTGCAAGTCATACATAGAGTGCTATACTTGCACGGACGACTTTGCTCGCCAGACATGCAGAGCTTCCAAGCCACATTACAGAAGTGTGAGTGTGCCTCTGTTCTACCACTGATTGCCTGCCTGACAACGTCCTTCTCAGTCTTTGCCAAAAACGTAAGCCGTCGTCCAAAGCTGCAGAGCGTCATCCTGACAGCTTTGTCCTAGTTTTCGCAAGAGGTCAAAAATTTGCAACCTATAGCATCGCCGACTTCAGACAGCCTTCCAATCCCACGGACCAGCATAGACTCTTATGCTACATCTACCGCTGACGCAGACGGCGTTTCTGTTCGATCACCGCAACCTCATCACATGCCTAGCATACAAAGCAAGACCAATGGTCACCTTTCACCGTCTGCTGAAGCATCTCGCTTTTCTACAAATTTGGTGTCCGTCGACGAAACTCCGCCTCGACTGTCTGGCCAGACCATAGTCAGATCGCCAAGCTTGGACGTAGCATTACAATCACCTTCGGAATCGCTACCAAAGCCTAAAAGACCTCCTTCTCTCCTCAGTTCGCGCTTCGGTTCGCTCAAATGGAAGCGAGGTTAATTTCTGTATTACATCTGTGCGGGGGCGTTGGTTGTAGGGGCTTCAGTTCAGATACATTGTCACAAGATATCAAGCATTGATACATTCATGTAATACTATGCACATTTGGGTTTTCGCTTCATGTCTCAATCTGACCATTTCGGTTTGCGTTTCTCTGCGAAAGCAGTCATCCCTTCTTTCTGATCGGCCTGTGACGCGTATCTGTCAATGAAGAATTGCGTGGACTGTGCAGTCAGACCCACACTGCCAAACAAGGAGTGGAACACCCGTTTCTCAAATTGGATGCCTTGTGTCAATGAAAGCTCGTCGGCTTATCGCAGCATCACTATCGATCTTTCTCTCATAGAGAAGAGACCCACCAGCTTTGATAGTCTCCTTGGCCGCCATGGTAGCCAGTCGACCTTTGCTGGCAATCACACCAGCCGTTTTGACAGCCTCGTTCACCACCTCGTCCTCTCCATCACCTACGACTTTGCTGACCAAACCCCATTGAGCAGCTTCTTGAGCAGAAAAGTTTCGTCCAGTCATTATGAGTTCCATTGCCCTTGATTTACCAATAGCTCGGATCAAACGTTGACTGCCTCCTGCGCCTGGAATGACGCCCAAATTTATCTCGGGTTGACCAAATACTGCTGTTGGTGAGGCGTAGATGATGTCGCACCTGTTTTATATGGTCAGGTTCCAGCTTTCAAGGGATTTCGCGTCGAGCTCACATCATGCTCAATTCACACCCGCCGCCGAGCTGATAGTATAGTCAGAGACGGTATTCGTGCGGTGGTAGTAGAAGTCTTACAGCATACCCACTGACAGCAGCCAAGGTAGGTTTGCGAAACTCGTAAAGCTTGGTCCAATGACCGAGCATGTCGTTGCCATAGACATCACTGAAGCTTTGATCCTTCATCTCCTTGATATCGGCGCCTTTAAGACACATTGCAGCCCTTGAGACGAGTTCATGAGGGGCTCCCAAATCATGTGCGACTGACCAGCAGCAAAAGCTTTCGCATTTCCCGTAATCACGACTGCTCCTACAGACTTGTCACTTTCAAGGCCAGCCAGTGCGTCGTTGAGGTCGGCGAACAAGGCATTGCTGAGCGCGTTCAAAGCTTTAGGGCGATTCAAGCGAATCAAGGCAACACCAGTTGAAGGTTTCGATAATTGGATATTTTGATACTCTGTTGCTCTTCGCACAGAGGTCGAGAAATTCCTGAAGGCCGCTCGAGTAGGTAACACGCGCGCGAAAGGCATCTTTCTTCTTCTGCTCTCGTTGTCTGTGTCGTTCGCAAAAATATGGCTCTGGTCACGCTGTCCGGCTATCCAGCTTCGGGCAAAACAACAAGAGCTTTCCAGTTGTCCAAATTCCTTGAAGCGTCTCAAAGTCTCTCTGTGGTTGTGTTGAATGATGAAAATCTTGGACTGCCTGCGTCGGCATATGACAGTGAGCTGTTGGTTCAGCGAAGCAGCGGCAATGCTGATGGGGCACTTTAGCTGCGGCGACGGAGAAGATAGCACGAGCGACTCTCATGTCTGCTGTGATCAGGAATCTTGGAAAGGACAAGATTGTCATCATGGACGGCATGAATTATGTCAAAGGCTTTCGCTACCAGCTGTACTGTGCTGCTCGGGAAGTTGGAGTGCGGACATTAACGGTATGGCATCAGCTCAATAGTGTGGATATTGCTGAGGAACAAAAGCAGATACATGTTGCTGCCCCGAAGGACAAATGCACAGAGTGGAACAAGGCTCGCGAAAAACAGTATGCCCATGCAACGTACGTTATCTTCACTGCTATCAATGCTATGTGTTGAGATCGCCTCAGTTTGGACAATCTAATGTCCCGCTTTGAAGAACCATCTTATGCGACTCGCTGGGACACGCCATTGATCACCCTGCCTTGGGATCAAGCTGATCTACCAGAAGAAGAGATTTTGAATGCAATACAAAAGGGCGAGCTCAAGCCACCTACGGGCGCAGTCGTTCCAGTATCAAGATCCTCTGGCGACTATTTGCAAAGACTGGAAGCTATCACCAACGCAGTACTGGAAGCTATTCTGTCGACGCAAGCGATACAGCCAGGAGGCGGTCAGAAGACTGTTCCAGTCACACTACTTTCCAGCTCTGCTCGTTTCTCCATCTCGCTTGCTTTGCCAAGCACCAGAACAGTCAATGCGTCTCAACTCCAAAGACTTCGACGACAGTATACAGCACTCAACAAGCAAGCCATGGGCAAACAACCTTCTGCTGACGTACCTGATCAACAGCTCGCTCATCTCTTTGCGGAATACATCGAAAGTCAGCTGGCTTGATACCGAAAAAAACATGGACATGCAATGTAAATGAGGCCCCTACAAGCCTGGCCAGCATGAGCTTCCTAGCGCTAGAAAATGACAATGTACAACGAAGTGTGTGCGTTTCCCTTGATAAAGCTTGTCATTTTAATTGACCATTTCGAATAGAATCGTATCGTAAAACCCAAGAATTGTTTTCCTTAACATTATACATGAAACGTGTAGTTGCTGGTGCCGGAAACAGTGTGTGCATAGAAACTGAAAGAGAGAGACATTTTGGTGATTTCTTCGGGCAAATTGTATACAGGAAAAGACTATCTTGAGAAATTGTGCCTGTCGGACGACCTGTTCAGCCAGTGATCGACGCTGGCGCTAAGGTTGAGGCGCGTCAAGCGATTGATGAGGAGTCTGGCGATACTCCGGTCTGTCGTAGGTGACATGCTGAGCAGAGGGTTGAGAAGGTTGATTAGCCGGAGCGTACTGGGTTGGTACGGTTGAGAAGTACGTTCGGAACTCCCGCCCTTGCTCGATTGGTAGCTTGCGCCCCTCATCGTATCCATCCTGCGCATATCCAACCGACTGATAGACTTGACCAGCATACTGTTGAGGATCGGACCGAGAGGACGACCAAGATGGCTGCCTTAGAGCTGGCATGCGGTAGTGTGGAGATGGCGATGGACCAGCGAAAGTATAGTGCTCTCCAGGACCGGTGGTTTGGTAGTTTGTCTCTTCAACAGTCGTCCGGCCGCGAGAAGAGCTTGTAGAGTGTGAGAAAGGCGAGCCGAAAGAAGAATAGAAACCAGCCTGGTATTGCACCGGCTGAGGTTGCGGCGCGGGCTGAGTTCGTTGATAATATCCTCGAGCTGCCATCTGATCATAAGAGTCAGGATAGTGGGCAGGGGGCTGAGGCGGAGGTGGTGCGTAGCCAAATGGACTTTGTTCGTCTTGCTCATAGCTTGAATCTGACGAGTACGAGAGAGAGTGGGATCTCGGAGCTGGAGAAGGCGTCCAAGGCAGGGAGGCCGGACTTCGCACTTGCTGATAATCACCATTACCGTATGCAGCGGAGCAAGAACTACCGACAGAGTAACGCTCAAAGCGAGAGCCTAGATAGCCAATGTCTGGCGAAGTCATGCGAGGAGATAGCGAGACCGAGCTTCCAGAGCTGTCCAGGCTGATAGCATCGCTCGAAGCTGACGACCTGCGCGAAGAGGGTCGCACGGGCCTGGACTTTGAGGTTTTGCGTCGCTTTCCTGCTCCGTTGCCTCTGCGCTTGAAGACATAGTCTGATTTACAGCTATAGGTGAGCTCGAGTACTGAAATTGACAGTGCAGAGCTTACCTGGATGCTTCTTATGGAAGAACTCCTTCAGGACCCTCGCATGCTCATGATAGGTTTTCTTTTGCACCTGTTTCGTCAATGAGCCAGGCATTCGTGACTAGGAGTTGTGGCTTCTTACGTCTCCCAAGCTTTTCCATTCGTCGCTGAGCAAGCCTGATATCTCTCCTGTTTTCATCGCTGGATTTTGCCTCTGTAGAGCTGGCCGACGATGACGGGAAAACTTGATAGCAGACCCATCAATAAGTGACGATTGTATCAATGAAGGCATTACGCTTACAATCATGAAAGAGTTCATTGGCCGCTTGGGCTGGCCATCCTGATGCAGCTCTTGGTGCAACAGATCCGGTCGCATTTCCAAACCAGTATGATCACGAAGAACCACTGACGAGGTGTTGGAAGAACCTTGAGAATCAAAGCTAGAATCGCTGTTGGCGTAAGTCGGCACACCATAAGGTCTGAAAGGTTGATCTGGCGTGAGAAAAGAAGTGCATGAGCATAAAATGTTTCAGCTGTCACAGAACATCGGAAGCTGACCAAGTACTGGCGGCATTTCGTCAGACTGAGCAAATTGACCTGCTAGGTAGGAAGTTGAAGGCTCGGTCTGCTGATCTTCGTTCATATTGTTGAAGCTTTCCACGCCAGGAAGGCGATAGGCGTGGCGAGGCATATTCTGCCATTCCGACCAAGGCGGCTCTGAGAAAGACAGAGGCTCCGCAGGATGATCTCGCTCGTGATTGCTGTCCATCTAGAATATACGATACTAGATTCTGGAGACCTGATAGACGAGATTGACTGGGGTCAATGAATGTCCTCATGTGCGAGATTGGGTCAGCTAATGACCTTTGAGTAAGTTTTGGGACAGCGGTAACGTGGTTTGAGATGTTACGAAGGAAATAGAGAGGTCTGTCGAGCGGTCACCTTCGGGCGTCTACTGCTTGGGCCGGCTCTATTGAGTAGACGGGCTGGCTTACGTGAAACACGCACGGCACCTTCTGAAGCTTGACGGTGGATGTGTAGGTAGCTGCCAACGGGAATGACAAGTGAGCATAGAAGAATATACGGCGCTCAATCTTCTGGGCGCAGCTAGGCGCTTTTGTCCTCATTGTCATGACATGGAGATGAAACGGAATAGCGACGCCGATCATGGCCAGCCAGACATTGTAACAGTCCGCTGGTCGCGACAGCTTGAGAGACACTGTAGTGCGTATTGTAGCTGCACAACTGCCGTTTCACAGTTTTGAGTATTCGGGGTACTTCGATTGTTTGTGCGTTCGCGTAGGCACCTGCAGAGAGGTGCATTTAGACGACCACAGCACCCTCAGCATCGATGTGAGGAACAATCTTTGAGCGAGACAAGAGGCTGACGGGCTTGCCCAGAACGAAGACATGGCAGAAGTGGAGACATGGAACTTCAGAGCGCTGCCCGAAGAGTTGAACACAGCGTATCTCGGATTGTTCGATGTGAGGCGCGCAGCACGCAAGGATTCTTCGAGCTGACATGCTTTGCAGATCGCCGAAGGCCACGGTGATGCGTTGCAGAAAAGGCTCATAGGTATTGGAGCCTGCATCAGTCTCAACTACATGCTAAAGTATGCGACAGCCGCGAGTCGAATGGAAGGGCAAGATGGAGATAGCGAAAGAAGCTCTGTCGACTTTGCGTTTCTGGACGGCAGCAAGGTCACTCTCTTTACTCGCCTGTCTCTGTGCTCGCATGCTGATGATGCATGCTGTCAGATCCTGTCTGGTAGACACATCTTCTCCGCTGTCTATGCTGCGCTGCTCGCTGCTTCCGCGCAGACTCTCCGTACCGCGACCGTCGTAGGTCGGTAGTGCAAGTCTTCTTCTCCTCCTTAACCTGCTTGATAGCACTCGGAGATCATCTACAATGTCACTCGTGGGTATTCCCTAAGTGTGCAAGCTCTTATGCTCATGCAAGGCCTGCAGTCTCTTCGAACATAGGCGACGGTTTGCGATCTTTCGGAGTGGGCAACGCAACGAGATCGCTTCTGTTGGTACACGTGCCGACTACTGGCCGTGATGCTGCTCTTGTTTCGCGGCAGATGCAAGACTTGGCTCAAGCACCTTTCTTGCCCATCAACCAATTAGGGCAACATGCTTCCTTAGCTGCAGTCAAGAAAACGTACAAGCTGGGAGCAGATACTGCATTGCAAGACAGGCGAAAAGTGGATGATGTAGTGACGTCGATAGTCGCTTCCAAAACTGCTGCATGAATGCTTTTGTTGTAAAAACGATGGTGCTTGCATTTGATTTCCTTGTTGCGTGTGTATGGATATGATGCGACTACTCATTCACAATTTTGACCCCCTTTGATGCTGACACAACAACCCAAAAACCATGAGAGACTTGAACAAGATTAAAATGCTTTTTCTGTTCGAGGCATGAGCACAAAAGCTCTCATATACTTGCAAAGACGCACATACATTAGTTACACTGGCTGAGGCGATTCCGCGCTTTGGGGCTGACTTGAGGTGTTTATCTCGACTGGTGAAGGGCCAGGCCGGGTGTCAGACGAAACGGCTGCAGAGAGCAAGCTTTGATCGTATTCTGCCGCAAGCTTGGGATCGCGTGTTGCCGACTGTATCAGGCTGTCGTCCGATGTCCGAAACTCGTCTAGCGAGTCTACCGTCTTGGGCGTGTCTATCACAGAAGGAAAGGACGTCCCTGTTGGCGGTGTGATTGCCGCTGGTGGCGTGGAGCGATCGTGACCCACTTTCGAATCAATGTGAAGGCGCGAGGCTACCTTCAAAGCCTTGGCTTGGGCACTTTGCCGATCGAGAAAAGAGGAGCCGAGGGGTTGTTGGCTCGAGCTGGAGCTTTGTCGTAATCTCTTGAACGAAGAGAGAATTGACATGCTGCCCCATTCTAGCAGCTTTTGCTGAAGCCATTGCAACGACACCGGTTTGGTGATGAAGTCGTTACAGCCTGCAGCAAGCGCAGCAAGCCTATCGGATTGAAGTGAAGAAGCCGTCAAAGCGACGATGATGACAGGTAGCTGACTCGGAGAGGTGACCGGAGACGCACGCTGAATAGGCGGAAGATCAAAAGTGCGTGCTTCAGTCGTCGGAGTGATTTGGCCTTGAATGTTGTTTGCGTGCTCCATTGCTCTGATTTCCATTGTGGCCGTAATACCGTCTTTAACAGGAAGCTGGATGTCCATCTGGGTGGCAAGCGTCAATATGGTTCGGCGGGACAGAATACGGCACTGACCAGAACCAGATGGAAAGCACCTGCTTTCCACTTGTCTACTGCTTCCTGCCCATCTTTAGCCACTGCATAACGTATACCCTTCCGCTTCATAAAGGTGGACAGAATAGTTTGGTTGATGGGGTTATCTGTGAGAGCAGGTAAGCTTCGGAAAGCTGTAATCGTGCGCAGACTTGCCTTCGACGATCAGCACATTAATAGGTGGAACAGCGACTACAGGGGGCTTGCGGACTTTGGGAGTCTTCTTCGACATGTCCGAGCGAGATGTAGACCGCCTGTCGCGCTTCTGTACAGCCGGTGCTGCAGACATCGGCGCGGGACTCCCGTCGCCAGAAAAGGGCGTGAGCTGAGGAGCTGCTGTACTTATTGTCTGGTGCTCGACTGGTGCAGAAAGAGGTGTACTCGATAATAGGCGCGGCGGAGACTGAGCCAGAGGCGATGCAACAGTTGATAGCGACGATAGCGCAGCTGAAGCGGTAGGCATTCGCGAAAAACCTGGATGTTTTGGACCAGAGGAAGTTGCAGTATCGTCTGACTTCATTGCCAATTCGTTCAAAGGTAGGGCACGAGCTACTTCGGCCGGCGGACTCAGGATTGGCGTATCGTGATCTTGCGAGCCAGGCGACAGCGGGTTTGAGGAAGATGTTGAAGCCAGCGGAGCTTCGTCCCCGTCGAGCGACACGGGACTGCCATCATGCAGATCGTCGCCATTCGTGTCCGCGGGAGCGGGAATGTCAACCTTCTGGCTGCGCAAATCTTCTTCGCTAGGCTTGGCAGAAAGGTCCGCGGTTGCTAAACGGTCTCTGACCATCCTGCTGCTGCTGGTCGAACCGGCTCTTGATACTCGTGCCAGCATAGTTGATGGCCCGCGCTTGACAGGCTGGAAGAATAGGCCAGAAGGTTTTCCATCAGGACTCTGAAGCAGAATACCAGCGCTCGCAGTATTACTAAAGTCGGGCGTGGTTTTTGACATGTATTCGATGTACTCTCGAGCTTCTGCTGAAGTCGCTCGAGGGCTTGAGGGATTGGACGATGGCTGGATAGTGATAGGTGGTGTAGAAGGACCTGGATTGAGAGATGCAAGTAGGCTCGAGGGCAGATTCTGCTGCTGTTCGATGCGAGCTTCTGCGAAGGCGGAGTCAAAGTCCTGCTGCAGAGAAGCTGCCGGACTTGGTCGTCCACTATGCGAGCCAAAGTAAAATTGCCCCTCTGCAGATGATGGAGAAGTAGCGATAGGCGTGAACGAAGGGTCAAGGACGGGCCGTTTGACTGCAGTATGCATGGTGGTGAGCAGCCGCCGAGGTCCAATAGGCTTTGGCAGAACCAGAACCTCTGGTAAGAAAGAGTTGCCGCTTGCAGTCTTGAATATCGACTGAACGATCTCGCGGATAAAGCGATAGTTGCTGGATGAGGTGAAATGGATGATGGCTACCATTGAAGAAGGTTGGATAGTCCGTATCTGCGCTGTAGAACGTGTTCGCCGACCAAGACCTGGCCGTTTGTGTAGAATAGTGTTGTTGAGGTGCAGACCGGGTTGACTGGCTTTCACAATTGCAAGCTGACGTCGCAAGACAGAGATGTCGTCGTCAATGATAATAAAGGACACTGAGGCATCGAGTTGAGCGGGCACTTTGCCCTCGGCAATGCTGGGAGGTCGATTGCTGGCTTCAGGTGTGTTGCTGGGCGGACTTTGACTGTCGCTACCGCCGAATCCGGAATCGAATCTGCCTATAGAGTTTCTTGCTTCTGCATTCCTGCTCTTGCTCTTGCTCAATTCTGATCGGCCTGTATCGCCTTCCTGCTCTGATGACGTCTCATCTGGTACAAATGCTACGTGACTGATGTCCATTCCCCAAGAGGTCAAGTAGCCTGTGAGGTGTTTCGCAAAGACACTGCTCTCAGTGGAATGCAAGACAGCCTTCTTACGCTTGAGAAGACTGTCGGCAAACTTGAAGAGCTCTGGCAGAGCTGGATCTTTCGCCACATCAGATGTTCGCGACCGTGCTCGAGATGGCAAAGATAAGGGTGTAGGAGGAGGAGGAGACATTGATTCTGGACTTGTGGGGAATGTGGCTTCGGTTAAGCGTGTTGTTACAGACCAGGTGCAGCGTGTGGAGTTTTCTGCTATACCGCTGCTGAGAGCAAGGTCGAAGGTTTGCAGAAGAGCGGCAAGAACTGGTTCGCGAGCCAGTGTATCGACCGCGCCAATGGCAGATGAAGGATAAGCCGGAGAGAAGGTCTGCGTGATGGTGAGCGCCATAAACCAATTTCGGACAGGTGTGACGCTGTCGACTTCTGAATGACTTGAAGTGTTGGTTCTCCGGCGTGTGAGAGGGTCCCGAGGCGGAGTCAGCTGAAGCCCAACCTCGATAGTCGCCAACGGTTTTGTCTGGGCCATGATGTGGCTCAATATCTAAAGGCAGACATCAAAGTCAACTCCTATATCGTGATCTGTCACTTCAAACATACCGCAGTGATGGCTAGACCGAGTCCAATCTCATCTCCTTTACAGTGCAACTCTTGTATGCCATTCTCCATCTGCAGAGCACGCTTGCTTTCACTCGCAGGATGTTCCCCATGATACAGCACCAGCTCGACTCCAAGGTGTGCTGCATAGCTGCCTAGGACATCCGCAACGCCTTGCAACATAGCACCAATCTCAAAGGTGCCAGTTGGAAATTGTGGAACTTCTTCTGCTGAAGAAGGGTTGGTGTTGAGTCCAGGCCGAGTCTGCCGAGATCTTTGGCCCAACGCTAGGTCCAGCACCTTGCTGTGTTCTTGTATCCAATCTAATGTACATAGAATTCGCCAAAGAGCAGAGATACTGGTTGTAGGCATTGAAAGAGCAGAGGCAGCAAGTTGTTCGCCATTGACCATTGATATTGAGGCACCGCTGCGAGCTGTGTTGTGGGAGAAGGGTATCGAAGATGTATTCGTGGGCTGGTGAGACGAAGCCGAAGTTGCGGCGTATTCGGATGTTGATAGATATGTTGCCAGAGAAGTAGTGCTTGGCACGTTATGAGTATATCCAGGGCCAATGATCGATTGAGGTTGACTTTGGGCAAGGATGCTTTGTGGTGCTAATTGAGTAAGAGCAAGACAGGCTGGCCGAAGAAAGAGCCTCATCAAGTTGTTCTGCAGGTACAAGTGTTGCATAGCCTGAGCTTCCTGTATCGGTGGCGAGGATGCCCGGGGAGTAAGCGAGCTAAAGTATGGATTATGCTGCATGGGTGTATCGTCGGCTCGATCTTGAGAATTCCTTGTGAGGGTGTGCTGACTGTCGGTAATCGATCCATCGTTCGCAGATGCTGCAGTCTGTACGAGCAGTAAATCTCTTCGATTCACAGTGCCAGGACTGCTCGGAGATGGAGAACCGATTGACGTATCATGCGAATTGTAAGAGGCTGATGAACCTTTTCTCGACGTGCTCCTTCTCGGAAACAAGGGTCGACCAACACCCAGCTTGTTGCGCATCGTGCTACCCAGAGAATTCTTGTTCTTGACCTCTGGTCTAGGTTTCGGTAGCTTTTCAGTTGAGGCCATTTTGCTCAACGTGCTGGTCGACTTGCTCGCCCATTGTGTTGCAGCTGTGGGAGGCGAGCGCGAAGAAGTCTTGTCTAGGACAGAAGTAGAAGGACTGAGATTAGATCTGGCCGAAGCAACATTTTCCGTCGAGCCTTCGCCGTCACGAGCTCGCCTCGATCCCGAGGCCCAATCTCCGTCCGAATGAGATCTAGTGATTTGCGGCCTGAGGTTAGCTAGCCATCGCGACAGCAAGCCTTCTGCAACAAGGGCCGGGTCACTAATGCACGGGATATATCTAATGACATGTGCAAATTTACCTGCTTGAGGGTTCTGGTTAGAAGCAGAAGACACAGAAGAGGACAGAGAAGGTTCTTGAGCCGAGCGTGAAGGATCCAGCTTGACGAGAGTAATGCAGGAATTTGGGCTTGTCAAAGCGCAAACTAGACTGCCAGACCTCTTGCTGCTGTGTTTGCTGGTTGGAGACCGACGAGCTGTTCAGAGGGGGAATCGGTCTATGCTACACTTGGCGGGTATCTATAGCTGAACTGTTGGTCGTCAACTTTGAGTCTTTGACGACATCCGAGAAGCGGATTGCAAAGCTAAAAATTGCTACATATTGCTATGTGACTACATTGTGGCCTTTCGTCTCCTAGTACTGCCAAATAAAAACGAGGGCGCGCTGTCGGATGATGAACGAGCGGAGTTGCTTTCCACCGACTCGATACTCGCCGGCCGCGACAGCTCGATCGACATCTCTCTTATCGTCGTTCGGGCTTCTTCGTTGCCCATTGGCGCAGTGAACGATCTAGCTCGGCGAGGAGATGGTGGAATCAGCATTGGCGCGTGATAAGTTCGGGGTAGAGGCAGAAGTCCGCGCTTGGATATTGATCGGCGTAGAGAAGTGCATCGCGACCTGACTTTCGATTCGCCAGCATCTCGCAATTCTGCTAGAACCGAAGCCGAATCTTCTTTTGCTACTTTGCCATCGACTGTGAGAGTGTAAGGAAAAGATGTTGACGGAGAAGAGCTGCCAGAAGAGGCATTTCGACGTGAAGAAGGTGAAGCTGGAGCGCTTGGAGGCTCGGAAGTCAAGGAAGGCTGACAGCAAAGCTTGTATTGCTGCCCTCGATTCGCCATGATGCTTCGCTTGATGACTGCGAACGAAGGAGTGAATTTTGCAATCACAAGACAAGACGGCCAGCTTACTAGCTTGTCGCCATTTCAGCTGCGCTTGACCGCTCGCACATCCACTGAGTATGCCCTCTGGACCCGCAACCGATTGAATTGAAGCGAAACCAGCTCCGTCGCAACACAATAGCACCACTACATCTATTGAACCGGTTTGCGGATTGCGAAAGTGTAATACCAACACGGTTGAAACAGTCGAGGTCATCATCTTGTCCACTGGTGCAATCACATATGATAGCGGCCGAAGGAAGGAAGCGCTGGCGGGCAGTATAAAGTGTGCTGGATTGATAATTGCCTCTTTAGCTTTTAGGGGAATGAAGTGCAGCTGATTATGATGGATGCCGAGCTGGTATTTCTTCCAAGTGCCGTGTACTGTGCTGTCTTCGAAACCGGGGGAGAAGCTGGAGAAGATCGCATAGACTTTGACTTGGAAAATAGGTAAAGGAGACAGCGTGGCAGGATAGCTGCGCCGACCCTTTCGTTGGATCATCAACAGGTCGAATTCAGCGCAAGCGTCTCTGACTTGCTGTACGTCGGAAAGCATGAAACCGCTGGTGCAGCTTGATAGCGTCCAGTCCACATATGTTGTTTCTTGCTCTCCAGCAGGAGCAGGTTGAGAGTTTGTGAGCTCGGCGACTATGCTGGTTCGACGAATGGCAGACCAATTCTCGAAAGGGCGATATGCTGAGAATGGCACATCGGTGACATGCTCAGCAGAGAGGTCCTGTTGCGGATCGCGCACTTCCAGGTGAGCCTTTGACACGATCTGTCGACTTCATCAGCCTGAAGTTCAGCATTTCTTTTGACAAGCTTACTTCTGCCTCTTCCAGAATTAACGTCTTGAGGTGTCGCACAACGGCACATGGATGGACGGAAAGAAGTATCCAGCGGCTGCACAGTGGTCAGGGCAGCCGTTCGAGCTTTGGTCACCGAACTTACTCGTATGGAATGACACAGACCGCTAGGCGATACGGTTGTATGGCTGGCGTGTTTGGCAAAGTGGGTCCAACGACGAGATGCGCTGTATCCATGCCAGACTATGTAGAGGCAAGGGAGCGCAATTGGCTAGATAGCTGCATTCCCGCAATGGACAGAAGGAGCTGGAAGGCATCACAGCTCAGAAGAAGTGACTAAGAGCCAACGAGCGCTATTGTACTGTTGAAGGTATAGACTGTAAAACGGATGACTGCTTGTGCACAAGCATACATTTCCGGCAACATTTTCGCACTCAGCTACCACCTTCCCTCCGCTGCTGCAAGCGCGGCACACGACTATCATTGATCGGCTCTTGGAATTGATGAATTGCTTTCGGACGAAGCATATTTGGAATCGGCAGATGATGATGTTGACAGTGTGGTGGTAGTCTCTCGCATTGTTAGGTCGTTCGAGGTTGATGCTGAATCCGTGCAGTGCTTAAAGTACAGACCGAGAACGTAGTTGTTTATTGTGAATTCGCTTATGCGTGTATTTGGAAGACCGATTTGCTCTCGTAGCATGGCGTTGTCTGAGAGTAGTCTGTTCAGCAATGAGCAACAACGCTCAGAGACACGTAGACAGCGCACTCATCGAGGAGAGGCAGCATGATCTGACATTGCGCTTCAAAAAGAGAGGTTTCTTTATAGAGATATTCATATCGTTGCTGCCTCTTCTCGCAGAATGTCTTCTGCGCTGCTCTGTTCTGTTCTTTTCGCTTGGCAAGGGGATCGCATGGGGGTCCGAGACGATGTGGTCGTTCGTTTGACGTAGGTAAGACTCGGCTGGCATAGTATGGTGTCAGCGGATGTTGAGTAGTATCTTGAACCGGAAACATTGTGTTAGCTGAGCGTCGTCTCAGTCATTGTCAGGTATCTTGTATAGCCAACGTACTCGAATAGCCATCACCTTGCCTGTACTTTGCATCCGAATTTATCAGCGCAACACTTGCAAGACAGCGCAGCCGCGAGTCGTTTCCATCACGGCGATTCATAATAGACTACCCACTTCTAGGGTGGCTCCGCCAGAGTTAGCAAGCGCAGGAGAAATGCCATGTCCCGCTAAAAGTGATTGGTGGACGGGAATTGGTCACGAGTGACTTTAAGAAAAGAGGGCCGAGCTGTTGAATACGAATTTGGCCAATCTCGCTACGTCTTATTATATTCAGGTGATCGGCCGGGTCGAGCTTTTCTTCTGACCTTGCACTAAAGCTGTGGTGTGAGCTTTCAACGGGAAGGTGATGGACCAATTCGCGCGCCGCCGATGCTCTTGCTTCCCTATCGGCCAAAGGCGTTCTTACTTTCATGGCTTGGCTGCAATTGCTTTCACCGAGGGAAAGATGCCTTGTGGATCGATGACCATCTTGAGCTGTTGCATGATTTTGGCACCAGCGTTGTCCGTGCTGGTCGGTACTTCAGATGTCGCGGCGACATCTACGAAGAATCCATGAGAGTGCTTTAGATGGTCCAGGTGCTGCTCACCTTCGTGACCAGTCTTGGATTTTTGGCTGGACTTGACCGGTTGAACTTTCAGAGAAGCCTCTACGATCAAGCCTAATGATCCACTCGTGCCAAGGAATAAGCTGTAGATTCTATGAGGGTTGCTCGGGTTGCGAAGACATGCCTGCATACCTTGTCAAATTAGGGCCAGATCTGGAAAAAGCATCCAGCAGACAACTCAACGGAAGTCCAAGCAGCATACCTTGGATCCGAAGAGGTGTTCAATAAATCTCCGTTGGGTAGAACAACCTTTACAGACGACACACAGTCTCGTATGCTGCCGGCATCAAGCGCATCCAAGAGGGTCGTATTTCTGCTTCGCTATTAGACGCCGTCTAGAAAGTTGTCTGTATTTCCACATACGAGTCCGGTCTAATCAACGGGTTCAGCTGCAGCATTCGCCAAAGAAGAAGAAGGACGCACAGTGCAAGATTGGAAACGAGGGCTAGTGAGTGCTTGTTCAGCACCTCTGTCAGGTCCTTCGTTGTGATACCAGGCTACAAGATAGTCAGTGACACGATAATAGACCTTAAGCGGACTGACCTGCAGCGTCAACAGTCCGGCTGCTCTCGAGGTTGATTTCATACGAGCAGTAAAGTCGAGCTGCGCAATGCATTAGCGGATAGGACAGCAACTAGCAGACCACTTACACTGATTGAATATCCTGGCATACTCAACGCTTGGTCTTGTAGTTTCTCTTGAGCTGTTGGAGGTGCGGTCGAATTCCGAGAAGTCACCAGTATGCAATGTTTGGCCGCTATCCTGACAATTGCAGACGCGTCCTCGGCTGAGCGCGGTAGGAGTGTGAAAGTCTCGAGGTCTCCAGCTTGATTGGATTCAGGCAAAAAACACCTGAGCCGATCGATAAGCGGAGACTTGTTGTAAGAGCCATTTGAACATACTCTGCTGGCAGGGCTTTCCGCATGTCCTTTATAGCTGCGAAGAATGCCCTTCGTGCCGCTTCAGGTGAAGAATTCTGAAGCTGTTCACGAGAGGGAAACTGGAAACTTGACGCGACAGCTGGCTTCTCTCTTCTGGTTGGTGGTTGAACCAGCAGTGGGAAGAGAGCGAATGCGCCCACAGTCTACGTTGCTTTGATCAGCCTCACATTGAGCAGAAGACTGGTTGCTTACAATAGCAGCTGCTGCAAAGATGGCCAAACGAGCTTGTGAAGGTACTATCCAAGCCTTTGCAGCGCTCCCGGAGACTTTAGAAGAGAGGCCACGCTTGTGTATAGGCCGCAAAGCCCTGAAGGGAGACCGCTTCATCGCTGACATTGATTTGTTTTGGCTCTTCGGTTCGAACAGCGATGAGCAGCAGATCTTTGACCTGTACAGCTGAAACGGGAAGTGGTGCGCTTGCTGGTGTTCTATACTTTCTCAGCAAGAAGATCAGACCGTCATCGCGGAAGAAGCGTCGACTCGCATGACATGCACCGCTGGCCTTTCTTCTCGATTTCCTAGACTCTATCTGCCTCGTGCTGTGTGCTCACCTAAGAGCGTATATCATGTTTGCTTGGCTCTACGAAGACGCTTTGCACTGCCGAAATTCGTCCTTTCCAGGCGATGTTCTTGCGGTGCTTCAATAGGCCTATGACCTAAACGTGTTGCGGCTTCTTCTCTCCCACCACATGACTGCGACTCAAGTCAGGCGCTCAAGGTCTCGCTTCTCGACGCTTCCCCTACCCTTACTCCTGCAGATCCTGAATCAGCTGCCGCCCAGTGATCTTCGGCGAGGCGCAACCTTGTCCAAGTCATGCACCGAACCAGCCCTCGCGTGTCTACATCATGCGCTTAACCTCAAGTACTCCGACCTGGACCGTTTGCTCGAAGCATCGCGTTACTTTCGCAAATTGCATACAGAGCGATCAATCTACGTACATCGCCTGCGCATCAAGTACGACAGAAAGTCAGAAGACTTGGACGAAGATCAAAAGGCCGATGTAAGCTTCATGCAAGCTTATAGATTCGGCTGATGGATGCTTGCAGCGAGACTGTGTTCTAGCAGAACTCTTTCGAGTCTGCACGAACGTGTTCGAGCTCACTCTCGCCTGCTCCAAAGTAATGACCTGCTCGATGCCTGGACCAATATTGTGGCAAGCCCTACAAAGGCATCGCGGTCTGAATACTCTTCATATCGATCGAGGTTGCCTGGAGATGCTTCAGACTGCGGTTCGCTATCACGCATGCAGTGTTGCCAAAGGCTGATTTGCATATCAGACAAAGCAAATCCCCCAGCTTACCGACCTGACATGTACCAGCGTCAAGGTTGAATGTCGCTCACATTCGATATATCAGACGAACCCTCTCATCCGACCGGCTCTAGTCTCCCTCGATCTGATCAAGTGCGACTTTTCTATCAGCGCTCTACAATGGCTCTTCCGTCTCTGCGCCGGCACTCTTCTCCATCTTCGCGTCGATCCCTTCAAAGCTGAACGACCAGAACTTCGCGAATGCTTCAGTATCGTCGGTCCTCGTCTCCAATCGCTAGTTTTAGGGAAATGCTCCACCCACACTGAAGATAAACAGCTATTAGAACTCATTGCCGTCCTCTGCCCTCGACTTATGCGATTGCAACTCGGTCTGGGCTGGCAACCCGCGGTTCTGAAGCATGTGTTGAGCGATTCACCAGCAGACTCAACAGGTCAAATTCTCATACCGGCTCTACCATCGTCTCCCGTGCGTCGTCGTAGCAGTGAAGTTGAGGCGATGCGACCTACTTCGAGCAGAGGTCGACGACTACTGATCAAGTCAGTTCGCTTCTCTTACCCAGAGATTAAGATACTAACTGTGCTTTAGACTGAAGGAAGTGGCTATGGAGACAGATGGAAGGGCTAATGCGCAACATGTACGAGATCTGGCTGTCATTTGCGCAAGTCGGAGGATTGCCTTGGAGATTCTGAGGGAAGGAGAGAATGGACTGGCTATAATATGGTCGCAGAAGGCGGATTTCCTGAAGAAGTAACGCAGTGATAGCTATGCATTAAATGCCGATAATAGGATAGCGCTCCCGATCGCAACGTCCAACAGCATTATAGATACCCTCATGAAACGTCCTAGGAAAGGCAAGAGTCCAGTAGAGGATGTGGGCACGCTCAGCCTGGCGCAGATGAGGTGAGAAGCTCGGCAGATATGCACGACAATCGCTGAGGATTGGATATCATAGCGAGGAAGTGCTGATACACATTCTGACTTGCCTGTCACCGCAAGATTTGGGTATCGTCGCCTGTCTCAATCAGACATGGCACCGATTATCCAGCGACGCTATGGTTTGGCGGAGATTGTTCATGCAAGACTTCTCGAGCAGCGCAGAGCTCGTGCCTGCCAGACTTGCATCTTCTCCTGATTGGAAAGCTCTATATCGTCTGCAAACGAATGTGAGCTCTTCTACTTGCGCTCTGCGACAGCATCTGATCCGTGCGATAGTGGCAAACAGGGTCGGTGTCGACGAGTTCAGTGAGTACGAAATGCTAGACGGCAACACGAGCTTAGAGCTATACAGTCGCTACGCAACACCGTACTTGCGCAACCTCCGACCGATATGAACTTGCATAGCGCATCTTCACCCAACAAGCCTGTCAAGACTGAACCGACAGAAGATGCTTTTCCGGTACATGCTGCACTACGAGAAAGACCAGAGAACAGACCAGATACTTTGGTATCATTCTCTGGCAAATACTTTTTCCTTTGCTCTAAAAGGGCAAACTCTTCTACACCCGTACCAGCTGTTTCGCTCCATGTGACTAAAACCGATGGCTCTACAACAAGACTCGGATCTATTCGCTCATCGACATTGGAAGAATACTTCCAGCGACGTCCTCATCTACTGAATGCTCGAGCGTTGACCATCACTGAAATGAAGATTGACGAAAGCCCAAATACCGACAGCCAAGTCTTCCGGCTTGCTGTGTTTTATTCGCTCGGCCAAGCTACTTTACTTACTGTCAAAGTCAAAGACGACCACACATACACTGTGATCGAAGACTATGTAGCTTTAAACGACACGGCGAATTCGAGTGCTGACCCAATATGGTCGGCGAAATACCAATACCCGGTCCTCTTCACCTGCAGTCGGAACTTTACTCTCAGCTTCTACCATATCACGACTTCGAAAACAGGTCAAACCAATGTGGGCTTGATGCGCGCACCGTTATCTTCCGCAGCCTGCTGGCGACCTATGGTCTTGACACTCAAGTCTCTTTCACCTCATTGCTTCGAAGCAGCCATCGCCTACGCCACGCCCTTCTTCCCTTCTTCATGGAGCGTAGCTTTGCAAGTCTTTCACCTAACATTACCTTCCGAAGAATCACCTTCGATCGAAATCAACACTCAATCTGCGCTTTGTGTCCCACCACCTCAATTCGCTCATACATCGCCTCTCGTTACTGCAATTCAATATGCCCATCCTTACATCGTCACAAGTAGGAATGACAATACGATTGATTTACACGAAGTGATATCAGCTACAAACCATGATCCGATGCGAATAGAATACAGAAGATCGCTTTTTGGTCATACATCTTCTGTTCGGAGTATCAGTGTAGCAGGTTCAAGATGCATAAGCGGAGGAAATGATGGCAAAGTCAAAGTTTGGACATTGGGTCATGAAGAGGACGATGAATTGACAAAAGGCAGACGGAAAGTGAGGGATCTGATGGTTGATGTGAGAGAGCCAGAAGAAGATGCCGAAAGCGATGGGGAACAAGGCTTGTCACAATGGCAAAAGGCGTTCGCACGGCGGAGACAGAAAGGCGTTGAATGGCTGGCTTTTGACAGCGAAAGAGTGGTCATGGTGTCTCACGAGGAGGATCATGATGAAGTAAGTTCCGTCTAGCTGCATTGGTCATGTCACTGATACAGACTAGGAGGTCAAGGTCCTCAGCTTCGTTTAGACTACATTCGATAGCTTGGCTCAATGTACATCAGGGGTTGTAGTTCGTGTACAGGAGGTTGGTGCATACAGTATGTACAATGTAGATCAATGAATGTTCAAGCTTGTTGTCCCAAATCAATGTCGTTTAGTCCTCCTTGCCGCATAAAGTGTGGATTGATGTCGTTCAAAGTCGGATCAATGTTGTCCACAGTCGCATCGATGTGAGGCTGCATGTTGGCATCTTCGGTAGCTGGCGAACCGACTTGATCGGCTGACTTGTATTCGCAGAATTGCCGTCCGCCTCTGCCTTTACAGTCCTGGCAATGTTATCATTCAGCTTGACTGCATCCGAGTGACTGTAATAACAAACCTTTCGCATGCATACTTTACACGTACGAGGCGCTCGATCAGACTTCTTCTTCTTGGCTGACTCTGTCCCAGAGCCCCCGCCTTCTTCTACCGGTGGCTCCTTTCTCTTCTCCGCTGAGCTCATTCTGCTCGGTCCAGCTTCAGGTGGCAGAACGGGTTGTTGAAAACGAAAAGTAGCGCCAGGCGGAACCCATTGACCATCTTCGACAGTAATGTCAGCTAAATTCGGGCGATCAAAGACTTGAGTCGAAGGCGGGCCGACGCTGACTGAAGCTGGTCCAGCTTGAACTGAAGCCTGTCTGGAATGAGGTAAAAATTGTCCGAGTACAGGCGAAGCTTGTTTGGCGCTGGGTCCTGGTCGAGCATGATGTGCTGGAATGTCTTCGTTGAAAGCTGGACAATGTCTACGTCCACCTGTGCCTGGACAATCGATAGAGTTACAGATGGCGCACTTTCGTCGGCCTCGCTTGCGAGGTGGTTGAGAGTGAGCTTGATCTGTTTCGATGGTTTGGACGGCAACGTTCTCGGCTCTCTTGGCTGCTTGTTCTGTCTCGGGTCGACGACTGACATAGTCTGGCTAGTGCATTAGCTTTATCCTTCACAGCGATCGAGAACTGCTTACAGATGACCGCTGGAGGATGCGTAGGTACAATAGCTGGATCGATCGGTCCGTACAAGGTCGGTAGCTTGTTCATTGCTGTCGGATCAGGAGGCAGGATGACGAAGGGTCCAGCTACGGTTTCCTCAGGTCGTCCGGGAGCTGACTGATTGCGCAGAGCAGAGTTTACAGCGGAATGTGCAAGCTCGAAATTGGATACAGAAGTCCACCCAAGCGCGGAAGTACTGGGGTCGAACGACTGAGTTGCGTTCGAAGCGGGCGTTCCGAAAAGGCTAGAAAGAATAGTCGTCTGTTCAGCTGCGCTGGCTGGACTTTGCCTTTGCAGGCCGTAGGGCTCCAAGAGCATGTGCTCTTCAGGTAAGTGCTGCTCGGGCATCCCCTCCTCTGGTAGATTTCGCTGGGCTCCGTGATGGTCAGGAAGAGCGCCAAAGATCTGTTCAACGAGATCGCTGTTCGTACAAGGACAACGTCAGAGCGGACCCTGCTGCAGTTGTGATACATACTGGGCGGATAGATTAGTGACGAACGACACTAATGCATTCGAGCTCACCTTTGGCGTCCGAAGTGAGGGATCAATGTTATAGCCCACGCGTCCATCCTCGTCCAGCTCATCCACTTCCATAGCACCAAGAAAGTCATTGCGCTCAGCGCTGGTGTCAAGAGCATCAGCAGCCGCAGTCTGCGGCACAGCGGCCGCTGCTATAGCTGCGAGGTCCAGATCGATAGAGGCGCCATTCGTAAGTGTAAGGCGCAGATGAGCGGTCTTCTCGTCGCATGCTTGTCCAGCAAGACGACAAACGGCTGTTGTTGTTCTCCTTGAGCAAGTGTGCAATTTCGAAGAGACAGACTTACCGTTCAAGGCAGTTTGCAATCTGTCAATGATTGCTGCAGGCTCTGGAGAACCGCTCTTGGGCTTTCTACCAGCACCAACTCGACTTCCGCCTTGATTGCTGTTTTGTCAGATTTGGCGCGATATTGTAAGGATGACTCACCAGCACTTGATGATATGCCGCAGCATGATCAGCTGTACGCCCTCGACAATGCGAGTGCTGGCATGCTCACCGATGTCCAGGCGAGTTGCGGCTACCTGCAGAGCGAGTCTCGGTCAGACTTCCATTGCAAAAACCACACCACGAGCCACAACTCACCTTCTGTGCCAATAGACGACTCATGATCAGTGATGCTACGGTCACAACGGTCAAACAAACTAGGACGGGCCATGGTGCGGCTGCTTAAGTCGACTTAGTGATGGTTGGAGATTAAGGGGGCATAGCGGCAAAGTAGATACGAGCAAGCTGCTTATTTACACAGTACAAGTACCCCAGTCCTAAGAGAACGAATGCAGTCCTAAGAGAACGAATGCAGGTGTAGACTTCCATAGAAATGAGTGTATTCACAAGAGGCGTGTCGGAATGCAAATGGAATTATTGAGGTGTTGTGACCGGCGGAGGCTGTTCAGTCGCTCTCCAGCCCCAAGTTGGCTTGCTGTATGACAGTAAACGTGATGAGTCTCGATCAGACACAAGACCACAGAGACATACGAAATGCCAAAGAATGAGTTTGAGCCAGACGATATCGAGGGAGAAGTGACCCGCTGGATCGAGGGACTCGTTGACCCAGACCCGTTCGTATTGGTTGCGCCCTCTGACGCATTCCGATGTGATGCCTCCGCGAGCTATATGAACAAGTCAGTCTGACCTCTATCCAATCGAATTTGAACTCACTGCTAGTTTGCACTTGACGAGCTCATCTTCCACTTCTTCCTTCTCCAGCTTGGCCATTACCAGCTGCTTGACCAGGTCGCACTGTTGCAACTCATCGGCAGGGACTACAGCACAAGCACGAAAACACTCACATGCTCCTCATTGATCTGAGCAAGACTGCTTTCCAACCCTCTGACCTGGAGACTCAACTGCGCATTCACCCTCCTCAGACCTTCCACTTCAGTAGCATGCGCCGTTTGCTCTTTCCTCATCGTCTCCCATTCACCAGCAAACTGATCCAAAAGCATCGGCGTAATCTTAACCGCCAGCGCATCCTTGACGAATTCAGCAGCTTTGTATGGTGTAGGTGCATCTTCCTCTGTAGCACGCCATGGTTCAAACATGCCATTCTTGAGGAAATCGAGCAAGTTTTCGAATTCAAGATCAAGGATTGCGGCTTCGTTCTGTCGTAGTAGCGAGACTGAGAATCGGAAGACGGCTTCTACTCCTTCGGCAAAGACGAGATCCATGACTGATGCCACTAGCTCGAGCGGGAATCGATACCTGTGCCCGAAGTCGGTCATCTTAGCTAGCATATAGCTAATCGACGCATCACGCACCCGAACAATGTGAGGAACCACTGAGAAGCATACATGCTGCTCTTGACGCCTTGTCTAAGCAGATGCATGAAGACAGCTGGGACCATCTCTTCCACCAGCCGATCGAATTGAAACAGTCGCAATTGTAGACCGGGCATGTTCGGTTCGTAGTGGGACCGCAAGTTGTAAGACTTCATCAGCCGTACAAGGACGCAGAAGGCTTCTTCATCTGGCATCTGTCAAGGCAGCATCTCCCATGTCAGCAGAAGCCGAAATCGAAAAGCATACCACTGACATTGAGCAGCAGTGGCCCGACGATGAACTGCAGCCCTTGACAATATCCGACATCTTCATCGTACAGACTATAGGCCTTGACGACGTTGAAGAGGTTCTCTTGTCCTGTTCCAGTTCCAGGTTCGCCGCCTTCTTTAAAGTATTCATGATTAGGGAACGTTCGGCTGAGATCTCGCATGATTGCTTTCTCGTGTGGTGAAGTTTGCTTGAGCAAGGTAGAGTAGGTGGTTTCTAGTTCCATGTCTTTCGAGGATGACATGAGCTGCCACATCATCCCTCTGTACGATACTGAGCTACGATCGACGTGGTCATCATTTAAGTTACCTTAGTGCTGACGGTATGCCCCGCTGTATCGCTCTCGACAACTGTTTCGCTGTACGTCAAATACCTTCAGCTTGCATCAAGCAGAGACAGCTACTGAACGCACGTTTCTCCCTAGCCACAGATTCATAATCACTGATCACAGCCGACCAAAAGTCCCAATCAATCTCATCCGTCGCGCCCAGCTCTTCTTGAATCCGATCAAACCCTTCTTTCAGCTGAGCCACGCTCCTCCTTCTCGCCTGCTTACTTTCTTTTGCTTCTTGATCTTTTGCATCCAGTCTTTGGATTAAGAAATCAAAGTTGTCGTTCCCACCGCCGGTTGAAATGGAAGACATCGAAGCGATTGTTCGACGTTTATAAGGCTTGAGAGTAGCTGAGGGCTCGTCTTCTACTTGAGTCAGGGCGGGTGAGAGAGGCATAGAGTTGCGCCATTGAGCAGCAGCAAGTGAAGGCGAGCGATCGTCAAACGAGCGAGTTTCGAACCCTTCGTTTAGGGAAGCGAGGGCGGGGGATTTAGACAATGTCCGCGAAAGATGATGGTCGTTGATTGATACTGGTCGAGATAAGATGCTTTCCGTATCCAACGCGACGTCTTGCAGGTCAGAAGTCGCTGAAAGGTGCTTCATGTCTTCAGGGTCTCCTGCGCTGGTCAGCGATGATTGGCGCGACACATCAGGCTCGAAATCTTCCACTGATGTTGTGGAATGTGTAGATGATCTGCCTGACTCTGTGATAGCGCCATTGGACGAGGAGGGTGGCAGCAGAGAGGTGTTGTCAACTTCAACTTCTGCAGCCTCTTCAAAGATTTCTTCGCTTTCTGAAGCAGGACTCGATTGCGTGGAAGGTTCAGCCAATTGAGCCTCTTCCTCTTTCTTGTGCTCCTCTCCGTGTTCAGACATGTCTTGAAAAATGGCCAGGCTGTCCAAAAAGACAGAGGTCGCGTCTAGCTCAACGCGTGTATGTTACGTGCTGGGCGTAATGTTGCGCCGATTGAGAGCGTCGTGAATAGCAGGTCCAGCCTTAGTCGCTTCACAGGGCGTGTATATGGTTCGGGACAACTTCTTTGAGGAAATGGGTCTCAGTAGGCTCACCCAGCCACGGCCACCTGTACTGTGTTTGCGCTAACGCTAAGGACGACGCGCTGTTCTCTCTCTTCTTCAAGAAAGCTTCATTATTTCAAATTTTCAATGTTCATCTGTCTCGATTCTCGAGCGGCTCGAGCGAGCGAGCTCACCCTCTCAACGCTGCGGCATCATAATAGTCTCTGCATGCCTTGTTCTCATCTTTTCTCTGGCTTTTTCTGCGTGGTCTATCTGGTCTATCTGTCAGCCTTGCGCACGGTGCTGCATTTGTATGCTTCAAATGTCAGCCTCTTGAGCTCGAACCGCGACAGCGATAAGCCTCTGTTGAGATACCGTCTGGACTTATACCCAAGCACCTATACCGTTGGACTTCATACCAGGGTTTCAAGCTATCACACTTTCGCAAGATAACTTCACAATACTCGCGCCGAAGACTCCTAATCGCAATCAGCACATGGCAACAGCAACATCTTCTCCTTCTCTAGCAAATGCTCGCCTTCAATACCTTCCCGACCACGTCATGGCAGCGCTTCCGACATTAACATCACATTACTTAGAAGCGCTTGAAACTTTCGATTGCTGGGTGTTTTGTGGAGACGAAGTAGCCTGGCCAGGGACTGAAGTGACAGTAACCGACAACAAAAGCCACCAGCGAATCCTTCTGCGGCTCATCTATTGTCGTCTGGTCGCGGAATCGCCTCGTCTCTGCTTTTCTTTCCATCAACAGACGTACGCAAAGATGTGGATTGACTCCCAGTACTTCGTCGAGAACACCTTCTTCTGGACGGAATTCGCGCACAGCTTTCTCCCCTCCAGCAATTTTCTGAGGACCTATAGCGACGACGAAGCTATCTGCATCCTATCTTCGACGATCATCAACTGTTTGTACATGCTTATCTGCGTCCTAGGCGATGCCGATGTAGACACAATTGACGCGTTCGTCGCTCAAGAAAATTTTGCACTCGCTCATCGCGTCTTAATTCGAATCTTGGCAATCTTGGACAAGAGAAAGGACCTTTGCGAACTTTTGAAGGCCAAGGTCAAAACAAGATCATTGTCGTTGTCGCTTCAGGTTCACAACATTCTTTGCTGGACTCCCACTCCGGCCCAGCAAAACGGTATGCCCTATCTGCCCTATCTGCCCTATCTGCCGAACGCCATGGCCGCCGCCGCTGCCCTTCGTGTATTACTGGCCGTTCCGATCAATGCTCAAGCGAAGACTTGGAATGCAGGGGCCTCGTTATTCTACATAAGCGACAAGACTTTGGCGGAGACGCCATCAGCTGAATTACGTTTCGGCGGTAAGCTTTTTTCGCATGGATCGGAAGTGTGGCGGAACGCAACTAATGAAGTTAAAAATCTGCGCATCGATGGATTAGCTGCCTGCTTGCACTGCTCTGCGCATTTGCCGCGGAAAGCGCATTTTACTGGACAGAGGTCGAAGGACTTTAAGTTCTGCTCAAGGTGTGTACTGCTTATCTGCTTGCTCTCTACTGATGCCTCAACAGCTGTCATGCAGCGGTTTACTGTAGCAAGCGATGCCAAACGATGGACTGGAAATTGGGTCATCAGGAGAAATGCTCGGGACGGCAGAAGGTGGCTGCAAGCGCTTGAAGAGACTCCTCGTGAGTCGGCTTCATGACGTGCATGATCGTAGCTCACGGCACTAAACTACAGCTTTGCAACATCTGAATATCCGAATGCTCAGACTATCGAAGCAAAATGAAGTCAGTCTCAATGCAGGCCCATGCCATTCGTCACAACCCCTTATCGCCGCACTGTAAACGCTCAGAAGGTTGTCTGTGTATATCCATGCACCAGACTTACCTCCCTTGGTTTCGAGGCTGGACAGAGCTGCCGTTCTGTTCGTGTGCCTTGCTCGTACATACATGCATTGTCGTCCCTTGCGCGTGTTTCCGAAATCTGTACCGCCCTTGGTAGACATTCAGACCAGTTAGAAGGCCAAAGCCATGCCCAAGTCTGATCACCCAAAGCTATTCATCCCCTTCATCAGATCATCCATCATAGAATCGTCGCCCATTTGCAACACGTCCGTCCGCTTCCACTGCGTTGCAAATTCTTCCGCCGTAATCTCTTCACATGTATATGAGGATAACAGCTGTATGCCATGAGTAAAATCGCGAGCGGGAGCTGTTCTGACTGACTTCGCGCTTCTCCAACAATTCTCCCTGATACGAGTGATCTGTAGGAGCATAAGATGAGTAGCACACAAGTCTAAGAGTGGGGCTCACAGAGGTTATCGACATGTCTCAGCGCTTCCTGACCATTGCCAGCTGCATACGAGTCAGCCAGCCGCTAGCACTAATGACAGAGCACATACCAAACTGCAAAGCAGACTGCGGATCCGAGAAAAAGAGATCCACTTGAAATAACAAGCCTTTCAACTGTTCGACGCAAGCTTCCATCTTGACCAGCTCCTGCCTGATACCAGCCAAAGAGTCTTCTATCGCCTCTTGTAATTTCACCAGCGTCCGATCCCGAATACTGCTAGGCTGTGGATTGCGAGCGATCAGGTGTTGCAGATTCGTTATTTGACTGCTCGATGCATTCACGAAAGAGGCGAGTCGAGCTGCGTTGTCGTGTGAAGCTCGAAAGGAAGGTGCGAGAGCATCTGCTTGATGTAGCAGAGCAAGAACTTGCGATTGCATTGGTTGGCTGTTGGTTGCAGTCTCTGGAGAGCGGTAGAAGGGACACGAGCAAGATCATGCACTTAGACTGCCGCACCAATGCCAGATCTGCTATCAAGGTGAGTGCAGTACATGCATGCATGAAACAAGACTGCAGAGCATGTCGATACATTCAAGCTAAAACGATTGCGATGACCTCTATCGAGCCAAAGCTGTGTTGTCGGTCTGTCACGAGCCTCCATGCCGCCCATATGACCCTTCCGTCGTCTGTCAGAGATGTTCCACGAAGCGGGAGCCAGCGACCTGCTTGCTCTATAAGTCTCCGAGGGAATCAAGAAGGAAATCTGAACTAGCAGCTTCCATAAGCGTTTCTACTGGCTTCGCTCTGTCACTATTTGCTTCTTCATTAACCTTATCAAGCGACAACAGGATCTGAGAATGAAGGACGTGAGGATACGCCAAAGTTGGACAATGAGCCGAAGGTTTCTTCAGGACTCGATGCTTAGGACGACAGGAGGGAGGAAATATGAGCGGCCTGCTATTGATGCTGCTATCTAGCACAGAAAGAGCGGAGGGGCTGGCGTCATTTGGTTTGCTCGACTTTGACTTGACAACGGTTGATCTAGACGAGATCGAGTTGAACCAATGAAATTTGCTCTTCTTGCTTGCTCTCTGTAATGAGAAGGTCTGCAACTTTAGTATGAAAGATAGAGGCGAGAAGCATGCTGCCAGAAAGACGATTGCTGCAGAACAAGACTTGGAAGCGATTTCGACAGAAAAGCATCGAGAGGCTGTGTGCTTTGCCAGGCCGCGAATGCATTGGCCAGACAGGCTTTGTACGCAGCAGACACGACTGCTGCAAGTTTTAAGTGGGAGACATGGTGATTGCTTCCCAATGTCAGTGCGTAGTCGGCAATTCCAGAAATACTGAAGTGGAGCAAATCAGATATAGGCAGAAGAATCGACATGGGGCCAAGCAAGCTCATTCAGTCGCTAACAGCTCTGTCGGCATGCACAATGAAAAGGCAACAAGAGGCCAAAGGAAATGCGTCAGCCAAAGATGAGAGTTCTTCATCCAAGAGAAGCAAGCCATTATGGGAGCCTGATGATCATGCCTGTAGTCGATGTTGAACTTGCAGCAAGTGGGGGTAAACCATGCTGAACAATGAGATTTTGGTTGGCTGCCCATTTACCCCGACAGAACCGAACAAAACAGAAAGGAACTTCAAGGTCAGGACGGTCGCGCTTTCTTCTTGGGCCGAACATCCGGCCAAACCAGTCCACTCAATCGTGCTTCCTCTGCGGTGGCACCTCGTCCACCTAACCCATGCGGCGTAGTGTTCAGAAAGACAGCAGCAGCTTCTTTTAGAGCTTGGTATTTTGTCTTCCAATCTGAAGTCTGACGGAGCTGCTCATGGAGATTCAGTTCATGAACAGTCTTCAGGTGCTTCTCTGTGTTTGCGTGTCGTGTGTTGATAGAAGCAATATGTACATCGTACTAGAAGACGGAAAGGTTAGAGTTTCGACAAAAGTAGCCACAAAAAAAGCTACCAATAGCTGACAACCTTTCGCCCCAAGACTGGGCAGATATTCAAACGGTGTCAAGGTGAAAGGTTGATGGCGCGCCGCTTCGACCTTGTACGCGTCTCGTAGCATCTCGTCGCCGACTTTACAAGCGAGCTGATAGACAGCGAAAGCCTCGGCTGCAGATTCAGGGCGCCTAGGTAGCACCTAGAGTCAGACAAGCATATAACGAGAGAGGTCAATACACACCTAGCAGCCAGAGCCTGTCCACTAGCTTGTACCACCTTGCTGATAGCCCATTTATCGCCCATCTCCATCATTCCGCAAAGGCGCTCGAACGGTTCTTCAAGGAGTACAGGAGCTTTGACATTATAGAAGAATGGGCAGACAAGATGCAAAACAGCGGCCGTCTCGCTTCTGAGGTCGGTCAGGGTCAGCTTGATTGGTTCGTTCCGGTCCCCTTCGTTTGTCGCCGATTCGAGCATGTCGCTGATCAGATCTGAAGCAACCTCCAGGTTCTTGAGATGTAAATTGAAGCAGACTCCATCAGAAGATACGAGAGTAATGTCGGACTTTCCGGCTGATGCTGGTGTAGCGTAAGCTGTTTCTGCCATAGGATCGAGCGCAAGGGAGATCTGAAGGGGAAGATGCTGGCAGAGTTGAAGTCTGGGAATGCCTGGTGGTTGAGGAGATGTATCAAGATGTATAGCGCTGCGCTCAGATGGTAGATAGAAGTGCGCAGGCTACAGAGGCTCGAGATGCTGAAATGATTGGTTTCGCGCTTGGCCAATCTGAAGAGCACAGAGGAGATTGCAGCGTGGTATCTCAGCTGAAAGATTCTTCGCACGTAGCTGAGTCCTAGCTGATGTGGTGGATTTGCTCAAAAGTCGCTGTGCATTTGCTGACACAGTAGTAGTACAGTTATTGTTATTCCCGTGAGTGGTTCACGGCGCGTGTGATGTCCCCTCGCAAAGAGCGCGCCCGGTCGTTTGAGGTCGACAACAGCGTTAATGCACATACCTGTAGCCGGTCTACTGATCACGCTACATCGAGCTAACAACTGTCAGCTGTACGAAGCAGTCATGTAGGCGAGGCTCAGAGCACAAGGGCACTCATCAATCTATTGGACCACTGCAGGAGAGCCCATTGAAGGTAATCTAGGCATACTGATAGACTGTGTTGCTGATTGATATATGGAATTACAGATGGATATACGAGAGCACAAGTGGGTATTGAGAAGATTTCTCGCATGAGAGTATCCCATGCCTGCTAGTTGAAATCATGAAGATGCTCGGCAAAGTTCGAATCAGCATGCTTGCGGAATTCAGGTTTAGCTGGCTTCTTGACAGACAATGGCTGGCTCGTGGCAGAACCGTGGGAAAAGCTAATAGACGAAGCCAGAGTCGTCAGCTCGTCGCGTGATTAGAAGTACGCATGATTTACCTTTGGCTGCCACTAGAGCCGGTAGAGGAGTGCGAAGACTGTCTCATAGTCGAAGGCTGGCTGGAAGCTGGAGGTCGTCGTGAAGATGGCTTCGACCCAACAGCACCGCCCGTGCTCGGTCTACTGTTCGACGTCGCAAAGCTGGCGGTAGAGTTCTGCTTGTGATGAGGTCCGCTGAAGGATTTCTTAGATCCCTTGCCGCGAAGATGGAAAAGGTCAGATAGAAAACCCATGTCGAAGAGCTTTGCTATGATACGGCTGCTTGTAGAAACGGATGGATCACTGGAATAGAAGCTGATGAGGGAAGAGATGAAGAGATGCAAAGATGATCGCTGCAGAACAAGAATAAGAAGTGATTCCGAAGGAGAAGTCATTGACAGGCTGTGCTACTCTACCGGACCGATAGCGAAGAGGCTGAAGAGGTGCTGTACTTCGAGCGCAATTGGATAGTAAGCAGACAGGACTGCTGCAAGTAAGTAGTAGGAGGCATAGACAAACTGATCGCAGAAGGACCCGTGATTGACAAGGATGCCTAAAAGATCTCTGGCAGCTCGTTGGCAGGATGCGGCTTGAGCTAGAGCAGTCTGCAGGCCTGCCTTGACGCGCTTGCAAGGTTCATTCGGCCACGAGGTGCACTTCTTCAATCATCCAAAATTGCACAGCATGCATACGTCTTTCGCGTACATGCCTTTTCTTCGCCCTGTGGAGCCTAGCAAAGCAGACCGAGTATCTTGACGCGTAATAAAGAGTTGTTGTTTTTGTTGACTTGCCAGAATACACAAGGTTTGGCCAGAAGCGATAACAAAGGCAAATTGCAAGAGCCGCGCAAAGAAGGCAGCAAGGAGGAGATACTGACGACCAGCTTACGACACTCACGCCCACACGGCAAATTTCACGATTTATACTGCGGCTTTGGCGTTTCGAAAGGCTCTTTGTTGTGCTTGAATTTTGGCTGTACAAAGCAATAGGACGCCTTTCGCAGACTCTGCCTTTAGGCTCTTGGATCTGGCGTATTGCAGCTTCAAGATAGGTAGCTGCAGGATATATAGTCTGTTGACAAAAACAGTGAGTACATGTTTTTCAGAGCTCAAGTCAAAAAGCGCTTATGAACGACAGCTTGCATGACCTCTATAGCTACCAGTCAGCATGGAAGATTGGCACCGCAGCAACAGTCTCTTCGCTTGACGCGCTCAACCGATTCAGTGATGCCGCCTTCACCAGGTCTCACCTATGCATCCAGCGAAAGCAGCCATAACGGATCTCCTAGAGTGCTGCACAACATGCACAGCTTCTCAGATGCTTGGGGCCAACACAACGATACCAATGTACCGCCTTCATTTTCAGATTCTTCTCTTGAGCGGGTCATGGCGCCGCCTTCCAACGCTGCGAAACATAATGCAGCTCAGCCATCCGTCACTATGATTCCCTTAGCGCCCAACAAGCGACGTCGCATACGCGTCGAAAGTACTCCCAATCACACTCAGCCTGGATTTCCCTATCGCAATTCAACCAATTTACTACCCAGATGCTCTCAAAGCAGTCGGTCAAGCGGCGATTCAAGTGATGAGGTGGATTTGGATCTTTCATACGACTATGAACCTGTCGTCCCGGTCATTGACTCCCGAGCAACATCAGCAATGAGTCGCAATCGTTCCGTCTCGCGACTGGATCCGTACGATGAACAAGAAGATCCTGGTACAGCAGAAGATACGCTCGTTCCCTTAGATCCGACAGCAGGATGGAGCTATAATTCGACACCTGCGCTTGATCGATCCCTCTCGCCTTACACAGATTCCGAATTCGGCGAATCACTGCACAGCAAGCGACGCGGCGTATCACCTCTACGTATCTTGTTGGGAAGTACAAGCTCTTCCCGTGCCTCATCTGCAGCCAGCACGCCTACTTCATTCAACTTTCGCAGAGGTTCAAAAGGAACGGAATTATCAAGTCCTCTTTCGGATGCAATGCGTACGCCTAGAACACCTACCGATATCCTTCATTCCAGCGTGCGAATAGCAGATCCAGACAGTATAGGCAGCAGCCGAGGTCGATCCGTCAGGTCAGTACAGCAGTACGAGATCGCCGAATATCACAAAGCCGTTTCTCCGACTCGCGCTGCCTTCCCCTACAGTCTATTCAGCAGTCTTCGATCTCAGCCTAGCACTTCACAAGCCAGTACGCCGACTTCTTATCATTTCCCCGCTCCTACCACAGTCGATATAGACGAAGGTCCGGCCCTTCCAAAATCACTCAGACCTGCAGATATGGCTGGTCTAGGCTTCGACTCAGCCACTTATCCGCCTAACAATATTTCCGTGCCTTCTTTGACCGTCATTCAGTCAGCAGAACCTCAACAACCTAAATCGCCTCTTAGTCCATCATCACCTGCATCACTTTCACCAGGTTCGCCTCTACTAGGCGCAGAAAGTGGTCCTGCAGTTCATTTCGATGCTGACCCATATCAAGATGTCCTTCGCGAACCATCACCATCACCATCAGGTTTCAAACCTCTCTGGCTAGTCAACAACCATCAACGAACAGCTTCTTCCGTTGGCGCCCATCGTCATAAACGTTCGCTCTCTCGTAAACTATCTCGACGCTTCTCTGTCTCTAATTTGCGCCATCACGCACCATCAACGGAAATCTTGCCTGCTCGATCATTGTTCCTCTTAGGCTTCTTGTTGGGACCTTGGTGCTGGTTGATAGGCGGTTTCTTTTTACGACCAGATGGCGAGATGTACGGCAGCAGGAAGGAAGTCTGTCGATGTGGACCGGGTAGCAAGACTTGTCCTGTGGAAGTGCAGAGGGAAATGAGGTTGATGGGCGTTTACTCGAGTGGGGATGGATTGGCCTGCGATATGATGCAGCTTGATCCGCAAACGAGGAAGGCGATGCATGTGCAAAGAGGGAGGCAAGGGCATGTGCTGGCCAATCGGGCGGCGGCGGTCGTCGGTGGTCTTGGTGTTAGTGCGGTGTTCTGCTTCGCCATTTGGATGGTCATTATGCATTGGTAGCCTCAGGTATGCCTGCGCTGAATTGAGTAATCGGATTCTGAAGTGTCAAACAGAGAAGAGTCCCCACCGTCGAATTTCGTCAGGCATTCTGTCACTGCGTAGATCAAATACTTCATATTCCCTCAAGTGCTACTGTAAGTTTGGACCGCTTGACTATCGCTTTTGGCTGACATTGTTTCCTTAATAAGATTATGCTATGTCCACTACCACTTGCATTTATGACTTCTTCTGTGGTCAGGACGCTATCCTATCTCTCTACCTCTTATCTACCTCATGTGCCCTGTCTGCATCGTCATGTCTGCCTGAAGGCTTAATACTTCTGATTGATGCATGTCTCAAATAGCCTTCCCAGGATAAATTACTTCCGCCCATTCTCTAACACCTCCCCCAAACGCCTCGCTACAAATTCCATGCCCCTGTGTGTCGGATGAAACGGAGCAATGCCTTTCCAGAGCATGTCCACAGAAAAGCCGCAAACCCATCACTGACATCTACCAGCTCGCATATACCTTGCCGTTGCTGATGGGCTTTGATATAACATTGCCTGAGCCTTTCGGCGACTTTTACGGATGCTTGAATTTGCTCATGCGACAATTGAGTGTTGAATCCGGGTTGAATATGATCTCCCAAGCATGTGAGATAAGTGACGAGCAGGATACGAGCTTTAGGCACAGCTTGATGGATCGCATCGATAGTTTCGACAAAGCGTAATGTGAGTTCTTCATCGGTCGCAGGAGCAGATTGGCTGGATGTCATGTATTGGCACAGCAGGTCGAGTAGACCGCCTATCCATGCTGTATTTGATGCAGCTTGACGCATCAAAGTACCGATGTATTGGAGATCGTTACCCCCGCCTGTCAAAGTGACAATGTCTGCATTGGCTGGGATCTGGCTGGTCTGGGGAGGAAATGTAGTAGATCCAGAGACTTGGTCCTCACGCAAAACGTTGAGCAGTGTTGCGCCAGACACGGTGAGGTCCGCCAAGGTCGCCCCGACTGAGCTGGCCAATAGATGCGCATAGTTGACCGAGGAGCGCTTGGCTGCTGCGTTTGCGATTGGTTTGAGGCCAGGGCCAGCAGCAAAAGAGGATCCCAAGGCCACTATATGCATTCCGACTTGAATTGGATTTGCGGCTCTTGTCCTGTTTCCGCCTATCTCAGCGCTCTCAGCGCTGTTTCCTCTGCTGAAGCTGTGAATATTCTACCTCTCGTGACTTCAGCACTGCAAGCGGTGACAGGCGACGCCGGCTTCTTGCCTTGGTAGGCAGCCGGCGTTGACCAGAAATTAGAATGAAAGAAGAGTCACAATCTCTTCCCTTCTATATCGTCAGCCTTCTGTATGCGGACAGCCGTGCCAAATTCTTTACTCAGTCAGATTGCTCGTCTTATCGGTGCTGGTTGATTGGGCAGTACATTAGTATGGAACAATTTCGATGGCAGGAGTCTTCCTCTGCTCTGGTCTTCTCCCGTGCTTTAGTCCACACCGTCCTGTTCTTTTGTCCATCCCTCGCTTTTCAATCGGTAGTTTCGCGTTCCAGCCTCTCTCGAAACGAATGAACAGGCTCGCCGTCTCCTCGAATGTCAAGTGGAAAAGTGACTACACTTCTTTTCTGATCAATTGCAGAGGCTGCTGAGCCTCGTCGTCGTGCTCGCTTCAGGCTTTACAAATATAGCCCTGTCTGTTTGCACTCAAGCTGTTGTCTAAGCGCAATCCAAGAAAGTGCCCATACTGTAACAACCGGTCTATGAGCTGCTCAAGACTGTTGGGCTCGCTCTACATGACTCTGCCTGCGGAAACAAGTACAATCACACGGCTGCTCAAAAGGTATTACTTCAAGAGAGCTCATGGACATCGATCTAAAGGGCTACCGGAGCAAGCGGAACTTGGTCGCAGCATCGTACATAGACGACTGACGTACCGTTGACTGTTACCATAGCTCGCAGAGCTCATTACCTGTATAACGGCCGTCCCGCTACCCCGGATTTTTCGGCAAACACTTTTTTGAGCGCAATCGATGGAATCGCATGTTACACCTCTACGACCTTGCGCGACTCAATCTGTGCTCTTATACCGTCGCTTGTGTGAAGAGCAAAGCTATCAAGGACCAGGGATCTATGCCCACGAGCATTCATGAAGAAAAGGCTGTAGAGCAAGATGCACCTCAGACAGACAAGAAGGACAAGAAGAAAGGCCCAGCTGGCCAGTCATGGTCTCAAGTCAGCTCAAACCTACGAGCTAGTGTCCTTGATTCTGATCCGGTGTTATCAGAAAGAGGTCCATGACATACCAAAGAATAACTTGATCGTCGTCTTTCTTGGTCTGATGCTGACAGTCTTGTGAGCTCTTCTTGTTCCAATCCGCCCGGCTGTGCTCATACATGTGGTTCCTAGTCTCGCCGCGCTGGACCAGACAAGTAGGTTCGGTTTGGATGCAGTGATTATGCTCATGCTTTGTATAGTCGTGTCTACTGCTCTGCCCGTCATTGTCACAGAGCTACCTGGTACTGGCTACACATGGATTGGAGCAGCCTACCTCCTGTGAGTGGAATATGCTGGCCGATCTAACCTGTTACTCAGACTCGTCACTCGCGCAGAGCTGCATCTGCTATGACCCCACTCAGGTACAACTTTCCTTGACAGTAGCTCGCACAAGCTCATGGTTCATTGTAAAGTGGAAAGATTTGCGATAGTTTTGGCGCCAAATACGCACTCTTCATAGGTATAGCGATTTTCCTGATCGGATCAGCGTTATGTGGAGCGGCACAGACAATGACATGGCTCTGCGTCTGTCGAGGTGTAGCTGGAATAGGCGGCGGTCTGTTGAGTAAATTGTCTGCTATCTCGGGACGCTCGATGTGCTGACTTGTGAATAGTGACTTCATGCCAAATCATCATCTCGCAGATTGTCAGTCTTGAAAAGAGAGGCAAATACGGAGGGTATGGTCCGATCTGCACTGGCGATGATTTCCTCATGCGGCGTGCCTTCAGAGCTCTCGGAGCGACCTGGGGTATCGCTAGGTAAATACACAACCTCTTCGTCAGCGGCTTGTGATGCTCATGCCTCAATCTGCGACTGCTTTAGTTCGATTGGCGTGAGTTGGGCCGCGAGTCCCATAAACTTAAACCTGACAGAGAATAGCCCGTCATTGGTGGATCTCTTGCGGACGCTGGTCAATGGCGTTGGCTTTTCTGATAAGCGTCTTCATCCCCAGATCATATCAAGGGCTTATTCTTGTCTTACGCTGAATCTCCCAACCGGCGCCTTGGGTAAGTCTGCAAGCCTTTGCAGCATCAACCTCAGTTCGCTCATGCCTATCCTTGGGAATGTCTTTAGCGGCAGGCATTCTATTCTGGTTTCTCAACTTGAATCCAGTCAAGCAGAAATCGTGGAAGCAGCATGCCAAAGAGTTAGACTACGTTGGCATCGTATTGATTATAGGTGGCATCGTCATGTTCCTCCTAGGACTGGTACAAGGGGAAGAAGGCAACTGGTCAGAACCGCAGACGATTGCTTTGCTCACTGTTGGGCTTTGTTCCTTGGTCGGTGCTGCTATCAATGAGTACGCTTCTCTTACCGTGCTGTTTGGTTATTGGGCTGACTGTCTGCAACCAGGATCTACACCAAACAAGTCCCGATCATATCACCTCGTCTATTCAAGACTAGAACCACAGGCTTGATCCTCGTGTCGACAGTGCTGCATGCTATAGTGTGGGTTTCCTCATGCTGACTGTGTCTGCATGCTGATAAAGGCTGTAGCTTCTTCACTGGCTCCTTCTACCTTCCTCTCTACTACCAGATCTTAGGCAGCTCGGGTAAGCTACATCTTTTGGTTGATCTAGCAGCTAGCTGACTTGGCTTCAGCTACCATGGCTGGTATCCGCACCCTGCGTACGTAGGGATCTGTGTCCTCTCTGTGGTGTCTGAGTCCATCTGCAGCATACTCTCTCGGAAGTTCCTTCAGCAGTGTTCTAGGCGGTCTTGCCCTGAGCAAGTTTGGAGAATACAAAGTGAGAACTCTCTCCTAACCGCCCTCACACCGCGCTGATGTATCAATAGACTCTGCTTATCATCTGCTGGGCTACATTCTGTATCGGACAAGGCACGATGATCCTACTCGACAGCGAATCCTCAGTAGCAACACAGACGTTGACCACTCTAGTCGCTGCGATTGGTCTAGGGTATGTCATAGATCGTAGATTACACGAAACAAAAGCTGAATCTATTACAGACCAATGTTTCAAGCTCCGCTCATCGCACTCCAAGCAGCCATGCCAGTCGATTCCATAGCCTCGGCCACATCAGCTTACGCCATGTTGCGCACCACATCTGGCGCACTAGGGGTCACTCTAGGCGGGACAATCTATGGCAATTCAGTAACTTCTCGACTGCGCTCTATCCCCAGCTTCAACATCAATGCGGAACCAGGATCGAGCAGTTCAATCTTATCGATCGACGTAGCCTCTCTGAATCGGATCCAAGTAAGTTTCCCACGCATCTTTGAACGTGCGTTTTTTTTGACGTGCGGTTTCACAGCCGGTGGAAGTCAGAAGACAAGTATTGGACGCTTTTGCGCAGTCGATTCGATTGATTTGGATCGTGGATACTCCGCTAGTGTTTGTTGGCTTGGTGTGCGTTTGCTTTTTGCGAAGGTATACGTTACAGAGGCAGGTTGTGACGAATGGAGGGGATGCGAAAGTTGGGAATGAGAAAGCGAGTGAGCCTGCTATAGGTCCGGTCGAGATCCCAGGCGTAGAAAAGGGTGATCTAGAGCGATGAAAGCATCACTTTTAAGAGACTCTGCTGCACTGCTTTATGTACATATGTACGCTGGTCTGATGCGGCGTAGAGAGGTGTGTCAGCAATAGGGCTATAGCGAGCTCTAATTTACGCCAATGAAAGACCAGAAGGTGCAACGAGGCAAGAGGCTGAGACTTTTTGTTCGATTCTTTCATTAGTTGTGGCTTCTCTTTCAGCCTCTCGCTTCTCTGCTCAAGCTCTCTTGTTCTGCTACCATACCTGCTCGGCCTTGCATCGTTGACGAATTGCACTGATCCGACATCACCGGGTTGGTTGAACATCTCTCTCGAACATCTACCGGCTTTTCATCCCTCTTGCCCCTCTCAATTCTCTCCTCTTCTCTCTCTCTCTCTCTCACAAGAAATATCTTCAGCCTTCTCTTCGACTTGTCATATACTTGAAACTTTGCCGACTTTGACGACTCTTGCCTTCAAACCATTAATTGCATCCACCCTTCGAACAAAAGGTCAGTGTTTGCCTTTTGCACCTGTCTAGCTCTCAACTCACAGTTCATACAGATGCACAACGAAATCAAAGCAGCAGCGTCCTTCATCTCCTCGCATACAGAAGGAAAGCCTTCTTTTTCCGAATCAGCCTTCTGCGACGCCTTGTCCTCTCGATATGCTGGCCATTGGTATCCTGTCGACCCTGAAGCAGGCTCAGCGTATAGGTGCTTGTCTGCTGGTGATAAAGCATTACAAGGACTCAAGTTAGATATTGGGAGCAAATGGATCATGTGGGTCGATCCAGGTTGCGTTTGCTAGTACGTGCCCTCCTTGTTTGAGTGTATACCCTATCTAACTTGGTATTACAGCCGCGCAGACGACGCACCTTCAGCACCGTTGATGGAAATCTTTGGTCGCATTACCACACCTCAACTAGCACCAGCCGTCCTTCCTCAGCCCTCCCCAGCAGCATCTCTGCCAGACTTCGCATCACCCGCAACCAAGCGCTCTAGGGCCATTCAGATCCTTCACCCAGATTCGCGCAAACCTTCTTTCTCCTTCCCAGCCGTTTCCATCGCTCCACCTACACCTCTATCCACGACCAACCTCGCATCAGCCTTTCAACCGGTCGAACATATCCCAAGAGCAGATTCACCATCTTCCTCTTCCCAAACTTCATCGAGCAAAGATTCACTGTTCAGCCCCGCCCCAGCTCAGCGTAAAAGACTATCGCACGCTCGATCAAATTCTTCAATCTCTATCGGTTCATCAAGCACAAACACATCCATCTCTCGTCCCAACTCGGCTTGCTCCGTCACTGAACACGCCCAAGGCAATGTTGGTGTTTTATCAGGTGGTGTCATGCTCGGTGGAGCTAGCACCAGCGATGAAGAAGGTTCAAAATCACGCAGGAGGAGAGAAGTGTCTGGTAGAGCTAGAAGAGGACAGAAAGCAAACTTCAACTCGGTCCCTTTCCAGCAATGGCAGCAACCTCCTCAGTGGACTACTCCAGTCTACTAAGCACTTTCACACTTTCGACTTTCTTCTTACGACCACACAATCATGTTTCGACTTTCACTTTTCTTTTGGAATGTATAAAATAATCCTAGCTTGGATGCTATGAACTTGGAAGGGTGGCTTTGGTTCTTGACTTGTAATCTATAGTTCTTTCTCTATTTTCAGTTTCAAGCAATGCATTGTATGATATTACATGAATGATATTACAAGCTGAGACCAAGCAGCGATGATTACAAGCTGAATCCAAGCAGCAAAGAGCGAGCCTGACATATTAGACTACCAGTAGTCAAATGTTCGGTAAGGAACCTGTACGGCACTAGATCAGTCTGGAAAGACGATAGAGTCAAGAGGACTGACCATAGCAGGCTCGCCGTTGTCCCGTCGGCGTTTACGTTCAGCTTGCCATTTCTCAAACCAGGACTTCATCTTGGCTCGAGAAGTTTCGGAATTGACATTGACCGTAGCGATGATGCGCACTGTTGCTCTACATTAGTACGCGAGGGGGAAAAGATTGAGTGGCAAACCATGATCCATACTGACGCAAAAACAGGTCTGGGGAGGAAGTGTAAGTCGGAGCGAGGGACGAAAAGCTGGCACTTACAAGCTCGCGGAAAGACTGTACGTTGAAAAGTATCACACAATGCCAAAAGAGCATCGATGATTTGAGACGTACGCTATGCTCGGAATAAGGGACACCAAAAGCCATCAAACGCTCTGTCGAATCTCGCTGTGGGTAGAGGAAGGCAGGCGAGTAGTTTTTGTGCGTCTGATTGGCGATCGTCTTGGCTACGCTAGGCGATTTCTGCTAGGTAATTAGGCGCTGCTCATCAACTTCCGCACCGATTGGGCTTACCTCTTTTACGCCATCTGCCTTAAAGGTCCATCCTGTCGGTCGCAGTCCAATCTACGTACGATTAAGTCAAGCTTAAAGGTATGTATTGAAAAACAGACAATCTTGGTGAAATGACCTTTGAACGAATCGAGGTATTCACCGAGGGTGTCTCGCTTGATAGCAAACAGCCCAGTAACGTGGACCTGAGCTTGAAGAGGATCTCGAGTGAGCAAACTGCGCAATTCTGGATCTTCGTCGATGCATTCCATGAGCTTCATCTTATGGTCGCTGCAGTAGATCTTGGATCCAATGGCTTTCGCGATGGCTGTCCACAATGACCTCAACATAAGAGCCCGAAAGCTGAAGCTGAAGTTATCAGACCTTTGACGATGCGCTCTTTCCCGATACTGTATGTGCCAACGAGCACCAAAAAGTGTTCTTTTGTTCGAGGCTTCTTGTCATCCACCTCTTCCTCCTTCTTCGCTTTGACTTCCTCTGCCAGCAGAGATGCCTCTCCTTCTTCCTTTGCTTCAGCCTTGGACAGATCTGCCAACTCCGCATCTTGCATGACCTCATCCGGTTTCGCTTCGTCCAAAGTAAGCGCATCCAACTCTGGCTTCTCCTCCTCACTCTCCACATCAGCAACATCGCAATTCATCTCCTTTTCATCTTTGGCCGTCAAACATAAATGGCCATCAACTTCTTCTTCCTTCTTGTTGCCCAACCAACCTTTGAACAATTCCTCAGACTTGATCGTAGATTTCGCACTACCTAATCCACGTCTGAGCGCAGATTCATCGCCTTGGATCCGGTCGCAGATCAGTTGCGCGCAAGCAGAGATGACTTGTTCTTGTGCTGGGAATTGATGTGATGGTGCCTAGTACATCGTGTCAGTCAAATGTAGACGATACATCGAGGGCATACACAGTAGGTAGTATCAAGATAGCAGATGTCAATCTTCTTGCCTACCATAGCAGGATGGAGAAGGTGTCTTGGACTGGCTCGAAACTGGCCTAAGGTCAACAAACAATGTACAGGCATAGTAGAGGAGACTTTACATCACCGCAGTGTAGATAACGGAATATCCGACTAGGTGTTTTCGCATATGGTGAGCTGGCAGCTGTTTGTGGGCCTTCGAAAAGAAAGAGGGACGAGCCAGGGCAGCTATACAGCTTTTAGATCCAGTCCTCTGAAGTACGAAAGAACATACTGATTCGCATCGAGCATTGTGACATTGACACCTTCGACCACGACCGTCTGGTCATACGGCAGTGGTTTGACCCATTGCGGCTTACGAATCATCAGCAGAGTCAACGAGAAGATTAGGAAGGAGCCTACCTTAACACCCAGATTCATGATGATGAGATTCGCAGTGGTCTTTGAGCAATAAACCGGACCATGACACCAACTACCGCTCAGGTTCGTGTAATGGTCCGAATGAGCGTGCCTGATGCAGATATCAGATCAGAAGTAAGCCTAGAGGAGCGTGGCATACGACAAGAAGTAAGCTCTGACGCCTGGAATCTTGCCATAGCGGAATGCATCGACAGCTAAAGGCATGCCTTCCATGATCTTGTAGAAGGGAGCTGTCCTCATATCGCCTCGTACGCGCTGTAGGGTTGTCATCGCTCAATGACTGAACAGTGAAAGAGACAGACAGTTCATACCTTGGTCCGCTCGCTGATGGCCGCCTGTTTCCACGCCTTGTCCTCTTTGTGGCCACTCATCAACGCAGTGAAAGCAGTAGGCGCCAGCGTCTCATTATCCTTTGCTTTCCCTTTACCTTTGCCCTTCTTCTGAAAAGCAGATTCGACAAAACCAAACGACATGGCCGAGAGTGATTTTCGCTGAGGGGTAGCAGAAACGCTTCTTCGTTGATCTACAGACATGCTTCGTCTACTGATGGTTGAATCGCAATCGCTTTCCGCGTCGCCTTCATCAGCTTGACGAGAGACTTGTTCACATAGCTCGTTCTCGTCTTGATAGTCTGGGTTAAGCGCGCCTTCTAAGCCATTGCCAGCAATAGAAACTTCTTCATCGTCACTAGGTACGAGCCAGACATCTTCAGGTTCCCTATAAGCAGTTTTGGAGCATCCTTCGCCTTTATCATCGAGAGCAGGGGGAGGTGAGCAATCTAGATCTTCTTTCGCTCTTTTCGCCAATGGTTTCGCGTCCGATTCAGAACATAGATCAATCACGACTGAAGCAGGTACAGCAGTAGCAGAAGATTCAGTCACAGGCTGTTGCGCGACTTTGCGTTTGACCTCTTTGGTCTTTTTGAACTTGGCTGGAGGTGTCGTGCCAAAGAAGCTCAAGATGCTGCCAGAGGGCTGCGACTCTGACACGCTGATGCTCTTCTTCTTGGCCATTGCAGCGTGGCCGTCTAACCGCGAGAGTGGCAACGTCATTATAGCGGATAGTCCTGCTTGGAGCTGTACAAGCATCAAGGCTACCTCCTTGCACTGCTGTGATACCCAGAAGTCATCAATGTCTCGCCTTCGCGCAAGGCAGTACATGTTAGAGTCCAATGCCCTTCGATTGACACATATTGCTGTCGGTCTTCCAACATTGATGATACGTCTCGTTTCCTTCCAGCCAAGCTTCTCAGAAGCCCAAACACGTTCTGGCTACCTGAGACTGTTCGGCTGGTTTGCACAGCATTTCCTTGCCGGTTACAACAGGCTTGTTTCTTCAATTGATCTTCTTCTTCCTCAATCGACTCTCTACTCCTCTTTCCCTCTTGCTTGGTGCTGTATCTGTCTGGCCAATCTACCTAAATTACTCATACCTACTCGTCAGCACTAGTCTTACATTTGCCCTTTGTTCTTCAACCTGATTTAGACCTTCTCGTCAGATAAGCTCGATCAGCATGACTACACCTATCCACCTGAAGACTACGCATGCGAATCAGCAGCATGGGCCTTATCAAAACGGGAAAGGCGCTGATCCCAAAGCGGTTGCACTACCATGTCTGATCTGGCGGGGAGTGGTAGAACGTCCTCTGTCAGGCGACAGGAAGCATAAGACCTCCAGCCGATTCATTCCCGGCATCGGTTTGGTACCTCCAGCCTTGTACGAAGCAAAGTCTCCGGCAGAGGTCAATCGAGCAGAAACAGCGTACTGGAACCATCACGGTCTGGATGTGAGAGTCAAGGCAATCGGGCATTCATACAACTCATATTCAGCTCCCGTGGACGAACAATTCTACACCAGCTGGTCCCGCTCGTGGGTGATCGCTCTGCATTGGGCGCTGACAGAATCACTGGCAGCCAAATCCACTGGCGCGAGTCTCGAGAATGTGCTCAAGACCACACATCTCGTGGCCGCGTTCACTCATTGTCTTCCTGGTCGAGTGCATGACATCATCGCCGAGCTACAGATGCCGTTCTGGCGAGCGGCCTTTCTCCAAACACCCTCGCCCTCTGCTACAATGCAAGCGATAGCGAGCAGCGAAATCGAACGTTGCAAAATCAAATTCAGCGGAGTACAAGAAGTGACTGTCTTTGGTGCTGTGCCAGAGCCAGCTTTTATGGCAATTCCACTATGGGATTTGCTGAAATCCGCTTTTGGGCCAAATCTACATGGCGTGCTCGACCTCCCAGTGGGCACCTTTGAGATATTGCGACCAACACTTTACCTCGGCCCAAATAATATGCTCGATCCTGATTTCAAATTGGATCTTTGGCAGGCGATGTGCAAAAGCTCGGAGGCGTCCTTTCATCGCGCTGGGATCGTCTGGACAACCTTGTCGACCCATGGCAGATTCAAGCTGGAAAGAACCAACAAGCTGCGTAATACTCAGCTCGAATCAGAAGATGCCGAGATCCAAGAACGCATCACCCACTCTCTGCTATGCTTCCGAGCGAACAAGATCTTCCGACCGGGACCCGCGCTGCTGAAAGGCGAGATCTGTTGGGCGAAGGACCAGGGTGACATCTAGAGCTAGAATGATGGGTATAGCAAATTTAGCAGGAACAGGCATTTATTGTGGCCAAATGTATTTGATCGTATTGACGAGTACTGTGTCATCAGCACTGTGATTGCCCAAATGCTACGACTCAAAGAGATGACTGAATGCGACAAAAGAGGGAAGGTCATGTAACTGGCAGACTAGGGAAATTTGCAGCAGATGAAAAAAGAAGATAGCGCCTGTCGTGTCATGTATACAGCACCACGGGCTGAACACGCATCGGTTGAGAGAGAGAGAGACACACCGTTTGAATTGAGCTTTACCGCCGAAAGTGTTTACTTGCCTAGATTGCAAGATGGAGATCTGCCAAACGACGAAGTGAACTGACATCCATTTCCTAGAGAAGGCAAAGCGTAGCACCGAGAAGAATTGGTATGAACGAGTGGTAGACCTGATAGTCTGCTTTGCTGTGTGTGCTCCAAACAGGATTCGATGTGTCCAACAAGTACATTACAGCGTCTTACAAGCCAGACGAGCTCATCGGAAGAGGAACTGAAAGTGATACGTCTTTGTGTCCGTGTCAAACTACATAGCGAGATTAGCATCCAGCGAAACAATGTCGAATAAAACAACCGACATATTGCCAAGATGACCCTTCGGTATCGTCAATCTCCCTCGACTGAAGCTTGTAAGCAATAGACTGGTATGGTTCCGCAGCGACCTGGCGGCCTCTTTCAGCACACTGAAATTTCGACCGTCAATCAGCACTCACAATCAGATACTGGTAATTCCGATCTGCCTGTTCCACTTTTTGCTCAAAAGAACTCATCAATCGATACACAGGCACTACATCTGGCTTGATTCTTGGGTATTGAATGCGGAAATAGAGGCCCAATTGACCTGTAAAAGGATCCTTGACTTTGGTCACGTCGTAACCTGGTGATCCAATCTTGACGAATTGTTTGAGCGGAACAGCCATCGCTTGCTGTTGAGCGGTAATGAGGGCTTGTTGATATTGCGTTGAATCTTTCGCATCTCTTGCTGCACGTCTATACATACCAGCGTCAATTGAAGCATTACGAACATTAGCTAGAAACATACCTGGCCAAGTTGGTTTGATGCTTTTTACCCTGAGTATGCGCCAAGTAGGACCCTTCGTTCGTATGCAGCGTCAAACATAGCTTGCACTCTATTCCACCCAAGTGATTGCGCAGGATGTATGGATCTTTTGCTAGATCAATTGTTTCCAGTGCCTGCTCTGCATAAGAGCTGATGGACACATGCATAAAAGGCAAATACTGACCAATTTGCGCAACCGCTCTCTCCGGTCTACATTGGCTTCTGAAGCTGAAGCGACACCTCCTCCTCCAAACTTGGAGCCTACACGGTTCTGCAAGGCGGACAAGAGCTAGTCAGACCAATGTCGTTCGGTTGAAGATTGGCCATACCTGGTAATCTGTACAAGATCGTATCAGCAACGACCGGTTTGACGCAGTTCAGTAATGCGGCCTACCCATGATTAGAGAGTATTATTCAATGCAGTTATGTGCAGTGTCGAGTCGAGATGCTGGCAGACTTGTATTTCTTGCTTTAAGACTGACTACCTTTTGCGCTTCGATGACCTACGCAAAGTGATACGCTCGTCAGCTGTGCTATCCAGCTGTCCTTAGACTCGCTCACGTTCGCTGTGAATCGACTGGCTTGGCTGTTCTGGCCTAAGAACGGCAACTTGCAGGGAAAGAACACAAATACAATGCATAATACGAATAATAGTCCTTGCCCTTAATTTGCACATACTTGCATCAATTGCTTAAGAGGCGCCTACTCCACAGACCAGACTCAAGCGATTCGGTGGGTGAATTGGTAGCTCCCCAATCCCGGTCTGTTCCGCCATCCTGAATGGCAACGTATAAGTTTGGATTGGCATATATTACGGAACTTACTGGGAATGCTTCTCAGTGAGCGGAACAGAGCTCTTTGACACAGTCGTACCCAAAATTGGTGAATTGCAAGGGGACAGCGGTAGCGCTGACCTGCATTCGGCTTTCAGCTACATTCGCGCAGGAGAAGCATAGCTACCTACGTGACACGAAAGAAGAGACGTCCAGTGAACCTTGTCACCGGAACACCTCCTTCTGTATACAACATGCCTCTTGAGAACGGTTCCAACATCAATACCCCCAAAAAGAAGCCCAATGACAAAGAACAACCAAGTACCACTTGTCCTACGATGACCCAACCACCCTGACTCGACCCTAAACTAGGCAGCGAGCGTCTTGTTAGAAGTATCATGACTGTCGGCCAGGTGCAAACGCAGACAAGATGTAGGAGATCAAGGATTGCTGCAAAGTAGGCCATAAGACCGCGGGTGCCCAGTAGACCGATAGGGTAGTCAGCCCTTTTGTCGAAATGTCGGGTAATGATTGGATGATTGCGGATGAAGCGCCCACTGAAAGCGACTAAAGCCAACCACATAGCGAGTGTTGGGCTTTCAGCTGTAGCGGGTTTTAATGCATGACTTTGACGTAGGAACTGTAACGAACGATTATTTGAGAGGACTGAGCTCATCACCCAAACTTGGCCAAGGGTGGTAATGACAGCTAGAGCGAGCTGTTGACGGAAGGCGTTCATTGAATGGATTTGCTGTGCTTTGGTGTATGTTAGCTCAATAGCATGATAGCGGAAGAAGAAGCCAACGGACAAGAACAGGCTTCACCTTCTGATGATCCCCTCGCACGACAAGCCTTCTTCAGGGAGGACTTGGCAGATATTCAAGCATATCAAGCAATACAATGATGTGCTGTGTCGAGATGCTTGCAGAATTCAATTTCTTGATTCGAGACCACCTTTTGCGCTTCGATGGCCTACGCAAAGTAATGACGCTCGTCAGCTGTGCTATCCAGCTGTCCTTATACATGTCGCTCACTTGCGCTCTGCGAATCGACTAAGCTAGCTGTTTTGGTCGAAAAAACGTCTCGCTTTATAAATGCCATCTCTTTAGTCTGTACTAGCTAGCCCTGCCTGTCTCTCTATCTCTTATGCTGTATTAGTCGCATCGTAACCGTGGCGTGCAGACCCGCTGCTCTGCCGTTGTGATCATTCGTGGCATCGTTCTGGTTCGCCTCGGATTTCCCTTTTCGCTTCTATATGGTGTGCTATTTCATCCATCCATTTCATCATGCTCGCCATACCTGGCTCTACCTGTCAAGGCAATCTGAAGGATTTCTTCGAGTCACCTTGGCTGCCTGTTTGCCAACCAAATGAAACCATGCCCAGCAGCCCTTCTTTAGAGGCGATCAAGACAATTTGGCTTGACGGTTGCGCGCATCGTCCAAGTCAGCAATGGGGTCTGCTGCGTATAGCACAACTGAACAAGGCACCTAGCGCGTCCCAGAAGAAGATCAGAGTCAAGTGAAAGTCACCGACGTGGATTTCATGTCTTGCTTGGGCGGCCTGAAACCTTGATCAACTCTATTTGAACTCTCTCCGTGTCTCTTCCTTCGATCTAGCGAGGCGCATCTGTGGTACCCTTCTTGGACATCAACCAAACCGCTGCGAACCATGCTTGCTTCTACTCTCCTGTCCCTGCTCAGCTTGGCTCTTTCAGCACGCGCTTCGCCCTTTCCACTCGAGAAAGTGGCTCGTAATCAAGTTGATGTCCGCGCCCTGCGCCAACGCCTGCAAGATAAGCCAACTCGCGTGGTGAGCTTTGCATGCGAGACGAGATTAGCTGAGCTGACTTCTGGTTCGCCAGCTAACTGCAAGAGCACATGTGGCCAGTTCAAGCTACTGTACTGGCGCAAATGCAGTGTACGACACGGATACGATGAATTGCGGTAAGACCTCTGCCTGATCTCGAAGCTTTGCTGATGAACGCGATCCAGTATGCCCTGTCAATTTCAGACGTGCATACGACGAGAATGAAGAACACGACACTACTGGGACGGACATTGCCTGTTCAGCTTGTCTAGACGGTTCGTCCGTTTCTGCGGATGATCAATATTGCGATTGTCCCAATGACCGGGTCTATAATGATTACACCAACAAATGCGGTGAGTCTATTGATCTGGCTTATGCTTGTCTGTATATTGACTACGATCCAGTATGCCGCTACAGCTTCATCGACCAAGATGGTCAATGCGGTCAGTCTGATACTGCTTGTGCGGTCTCAGTACCTGACTTAGAGTATCAGTCTGTCCATTCGGTCAAAGCATTCAATATGGGCTTTGCGTCGCGCCGTCGTATGATTGTGTTCAGATTCCGGGCTTCTCGCTTGCTCAAGACAAGAACTTCGTCTACCTCTCATGCGTACGTGTCATCATATCACTCTGGCTAGCCCAGCTGAGTGTGCCCAATGCAGACCTATACTGGTGAAGATGATCGTGTGCGTCGAGCTGGCCTTTCCCCATTATCCTGACTTACCGTTGCGTGACAACAGTTCTTCTGCTATTACCTCAGTCAAACTGGCGCCTTCCTGACTGCTGGAGGTGTGCAATCAAATGTAAGGTGTCCCGCTCCACAGCGCAATCCGCCCCTGTAGAAAGCTGGTTTTGGGAACAAGAGAAAGGGAGAGAGATTGTTGTTACACTGCTTGTATGTGTAGGGGATTTGATTGCGGTTGTAGAATCTTGGAGCAGTTCCGGAAAGTGTCGCGCGTCCAGTATAGATTCATTAGCCTGTCGAGGCATTGCATTTTCATATCCCGGATCATACGTTCAATAGATATGAGAGGATCACACTGCAATCCTGCAGCAGTGCAACAGCCAAGCTCGTATGTAGGACGTTTCTGCTAATTCATTTCTCAATCCACTTGTCGCAGACGTGGTTGTTGAAGACTTTGGTCGCATCGCGAGTCAGATAGCCAGCTTCGACACTTTGGCGATAGTCCTACGGCAACTCGATCAGCCAGTTACCGGCTACAAACAATGCCTTACCCTTAAGATTCCGTTCAACACCGTCCCGTTGACGTTACCAGGTTGTGTACTGATCTTCGCGCCCTTCTCCATCTTGAAATTCCAGAAAACCTATCTTTGAAGCAAAGGGAAATCAGAGTTTGCATAGAGGGCTCACAGCAGACTGACCCTCCACCAGCAGCATGGGTCAATTTTTGGGCGTCTCCCCAATCTTGAATGAACTGTTTGTCCATCGGCATCGTGTCTTCGACCGCCAGCCAATATTCTCCTGCGACCAGCGGCGTGTTACCCAGCTCTACATTCTGCTGGATACGGTCCCAGTCTGCCGAGCTCAGCATGGAATATAGCTAAGCGAGAATTTCGCTCACTGCAAATCTTTTTCATGTATGCTTCCTGAGTTGCGTTCTCAGCGACGTAGCCGAAATTAAAGTAGGTATCTTGTGCAAAGGGTCAGCTGAGCATGGAAAGCAGCAATTAGCTCACGATCTTCAAAAGACGATGGTCCAATTGTGAAATTGCGCGGATTATTCTTCTGAGGATCCGCATACTGCCAAGAAGCTGCCATGAAAGAGGTAGTGATACAGGCGGAATAGCCCTTCAGCTTTGGTGGCTCGCTGGCTTTGGAAACATTCTTGGAATGTGCCTTATGGGACGACACGGATTTGGGTTTCACCGATTTCAAAGTCTGCAGGATGAGCTTCTTCGTCTTCTCGTCGAGTGGAGGTACAGGGCTCGTCGAGTTTGCAGCGCATTTGACTCCCATCTTATGTGCTAGCTTGAGCGCTGAAAGTCACGGTGGTGGGGAGACTTACCCATTGTTCTGTAGCTCTGACAGTCTCCACAAAGCGCTTGTAGTCTATCATGACTTGCAGGATTAGTGCTTGGTAACACAAAAACAAACCGAACTGACAATCGCCAAGGCCTGGCGTTTTGGCAGCATCTTGTTCAGGCTCGTTCATGGCAAGAAGCTGTACCAGAAAGTCAGCAATGAACCAGGTAAATGCAGATGATCTCGCGTTATAGACGTATGAAAAGTCTTCGTCCCCATGAATCAATGCAGTAAACGCCGCCGTCGCGTTCAGGCCGCGTTGATAGTTCTCTTCTGTGTAGAATCCTGATTCTGCGCACTTGCCAGCAAACATCTGATAAGAGCTAGAGACACCAGGTAACTGAAGAATCATCAGTCGTGTTGTGAATTTTCTCAACTGAGAGGCATCACAGCGCTGCGAAAAGGGCTCGTTCAGAGGTCGGCAGCATAGACAAGGCAGCTCACTGTATGTCTAGAATCACCCACTGTATCGCCCATCAGCTTTCACTTTGACTTGAACACATGAACTGACGAATTTCGCTTCCTTCAACATACGCAGCACGCGTTTCAAAGCCATCAAACTGCCGCTCGGGTAATGGTCTTTGGTGTTCTTCAGCTGCTCTATCATGTACCAAGGGACAGGAATCCTGCTACAGATCAGATTGTAAACGGAATGCTGGATATGGACAAACTTACCTGATTGTGTTGAGATTGTACTTCTTCAATGCTTTAACATCCTGGTCTGTGAACCAATTCCGCCAATGCTGAGAGAACATGAGCAGGTACACCTTCATATTTGGAGAGAGAGACTGACTTCTTCGAAGACTTTGTTGGCCTTTGCCTGACCCAGTGATTCCGTCAAGGCATACTCATTGCGAATGCATTCGCTACAGTTGGCGCAGTTCTGTCCGCCCATCTGAGCCCATTTGGATTCCAGCATCCAGGGTTCGACAACTACACCACATTGTCAGCGAGGGGTATGCATTTGAAAACACATAACTCGCCAAAAAGTGAGCCGAGATTGACGCCCCTGACTACATCAGGACCAGTAGCAAGTGCGACGGGCAGGAAAGTCGCCAATGCAGCCAAACACAGAAGCGCGTACATCTTGTAGATGATAGGCTTAGCCAACAGACAAAAGTATGCAATGTGGTGGTCGCTAGTGGAGGTCTTGTCGAGTACTGTGCACACGGATGGCAACAAACCAGAAAGGCGCAAGATATAACTTCTGCAGCCTTCTGGTGTTGCAAAAGGCATAAGGATCGAAGCTTCCGCCAGAAGCTACCGTAGCTTTAGAACTCAGAAGGCGTAACAGCTATTAATACTACCTGGGCACACGAGTATTGCTGTGCATACAGAGACTCCTTGGAAGAAGCCCACGGAAGGGATCAAGACATACATCGCTCGCTCAAGGGAGAAACGAAGCGCCTAGCCTAGTAGCGAGATAATTCCTGAAACCAGCCAAAGCTACAGAAACAGCACATCAAGGAGAAGCGATATCCAGCGCTGGTAAATTATTTGACTGGTTCGCGAATTCGCATGCTCCGGCAAAGCAATGCCATGGATCGACGAAAGGGTCATACGATTCGTATGCTTGCGCTGAGAAAGTGTGAGCTTGCAGGCGCTGTACTGAGCCGTATAACGCTTGGATCATGGTCGTGATAAGGTTGGAAGGTTGAAGGCATGCATAGGCTGTGCGAATTATACAAGCCCGCTAAGTGCCACCAAGTGACACTAGCCAATCTCTCCCTCCCCTCTCCCATTCTGCCCTCGCTGGCCCAAGCCAGCTCATCGAAACTTCATGAGAGTCGAGGAAAGCTTCACTTTGATACTACTCGCTTTCCTGTTCCAGATGCACATCATCATCCTGATGCTCGGCGGCTGATATTGCAGCCATCATTCGCCTGTCCTTGAACGCAGCTTGTTGTCTCTTTGCCCAAATGCGACCCGCAAGCTGAATCCCAGATCGTGCAAAGTTTGACCACAATATTCGCAAGGTGAGTCGCTTGTTTGAAATCGTCATCGCGGTAGTATCAATCCATAAGTGCTGCGGGACCAAAACAAGCCAATATTTGCAATCTTGGTGCGGTCACGCCGTACTGTTATGGAAGAAAGTAGTGGCGATCCTGTAGAGAAGATCATTGGCAAGATCGGGACGAGCAGCAGCGATATGTAGGCAACCCTGCTCCGTGATATGCAATAACACACATGCCATCCAACAAACACCCAACTGAGCGAAATTCGAAAGGTCATCCCCAGTCTAAAGATCCAAAGCCCCTGCCCTCTTCATCTTCGTCCCACTGTCTCTGTACTTGTCACAGACTCGTTTGTTGAAGACTCTGTATGCATCGGGATGCAAATAGCCTTGCTCTACGGATTGCACGTAATCCTGAGAGCGAGATGAGCTTCACTGTCACAGGAAGCCGCAGACTTACTCGAACAACACCGCCCAACGTAGCTGTTCCGTTCATCCATCCGACGGGTGCGCCCCTCTCCACCTAAGAGAGGCATGAGATTCGCCTAAATTACGATGCTGGGTTGCTCTTACTTTGAAGTTCCAAAACGCCCATCTTTTCGGCCACATAAGAGAAAATCGAGCTGCTCGGACATGCACTTACCCGCCGCCAGCCTCATGAGCCAATTTCTGAGCATCGCCAAAGTCGCGAAGGAATTGCTTGTCTATCGGCACTTCCTCTTCTGTGCCGAGCCACCATTCGCCAGCTATCATCGGAGAGTTGCCCAGATCCGCGTTCTTCTTCACTCTGTCCCAATCTGAGTATCGTTAGCGTGCGGCGGTCGCTTGGAATATAACGACTCACTGCATATAGTCTTCATGTATCCTGCCTGCGTCTTGTTCTCCGCGACATAGCCTGTGCGAAGTACCATCAGAGATTGCAATCGGGTCTACCAGAGTCTCAAAATTCACCGAACGAGAAGTAAGGATCTGTGAGCAGCTGCACAGTCAGTCATGCAGCAGTACTTTAGAACAAAAATGACTAACGATCATCATATACCGCCGGACCTTGCACGACTCGGCTGGGGTTGTAACGTTCAGGATCGCGCCACTGCCATGAAGCAGACTGAAAAGCGGTGGTGATGCATGCGTTGTAGCCCTTTTGAGCTTTGCCAGGTCGAGCGGGTTTATCGTAAAAAGTGGCCGTCAGCTTGAGCTGCCTGAATGTACGTTGGATCAAAGCCTTGGTTGGGGCATCAAGCGGTGGTATGCGACGAGAGGGTCGGCCTGGGCAAGACATGCCGACCTGAAACGGTAATAAGATTGCGAAAAGGGAAACAGGTGGAAAACGCAGACTCACATAGACTTCTGCTGCGCGTACGCGATCCACAAAGCCTTGATTGTCTACGCCAGATAGTAAGCGGAGTGCAACGCCAGCGGATAAGACCTACAGATGTCTAGGTTAGGCGTCTGAGATGGGTCCTGGTCTGGCTCATTAATGGCTTGCAGCTGGCTGGGAATGAGGATAATTCTCTCGAATAGATGGACAGGCGTACACTATATACCGCTGGAGCATAGTGAGCTGCATGCCGTGCAATGTAAAGAGAAAACTTACTCGAGAAATCCGGATCGCCATGGATGAGAGCGGCGAGAACAGCAGACGCCTTGAAGCCTCTTTCAAAATTCTCTGGCGTATAGAAACCGGGCGTCGTGCATTGACCTGCAAACATTTGCCCGTTCTAGTGGATATCATCAGGATGTGAGACGTGTTGCTCGTCAGATTGATGCTCACGGCAGATACACCCGGTAGCTATTCATACGAGATCTCATCAGTCGCTATCGGCCAAGTACTGAAAGTGCACTCACAGCACTATGCGAAAGATTGATTAAGTCGTCAATGCGTCCTATGCGAAAAGAGCTGGCTTACTGTATATCGAGCATGACCCACTAGGCTGACATCAGAGCGAACAGACAGAACATTCACGGATGCTTACAATCTTGGCCCTCTTGAGCATCTTCAGCGCTCTTTTCAATGCCCAAAGTCCACCTGAGGGATAGTACTCTTGACTGTTCTTGAGCGACTCGACCATCCACCAACCGATTGGCAGCCTGACTGTATTGATCTTGAGCCTCCGTAGCGTATCCACATCTGCTTGTGTGAACCAGCTCGACCAATGCTGCACTCGATATATCAATTGACAATCCTAGGATATGATTTTGCAGAACTGACCTGGCCAAAAACCTTGTTCGCTTGCGTCTGGCCGAGGGCTTTCGTGAGGGCAAACTCTGATCGGATGCACTTTGAGCAATCATCACAATTTTCTCCTCCCATGCGGGCCCATTCTCTGTATAATTCATATGAGCATTCACCTTTTGACGCGTCGACATGACTTACGCAGGATTTAGCCATGGCTCGCTAACGAATAGACCTCCTAGATTCACACCGTACACGGTTGTGGGACCAGATTGCGCGAGATGCGTCGTCGCGACTTGAGCCAGAACAGCGGGTAGTGCAGACAAGAGGAGAGCGGCTTTCATCTTTTGCGAGAATGGTTGTCTTATTGAAAACAGCGATCGCGATTTGAAATGGGTCCCAGGGTCTCGGGAGAAAAGGCTTGGGCGAAAGAAAACAAGTCGGGCAAATTCCCGTGTTTGCTTATGTGACATTTTCAGCCTGGAAAGGATTTACAGTACAAAGAAAACACACACAGAACCCTTCAAGATACTCTAAGAGGATCCTGCATCAATCAAATGTCCGTGTCCAATGTTAAGTTCATCGTCCAACTGTTAAAACACCTTAGCTTTTATTCCACCTCTGTACAGTAGAAGATCACTCACGTGGATGTAGGCCCGCTCTACACCCGATAGACTTTCTATTGCCAGTTGCAGACTCTCTCCGCAGTTGTGAGCAAGAGGCTGACTGGCTATCAGCTAAATATAAAGACTCAAGCGAGCAACTCACCAAGGGGCAATCTCTAGGTAGGATGATGTCGCATTCTACAATCTGGTTGTCGCCCGCTGAGAAGACTGAGACATGCGTGATCTGTCTGACTAGCGGACTGAAGCGGGTGACAAGGTAGATGACCTATCACGAGTATCAGCTGGTGTAGGCTAGTAGACACCCGACGGACTCTCTGATGGGCAGCAGCACTTGCTCTGCGGCCTGCTAGGTTGACAACATTTTGGTAAAGCGTTTGCGACCAATCGATGATGACTGCAGCCCATTTAGACACAACTAGGCAAGAGCTTTTCTCGAACACACTGTAAAGAGACAGAATCACACCACCCAGCGGATCAAGAATTGGCCAACCAATAAGCGTGCCAGCGAAAGGAAACAGGATAGAAAACAGATTAAAGACCACATCGTTCTGCGCGTCTTGCGCCAAAGCTTTGACAGACGAATTTTGAAAGCTTCTATAAGCGACCCAGACGAAAGACTTGATGACGACGGTTGAGGCCATGATGATGTAGCCCGATTTCGGGATTTCCACTACTTCCAAATCCTTGTTCAGGACTCGTTGGACTGATTCGATTCTAATCAACTCTTGAGCACGTCAATACTTCCAGGAATCGAGAAGCTCACAGTACTTGAATGAAGGAAGCTTGCATAAAGACGGAGAAGATGATGATGCCCATAGGCTCAAGGCGCCGTTTACCCGTGGGATAGTTGTAGTGCGTCGTCTCATCATTGTGAGCGACTATAAGGAGTCAGGTGTGGATCTCGTCGTACGAAAACGCACTCACTCCATCTCGATGTGAAGAAGATGATCTGCTCTCATCAGTCAGTCAGTAAACATCTCATTCGTCGTAAGGCAGCATACTAGAGTAGACAGCAGATCCATAGCCGAGTCGATAGTACTTGCGATAAGCGAAACCGAATTGGTGAGCAATACCGCCTATACTTAATGAGCACTGATCACACCCTTGTCCGACTGACATACGAAAATCTTGGCCGCCAGCAGCACAATGTTGATTACCAGGTTGACATTGATAGCAGTCGTCACCGTCCTCGAAAAGGCTTCCTCTTTGCCCTCCAGATGACCTTTTGGCAACAAAGGAGCTGATTCGAGATCCCGCCCAGATCCCTTATCTGCCGTTTGTATGCAATCGTCGAGGATTTCGTCCACTTCAGCGAAACTGTCCAACAATTCGTTCTGCGCCTCGTAGAACCGTCTTAGCTTCTTGGGGAGATGTTTGAGTTCGTCTTCGTCCTTCCTGAATTGTTCAAAGGTGCCTCCTCGGCTGTACAAACGTCTCAGGTGCGCAGACCCAAACTGCGACGAAAGCCCTCACTTGTCAACGAGCGTCGAATCAATGTGATGATGCGCCTTGTGAGGACTCGGAGAAGGCAGTGGTGAACCATTCTCGCCGTTCAGAGAGAGCCAAGGAGTACTGGGCTGTCCTGATAATCCGCCTGGCAGACTCAACATTGAATGCGAGCGCTGGAAAGTTTGGAGCGCCATGCTAGGTTACTGGTAGAGACTGAGACGATGATGTTCTGGCTAGGCAGCCTCCGAGCTTGTCCTCAGTGCAGCGCGGCACGGTTGCACATCGTTGATTGAGGATGACCGAGGTAATAATAGCCAGATCAAAGTAATGTGCGATAAGGATGTTAGCACTTTTATAGCATCTCTTCTGCATCTTGGATTCCTATTCCTCATTCTAGCCTTTCCGTGCGCTGATTTGGTACTTCCAACCCTACATCTCTTGACAGATGCCCCTGCACAGCTTCCCATGCACAACCTTTTGCACTCAGCTCAATCGCTGGTGAAGTATCTGTATCCAAGACACTGTCTTTAGCTGAGCATGAGAGCTCGGTAGAGTCTCGCCTACCTGTCACCAAAGTCGCCCAAACCTAACAGATTGGATCAGCTACTTATCGAGGGTCATTCTGTACTTGCTCACCAGGTACCTGCGATGGAACAGGATATCAGTCATAACCTCAAACGGTAGATCAACCCACTCACGATATATTTATTCTCATCCAACCTATACAATCAAGCATCAGCATCTCCCTTATCGACCCTAGTCACTACACTCACCCCTGATCAACCCAACCACAAATCAATTTGACATCAGGGTAAGCTTCCACAGTGCTCTTGATCCCTTCCGGGCTCGCAACTAGATTCAAAAAGATGATCCTCTCTTGCGGTACGCCATGATCAATGAGGACTTCGATCGCTTTTCTTGCTGAACCACCTGTAGCCAACATTGGGTCTAGCAGAAGGCAATAACGGTTCTTAATGTCGGTTGGTAGTTTCGCATAGAATAGTTTGGGAAGAGCGGTTTCTTCGTCCTTTGAGATCTCTATTAGCGTTATATCCCTAACAGTGCAGATGAGACACACCCTCTGTATTAGGATCTTGCCAATCCGCACTGACCTGTAAAGAGTCAGCACCTGATTCGCACGGAAGGTAAAGAAGCATACCGACAGCATTCCCTCAACCCAGCTTCCTGTTCACACACGCATTTGATGAGCCTGGCAAAGAGCTGACCACGAGCCCAAAGTACGAACCATAGCCTCTCCCGCTCTCATGATACTGACACCACAGACTGTTCTACTGATGAGCACCTACCATCTCCTGCAATACAAACAAAAGACTCACTCTTGCCCTGGAACCCAACGCCATTATAAGCCACACCAGTAGGCGTATCCACAGCTACACAACCCAATTACATATTAGCACTATGCTTTACTCCCCAGGAAAGCCATACGCACATTTCTCTACAACAGGTAAATGATTCAATCCTTCTTCTACGAGCATTCGAATGATTCGGTCCGCATAAAAGCTGTGATTGTCGACATGAGCATTGATAAGTTTTGAGCAGTTGGGCCCGAGAAGACAAACATGAATTCCCCTCTTGGAGTTTTATGATCTCTGATGATAGTGAGCAACGCGTCCAACTGCGCTGTCCTTCTCAGCGTATGGGCATTGGCTGGTAACTATACGAAGCAGTGCATAAGCGAATGTAAGGCAGTGGGCAGAAGTGAAAGTACTTTGACAGATGAGCCGCTTTCGCCTGATGTGCTCAGTAAATCATGTTGTGTTGTCATATTGTCGTATTATATCAAGGTCGTTGAGGGAGAGAGACAAAAAAGGCCAAGACACATGCATGATAACGAATTGATAGGCGGCTTATAGCCCGACGCAATGGTCACTCCCTGCAGTAGATCCTATTCATCCCCTCCAAACAAGGCAGCAATCTATCGCTGTACAATTAGCCAGACACGAGGGTGGAAGAAGTGAGACTCGCGTTCTTGGATCCTCCACCAGGGCTACTCAATCATTAGCTACAACTCACAGCAACATAGTCGTAGAACATACAGCTCTCTAACTTTACGCGTAGGTCTGAAACCATCAACAGCTGGAGGGGAATGAGCAGGTGCAACAACTTGAACCTCTTGCGCTTCTGCTGGTTTGACGACTACTTCTTCAGCAGGTGGAGAGCGAACACGACGAGCTGGCATAGGTTCTTGCTCTTCAGCACCGCCAAAGAGACTGAATTTCACAATGTCACATAAGCACCGACTCTCGTGGAGAAGAGATGCTGTACCTAGCGATTTGAGCTGAACCTCCTCCAGGTAGCTCTCTGACTTTCCTAGTGGGTTCTGGCAGCATTCGTCAGTCTAGCGCGTTGTCAAGTACAAGCTCGGACCTACTGAAAGCATCACCAGAAGGCATAGTAGGGGTAGCGTGCTTTTGTTGAGGCTGCTCTTTACGGCCTGAGCTAGGAGGTGTAGGGTAAGGTTGTTCGACCTCTTTAGGGTGAGCAGCAGCTGCTGTGGTACCGGCGTTCAAGTCGAGTTTGCCAAACGCTTCGACGTAACGTGGAAGTTTCTTGATCTCCTGACCCTATATACTCTGTCAGGTGGAATAGGACCATGTAAACGCGTGCTAGACGGACATTGGTATCGACTTCGACGCCGAGATGTTTGATGAAAGAGATCAAATTGCTGCTTTGCCCCTCAGCTTTGCCTATGCCATTGAGCCAGACTTACGCTTTCGTAAAGACGATATGATCTTCGTAGCTTAAAAGGCCTGTTTCCACAAAATCAACAAATACAAGCGCGTCTCTCTGTGTATTTGCTGGCCTATTTGGTACTGCCAGTCCTTTTCGTTCTCGTAATTAAAAGCTTTCTCTGTGAATGCCATGCTTGTATGTGTGGATGCAGGGTATTTGGTTGGCAGACTCCTCCTCGCGTTGTTTGGTTCGGGAAGAAGATTGTTTTCGCGCGATCGACGCTTCTATACCCTGCTGTTGGAAATACCTGAGGGCTGAAGAATTGGCAAAGGAGAGCTGGCTGGTATTGACGCAAGCGTTGGGGACACTCGCTGGGCAAACAGACTGCGTTGGCAACATCTCGAAATCTCGAAAGCGGCAGCAATTCCCTGTCAAGTAGCAACAAAGAACAATAGGGAAGTCTAAAGCTAGTTGGATCAGCTGCAGATTGGCGTACTTTGGGTGCAGCAACGCAGTTCGGATTAGCATCTAGGCCGTGAGTCTGTACAGCAAGCGTTTCAGTGCAAGACTGAATTCATGCCGCAGTCAAGACCCTTGATTTCTCAAGACCTACGGCTACCTTTGCTTTGCAAAAACCCACCCGAATAAGCTTTGCGCGAATTTGGCTTGTTGTGCTTCGTATTAGGTTAGTTTCGCTGCTTCGCAAAGCACTCGGCCGATACTTATCCTCCTGCCCAAGCCACTGTACTGGTCGTGAGTCCTCAGTGTAGCTAAGCGAGCGGCACAGCGCTTAACTTTAGCCTTTCCGTCAGGCGATCTACCCTGCCTCTTTTCCTTGTTCTCAGGTGGTCTCTCCAATCGCTTCCCAATCCGAACAGTCATCTTGCTACGACTTATCCAGATCAGTCGAGTGTCAACAGAAGTTGCTCCGATCAAGACACGGCCAGCATGACGATCCATCTGCTGGATCTATCAGTCGAGCTTTTAGAGATGATCGCCTATCAGCTCAAAACCACGGACTGCTTGGGCTTAATGGCGACGTGCAAACTTTTGAGAGACATCGTTTCAAAAGCACCTCTGTATCACACCATCGTGCCAATGTGTTCTGAGTCGAATCAGTTCCCGATCGAAGGACTATGGAAGCGATTCAAGAGACGACCTGAGTTGGCCAAGTTAGTCAAGCATTGCTATTTTCTCAACGCTTTTCCGTATGTCGCTTCTCGGCATGTAACATGGAGGCAAGTGCCTGAACACAAACGCCGCATTTGCTACAATCTTGGCATCAGTCTGCTACTCATAGAACAAATGCCGAATATCCGCGGTTTATGGTTGCCTGTCTTGCCCAAATCGCTGGCAGCTGCATCTGTCTACAATTTCGTCTCCGACATCTCAGAGTTTACAACATTGCGGCACATCGTCATCAGCAACGTCGAAGGGGCATATCAGTTCGACAGTTCCCACCTAGTTCCCCTACTTGCTCTGCCGCAACTTGCATCCCTGAAACTGGGACGTTTCGAAATACGAGGAGTCGAGTGGCCGACGCGACCCATCTGCCCTACTTTGATAAGCCTACACCTTAAAAGCTGCGAATTCGATTCAGAAGGCCAAGATCGACTATTTGCCCAATTGCCAAATGTCAAAGTCCTTGTTTCGCTGAACACAGTCGGAATGTCAGCCAACGACACCATCGAAGGCGTAAGAAGGCATTACACGGCACTCTGCACTCTATCGTTGGAATGTCCATTGCCTCAAACAGAAGATGTACCTGAGGACTGGCTGGCCGGTTTCGCCAGCTTGGAAAGCATCTACTTGTGGGAGAACCAAGACTGTTGCATTCTGCATTCTTGGCGATAGCTCTCTTCTCTACCTTTCACCTACTGTCAAACATATCGATCTTGTAGATGTTAATCTATCCCCTGTTGCGATTGTATACGCCATTGGTCAATGGGCGAAAGATCCAGCAATCCAGCAATCCAGTATACACGTACGGTCATTGTCGATGAATCTATGAAGGACGTGTTCAAGGCTGCTCTAGTGGTAAGTCATGCCTTTCGTAGGTTTCCACCAGCCTGACAGCAGTTCTGCAGCGAGACTGCAAGGATTCGTGCATCGAGTTGGAGTTTCGCTAGGTGGACGGCCGGGGCACGAAATGTACGTACTCACACTCTCAAAGAGCACCAGGGCTGTGTTGATGATGTCTCCTTGTCAGACGCCTGCTATGTGGACTTGGGAAAATCGCTGTTTTGGCTTTATCAAATCAGTCAGAACCGATTGCTGTGATTGGACAACGTGCGTTGTTGATAGTCTAGAGAACAACTATGGAGCATCGATCCGACAGCATTACACCAGAAGAGACCGGACGTCGAATCGAGGCGCTCGAGTTTGGAATAACGCACCGGCTGTATGTGATCAGGGAAGCAGAAGAAGTCGAATGTATTGCTCGCCTTTTACCAATGACTATGTACAATGGAGAAGCGGATGTCAGAACAAAGACCAAGCAACTAATACCAGGGCCGCTAGCGCTTGCAAGCCTGCCGCAGATGTGTCTCTGCCAGCAGCGTTGTCTTGAGCATATTGCGCGTCCAACAAACCGACCTGCGAGCCGATTGTAGAGTTCAAGCAATTGAAGTAGGTCATGTTGACTCCGCTGGGTAGAGGTGCCGGAACAGCATTGCGGACAGAGTCCTGTGTATGAAGTGAGTACGACACGGTCAAAGAGAGAAATGCACATACCGGCAAGGCTGACTGGTCGTCAGAGGTAGCATTGATCAGCGGCAGAGTGTTATTGTAGTCTTGAAGCAACAATGTGAAAGAAGAGCCTCGGTAGTATTCGACAGCCACTATGCATAGTCATCAGTCTGCTCGACAACAGATACAGATAAGAAGCTAGCTTACTCCCGGGCGTCGCAGTGAGATTTTGACCATAAGCGTTTGGCAAGACACCACAAGCCGATGCAAGAGCCGGAATGAGACCAGAGACCGAAGATACATCGCCGTATAGAGCAAAGGTGTTGTTCTGAGGTCCGACAGCGCCGTTGGTCTGATTAGCAGCCCACTGCGGAACCAAAGTCCAAGTGAGAAGAGCACCGCCGGGACGAGTGTCGTTTGATGGAGGGCCCTGGAAGACATGAGCTGATGATAAGTAGATAGTGCAAAGCAGCTCACGTAGATGCCTGTTCCGTAGTGACTGTCGAGGCGATTAGAATTAAACACGAAAGTGAAGAAACGACTTACTTGGCGTATGACCCGCCATAAGACAAAGGCCAAAAGATGTAAGGAAAACTTGAATGTCCCAAGAGATAGCCTCCTCCCAGTCCAGCACTGTAACAAAGATCAGTCTCAAGACAAAATAATCCAGTGAGGTAACTTACCCTGCTCCATAGATCCCTGCTCGGCTCCCACCTCCCGCTGATCTACCCGCAAATGGACCACTGCCTCTGACTGAATATGGAAAATGAGGCAGAGGCGTGGAAGCAATAAATCGAGAACTTACCTGTATATGGACTCCCTCCGCCAAATCCGCCGGGATAGCCGAGCACTGCTGATCCACCAGAGACTGAATAAGGAGGAGGTGTTGCACCAGGAGAATCTATAAGACAATGTTTGGCGTAAGAGTCACCAAGACGCGTCGAACAGTGCACGCACAAGCACGAGGGCGATTGGCAATTGAGCCTTTGCTGCCACTGTTTGATGGTGATGAGGATGAGCCTTTGCTGCTGCCTTTCAATGATGAAGAAGAGAATGATCTTCCGCCGGCTGAATAAACGTCTTCAACGACGCGTATTTGATGTGTAAATTGATACTCACATGAAGAACCACCGCCTCCACGGCCTCCTCTTCCTCCTCCGCCTTTACGTTTGCTCAAGATAGGGATATACACGATTGAAGAAGAAGAGGAAGATGAAAAGATGAAAATGTATGAAAGGAAAGAAAGAGAAAGCGCGGAGGAACTGGTATTCGAAGAGGCGATGCAGAACAACATCCATTCTGAGCCAACGCGTCCAGTTGTGCACTGAGTAATGCAGACATGCACCGCCTTCGAGCGCATAAAATGTTGCTTTGGCCTAGTCCGATTCTTGACCGAACATTTTAGCGTAATGTGCTTTGGGAATCGTCTTTGTCAAGCTTCATATCCTGCTTTGACATTAGCTGTGAAGTCAGCGCGGCAAGAAGAGTGCTCACTACAGGCTTCTCATTGTCAAGATCGACACCTCGGAGATGGGCCGAGCGCTCTACATCATGTTTGAGCCGGCTGAGGCTGTGAACATAATAGCTCTTCGGTTGGGATTTTTGTGATAGTACGCCTTCGGGATGTGACCTGCAGCCGAGTTGTACAAAGAAACTGATGCTGTACACTTTTGTGACTGGCTGCAGACGACCCGAGTACTTCATTAGTGCTTGATGTGTCAAATGCACGGAACGGACCATAAATACCGCCGCGACTACAAAACAGTCATCAGCATGGTGAAGCAAGCCACTCAGACAAACTCACAGTAGGTCACATCTGGAACAGCCAAGAATAGCTAGAAACGCGTCAGCCATGAGACCAGTCTTCTCGAAAAGGAATCTCACAATGGCAGTGCAAATGGTCTGTGACACAATAAGGCTAGATAGCAGTCTTAAGATCTGGCTGCTCACCAATATGGTAGACAACAAGCAACTGTTGATGACAACAACAGCAATGCGGAGGATGATACGCCTGTACACAATCGGGTCAGAGGACGGAATGTCAGGGGATCAAAAGCAGACACACTTGGTTTCTGTAAAGCTCGTTTCCGTTCTGGCCCGAAGTAGCTTGTGCATGAGGATACCCGTTGTAACGACATCGACGAGCTGTTTTGGAGGATGAGTGGAACGGCTTCGAGCGCTCGTTGGACAAACAGCAGATGTGCACAGATAGGTGCCAAACACCCCTGTAACGACCTGTATCTGAGCATACGAGCGCGGTAAGGTTGCAAGAGCCAAGACTGACCCTTCATCTGCAGCGTAAAGCTTTCTCGCGAACTGTCTGGCGCCCAAAAGCGAGTCGTCGAGAGGTAAACGTGGTAATAACCCTACCAAAGAGTGCTCAGATGAGACATAGCAGGCATTTCTGGTGAGCCTACACCAGCGAAGAGAGCTGGGCCATCGAAACCTTAGATATACTGACAAACAATCAAGCGGAGAGACGAACACAAGAGAAACAAGCACCACATCATGACGGCAAAAGGTCTGCTGCGCTCGATGAAGAGCCAGCACCGTCTGAATGGACATTAGCTGGTCGTCGACAGAGATTCATCAGTGCACTTGCCTGGCAAAGTATGCTTGAATAGAAGTTGACAAGGCAACCATAAACCCAAGAGAAGCTCTGCGGAAGGTATTAGCCGCGCGCCAATACGATGTCAGAGACTTACATCATGCCTCTGTCAAAGTGTCAGAGGTCAGAAAAGGGATGCGATCTTTTGATCCAACACAAACCTCTCCTGCTTGCTACAGGCAGATCAAAGCTCAGACAATTGTGATTAGCGCAGAGATTAGACGTACTACGAAGGGACGATGTTGCCGAAATTGGTACTGGAAAGGCAGGAGGATGTGAGGGAACGAACAGACTATGGTGCTTCGCAAAGCATACATATGAGTTCTGTAGGGCATTAGTCTAGCGAAATGATGCGCAAAGGCAACGTACTCCCATAGACCCCAGAAGAGCGCAATCGTCTGCCCTGTCGATCTGTTGCAAATGTCAGCCAACGCTTTCTCGTCAAACGATGACCGACGCCAAGACTACAAAGGCGACCGGAGGCCAGCTGTGAGCAGTGCTCGGGATGTCGTTGAAGAGATCATACCAGCGCTCGCAACCATACTGCAGCAGTTCAATGAATGAGTACGCAGAGCACAGGCTGCTAATGGAAGGACTGACTTGGATCTCTGCTGCCCCATCGTAGATAGTACTGTCGCGAGCTTATATGAACTTATCATGAGCGATGAATTAAAGCTTACCCAACAGGCCATACTCTGACGGTGGTCAAATTAACGTGTACGCGACTTGCAATGCTTCGCCATACCCATACGATTCCTTGCAGAAGGATATTCGCCAGACCACTGCTTGAGCCGTCAACTTAGGTGGCCATGCAAATAGGAGAGCCCAAAGCGCACCCGCCAAACTATAATAATAGCTCTTAGTAATGACCGACTTGCAGCCAGCAGATGTGCTTACACGGCAGCCTAACGATGTAAAAGCAGCTTCTCGCGCTTCAGCAGACATCGCTCGAAAAGGCAAGCAACGATAGCAGGATAAGGATGTAATTCACCGAGCGGCCTTTCGGCTCCGCATCATCAAGCTTGGACATTACGCTCGGACAGTAGACTCGAGGGAAGCAATGGCAGGATGAAGGCTGAAGACTTTCGCGAGAGGGAGACTTCTTGCGAGGATTTACCGGTCACAAACGCGCGAAGTCATCAGATGAAGAGAGAATCAAGGAACGAGACCCTCGACGGATCATATGTGTAGTCGCAATTTCGATTTCCAATGGATCCAATGGACCACAGAACACAAGCAAGAGAGCGATTGCCTACCAAGACACAAAAGTAGCACACGAACCCACTTGCTCTATGAGGGAGAGGAGCGCTAATTCTTTATCGTCTTCATCTTTGTCGGAATGATGTACAGGGACAGGCTTTCTGACAGCTATAGGGCTCGGTCGACCTTTGTACGGGCCATGCTTTCCGATTGGAAGTCTGCGAGAGAAAATGACATCGCGCGTCGAGCTTGGAAGATGTCGGCTTTTCCTAGCTTGGACAGCATAGAGGCGAGGTACACAAACAGATAGTCTATCTGTACATAATGAGCCAAACCGACAGCGTGGTCTGCTGCACGTACAGATGTTCAAAGATATTCCTTGTACAGCATGTTCATCCCTTCATACAACAGATCTGATTCACGCTGTGCCATCACTCAGATATAAGATCAGAGCTGCAGCTGCTGGCACTGACATAGAAGTGGATCTGCTTCGCTGCCCAGGACCTCGACGTGGATGCCTTTGACAGAGCAAAGATCCCAAAGATTCTGCGTCTCTTGCTGCCTTCCAAACGCAAAAGCTGCCCCATACTGTAGACTTTTCAGCTCTGGTAGAGGATTTCCCGATATAGCAGTGTGCAATTCTGGTACCATTAGGTGTTCGAACGACAAGTGAGTAATGTGTTGGAAGTACCGAGGATCGAATGCAGCTGGCAGGTTTGAATAGCCTACTCGCCGATCGACATGCAGCGACGTTACAGACGGTCTAAGGAAAGAGTCAGAAAATGACGCAGCATCAAGCTATCCATACGTACGGTAGATATTCGAGCCCGTCCACGTCTTTGACGGCTACATGCCTCAGCTTTGGAAACCGTTGCAGCTTTTCTATTGGAAAGCCAGACGGATGAGTGGGGCTTTCGATCCAAGTAAAGCTGGAGATGCATGTCGGAACAAGGTCGGCGATAGTGTCGACCGATTCTGGTGCAATTCCCCTACCTTGCAGTGTCAGGGAGAAGGATGTCAAAGCAGCTGACGAGTCGGCAAGACGTTTGGACATCAATTTGACGAGATTCTTTGACGGCGCAGAGGTGATGGTGGGTCTGATACCAAGGTGAAGTCGCTTGAGTGCTGGGAAGGACAGAAGGTGCTTCAGTAGGTCTTCAATTTGAGCAGCTGGACAGTCCAGTCCATCGAGATGCAGCGATTCCAGCTCTTGAACCTTCAGTCCGCCCGCTCTCCATCCCTTCAAGACCTCATCGATACTCAGCTCACTTCCGGATTGCCATGAGAGATGTAGAGTTCGCAATCTTGGACAGGAAAGGACGGATTGGAAGATTGGGGTCCGATGATACAAAGTCGGTCGATAGTTCATAATCAGCGACATATGTCTGACAATCGAGCTGAGGCCCATCTCTTGGTTATCAAGGAGCTTGAGTGCTTGGCTGATAGACTGGACTTTCGTAGAGTGATAGTACATTGAAGGCGAAAGGAAGAGAGTCATCCGGGCAGCTGTCAGTGTGGACTTGCAAATTCGACAGAACACGGCGAGATTAGCTTGATACTGCTTTATAGCGACTGTGTGAGGACTGAAACCGGTGCTGTGAGTAGATTTTGAAGATCGAAAGAAGTTTGCATTTGTAGCTCTAGGGGCAAGCTGGTAAGAGAGGGAGCGCAATCCATGATGATTATGTGTATGTTGGTAGTTGACTGTTCGGGAGGGAGAACGCAGATGCACTCCGCCGAAAGAAAACAAACGCGTCTTACTTACTTAGGTACTTATTTATCGTCAAGTAGACGCGTCTATTGTGTGCATTGCTATCTGTGTCATACAGATACATGGATCTAGCATACACGGCTCATGACAAGAGCATTGAATTTGGCTTGAAATATTCACTGCCACGCTCGAGATAGTCTTGGTGCGTAAAAGACCCTTGAGCAAATGCATCAGTCTGGCTCCACTTGGCCAGTCCCTTCCACGCATCGAGCTGAACATCTGCCGCTCGCCTGACGTGCACCTCTGTCCCTACTGGCCGGATAGACCGCAACCCTGCTGCTAGACGAGCATCAAAGTTTGGTGTAAGGCTGAAGCCGCCAGTGACAAAGACATTCTAAGCCAAGATGAGCAAAAGCAGGCTTAGAATGCTGTAGAGCGCTCACATTTGTCAACCTATCTTGTTCCGACGGACTGAACTGCTTCAAGACATGGCCGACGATCTCCAGCAAGCCAGCTTGATCAATACCAGCCATCTGAGGTTGATAGAGAGCTTCAGGTACTCTGATCTGCTCGATGTTGACGTGCAGCTGTGCGGCTTGAGCAGGATCTGATGGGTCATAGGCTGATGCCGAATCAGTAGGTCGCATTCCACGCATAAAGGCATTCAAAAGCTGATTTTTGAGGATTGCTCGACGCGCTGCAGTATCATCCTCGCCGAAATTAGGATCATGTTCGAGTAGTTTCTGTTCCAGTTGGAATAGGTGCGTTTGTTCGTCCTCTTCGTCTTCCGACTCGTCCCCTCCCTTGGGACGATCATCAGCTCTATGTCTCAAAGACGCATAGTCAGGCTTACGATCTCACGATAGACTGCCCAATCTGCGTCGTTCGCACCAAACATGTCATCGCCGCCCTTCTTCTTTCGCTTCCTTCCAGCTGCAACATCACTTGCGAGGGTCGTAATAGACTTCATTCGATTCTGAGCTGCCAAACTCTTGCGATCCGTCAAAGCAGCCTTGTGTTTTGAGCGCTCCTTCATCCTTGCCAAGATATCCTATGGGTCATGAATCAGTGGTTGAACAGCAGATAAGTAGCCAGCATACATCGTGCTCTTGTCTCAGCTCTGCGAGCCACCCTTCCGGATCTTGTCTCCTTCTCGCTTCTTCCGCAGCTGCTTCTTGCTCTTTCCGCTGCCTCTCTGCTTCTTTCTCGACTTTCGCACGTTCTCGAGCATCATAGCCAGCTTTCATGAGCTTCTGCCTCCGCTTGTCTTTAAGGTCTTCTTCGTTCAGTAGATGATCTGCTACGTCGATGAGAGGAAAGGTGGGTGGTGCCTGTTTCAATGATGAGCTCGTTTTCAACGTAAGTACTGCAATACGTACCTTATCTTCATCTTCAATACCCGCCTCTTTATCCCTACTCCGCTTCAGGCTCTTTTCCGTCTTGCTCAAAGCCTCCATTAGCTCATCTTCAGCACCAAAACCCTCCGCTTCCAACTTTTTCATCCACACAGCTCTGGAATCCACCTCTTTCGCCTGAACCAATTCTTTAAACAAGACCAGATCTTTCTCCTTTTGCGCCAATTTCTCGAGCCTAGACGTTTTTTGCAACTCTTGCATTCGCTTCATGTTTTCCCTTCGTTTCTCAGCGAGAGAATCGAGCTCTTCTTGTGTCTTTTGTTCGGCTGCGGCTGCTATTGTGTAGGGCGCTTGAATGATCTGATCCATTGCGCAGAGGATGTTTGGGTCTGAGAGGGAAGTAAGGGACGTCGTGTAGTCTTCTGGTGCTAGATGAGTGAATTGTCGGACGATGTTCTACAGATTGATCAGTGATATCTGTGTTGATTCATGGAAAGGCTTACAGCTGCTTGATGAGGTGAAAGCTTGGAGAGGAAGTGAGGGTACTTGAGTTGCAATAGTTTGAGCATAAAGTCGGTTGCTTGTGATCCGCCGTAAGACAGACTATCGCAGCATCAGAACATACTTTGGAAGAAAGAGTAAAGCTTACCGTTTCGCGCTGCTGAGTATAGCCTGGCCATCCAACACAGGAATGACCATAGTACCAGAAGCAGAGGAAGATACGATGAGGCCGTCTTTGAGCCCAGAGTTGAAGAAGGACGAAAGCGCATCGTTGCCGTACGCTATTGATGGAACGCCGTATCCTTCAAACAAAAGTTCCGACATGACTACAAGCGCTGTCAGCTTCTTCACCCAGCTCGCAGAAGACAAACTGACGAGAGCGGGAATAAGACGGATTGCAAGCGGTTTCCGTCATGGCAATAGGATGAGGTACCGTCTCTGCCCCGTATACGCCCAATTTGGCAAAGGCATAATCGAGTATAGTCTCCATCGCATCAAAGCTACAGACGACATCGCCTTCATAAGGTACTTTCGCGCTCTGTTTCGAGACTGTGTCCGCATAGACTTGAGCGCCAGCCAGCGTCACTGCTTTGTTGGTCTTCCTGTCCTTGTAGCGAGATACGATATTGTCTACGTCGATTCTAGGACCAGTAGCATGTTCTGAAGCCCATCCAGCGCGGAAACGAGCAGAGCCATTGTCTAACACGATTGGTGTTGATGTTCGGGCGAAATTGGCATAGTCTGAGCTTGTGGATGGACCTGGTTGAAAGAGCGCGTCCTCCAAGTGATAGATAGGCATCGAGAGCTCGACGAGCAATGCTCAGAGAGTTATTTTCAAACGCTTCTTGAGGTCGGACAGTCGAGTTCTCCCAAGCAAGACAGTCTGCCGTATGTGCGCCTGCTGCACTATCTGGTGATGGCCGTGTCGGTGTCAAAGCGCCAATGAAGCTGTTTACACTGTGCTGCGCCAGTTCCTGTCCAAAGTCAAGCCTTATTTCTATCACCTGCTTCGAAGCAATACAGATGCACGTCTTCTCAATCTTACCCGTCTTCTCTCTGTTGCAATCGGCGTTGGCCTTTATTGCTTTGCGACGTTTCTGGGTCTGTGGACTGGACATGCACGCAGCATGAAATTTTGGTGCTCCTGCTGCAAGAGTGTTGTGTCTCGTCTCACAGGCTCAGAAGACTACTACGCTGCTTCACAACTGCGGGAGACATGCCTTCCTTGCGTCTGTTTGTGTCTGTCGTGTTGCCATGTCTACATGGTTCTCGATCGCTGCTGTTCGTTCCAAGGTTCTGCTCCTCTTCTGCTTGGCTCTTAGCCCTGCATCAACTTTCACATTCTCCATGGTCGATTGGCAGATGCCAATGCTTTGCTAACGCGCATCGACACAAGACAATGAAGAACATGCATGCGAACGACTTAAATAACAGCCTACTGTACAATCGACAACCCAAAATACTCCTCTGATAAAACTAGTGCTGCTTGGCCAGCGCTGTCGAATGCGCGTAATCAGGCGCGTCTTCTTGATATTGAGGTGGTGGCTCTGAAGGTCCAGCTTGATCCACTAGCTCTGCTTCAGCCTAAACATCGCTTTCAGCTACAGTACGTAGATAATCCAGATCGAGACACATACAGCTGCTTCCTTTGCCTTTGCTGTATCGCCATTCTTTAATGCCTTTTTCTCCTTCCGCTTTTCGTTTGCCTGCACGAAGGATCGGTATATAGCCACGCCTTGACAATGCTCTGCGCACCTTTTTGGCCTTCTTGTATCCCTCGTTCGCGCCAACACCAATCGCGTATGCAATCATCACTACTGAGCCTTTAGGTCAATGGGATCGCTTTTCCGACGAGACGGCTTAGTAACTGACTCATTATATACGATTACAAGACCAGTATAGAGAATGTTGGCTGTTGGACGTTCGAAGCTGAGCAAATAATTGATGACGCTGATCCGGGGAAAGCTTGCCACTTACTTCTAACTCTCAGATGACCACTGCGGTTTCTAGACTCTCTGCTATACGTACACAACTTAGACCTACACACCGAGCTTTTGCAACAATGACCCCTTCAGCCAAAGATGGTACTTTGTCCACAGGCTGCGCACTTCTCTCGTTTCTAATTGAATGGCAGTCACAATTCCCCTGCCGCATTCAGCCAACCCTGGCAAGCAGATGCCTCTGTTCGGTCTCGGTACTTGGCAAAGCAAACCTGTGAGTATGCAAAGTGCAATCTAGGTTCGCTCATGCTCATGATGATGCAACTTCAAGGGCGAGGTCGAGTCGAGCAAGTCCGAGGGCCACACACTCAATACGATGACTGATGTATCATGCAGTCGTCTACGAGGCCTTGAAACAAGGCTACAAGCTCATTGACGCGGCTGCTATCTACAAGAACGAGGCAGAAGTCGGACGCGGTATGAAAAAGTTCTTCTCTGAAGGAGGAAAGCGTGAAGATATCTGGGTAACATCAAAGCTTTGGTGAGTCTTCGTGGTCAGGCATGATGTGTGCTGGCTAACGATTCAATTAGGTGCAACGCTCATCAGTGAGCGCGCTCGATAGCTAGCATTAGAGGCTTCTGACATGCTTCGATAGACCGGATGAAGTCCCAAAGGCCTTGCAGAAGACTTTGGCTGACTTGCAGCTCGACTACCTCGATTTGTACCTCATCCGTGAGTTGCCTATTTTGCCAAACTTCTCGTACTAATTGGTCGATAGACTGGCCTGTTGCCTTTGTCCCAAACGCCGGTCTGATCCCAAAGGTCTGTCTCAAGTAATACATTTGCTTCCTTGCTGAAAGAGACAAAAGGATGATCACGGCGTAACAAAAGTTGACAAGTCCGTCACTCTGGAGCAGACTTGGGCCGCCATGGAGAAGGCTCTGGGGAGCGGCAAGACCAAGGTAATCTTCAACATATCGAGCCTTGGTCTGTCTAATCTGTAGGGCAGAACATTGGTCTATCGAACTACACCAGAAGCGAAGTTGAGGCTGTTCTGAAAGTGGCCAAGCACAAGCCCGACAACATTCAGCTCGGTCAGTATTGCCTGTAAGTGGAAAGGCACAAGTTGACTTGTCTTGCAGAGCTACACCCGTACCTCAGCCAATTGCCATACACTGACTGGTTGCATGCTCAAGGTATCACTGTTACCGCCTACTCGCCTTTCGTAAGTCCTACCTGCTTGTATTGGAGCCTGCCTGATGATAGTATAGGGCAATCTCAACCCTATTTACGAAAGCTCTGGTGACACCCGCATTGTCGACCACGTTCGTAACTGCTTTCTCGCTGGCCACACTATACTCATTAGAAGCACAGGAGGTGATCAAATCAATCGCCGAAAAGACTGGTCACTCGCCGGCACAGGTCGTACTTTCCTGGGGTATGGCAAAGAAATACAGCGTTGTACCCAAGACGGTCAACGCTGATCGCGCTAAAGAGAACATGGGTGTCTTGTGAGCCCTCTCCTCTGATTTGCAGGATTGGGCTGATTGAATTATAGCACGCTCGAACCTGAAGATGTCAAGAAGATTGATGCGATCAACCAGAACAAACGATACAATGATGCCTCTACGTCATTCGGCTATACGTTTTTTAGTGACGAAGTGCGAAGAACTTTAGACAAACGAACTTGCGCTGATCTCAGATTGATAGAAACCGGTTCTTAAAACCGCTTCGGACATGGCTACCAACGCTGCCAACACTATCGTCGGAGCAGTCAAGGGTGCTGTCGGCCAATAGAAGCTGACTTGGTAGATGAAGGCGCAGGAAGTAAAAGAAAGCAGAAAGCATGAACTGTGGAACTCAATGAAAGGCATGATATGCCATCGAGATTTGACTGAAGTGCAGACACACCTTTGTCTGGCCCGTATCCCGTAAACCTGCTCAGTGCTCGATTGTCATGTCGGCGTTTGTGATCTCAGGCTCTTGCCGACAGAAAGATTTGCATGGCCTGCTTGGCTGAGCGCTCGTTGAACAACCTGAGACCGATTGGGAGCACTTCATTATGAACAAAGGGTTGCATTCAGCATGAGGTATTCTACATCGATTCGTACTTAGTCCATTCCCAGCTATCGTTTGAAGTTGCTACAAAATCAAGCAGAAGGTTGAGCAGCCAAGCAGGAAGTGTCTGGCGATTCTTGGATCTGGATCTGGTCGCTGTAGTTGACAGCTCCAGTGCCTGCACATCATCTCAACTCATGCTCGTAAAGTGAACGAGAAAGGAACCTACTGTCTCGGATTGACAGAGTGATTGAGGTACCAGCAGCAATGTTGACTACCCAAGTGAAAGAACCGGATTCAGGTTGTTCTGGGAACTGAAGGAGAGGCGTAGCGCCAGTTTCTCCACCAGGCAAAACGGAAAGGAAGCTGAACCAAAACCATAAGCAAAAATCTGAAATTTTGATAGAATTGCTCACTATGGGCCTTGACCACCGCTGTAGGTCAAAGCAGCAGGACGGCATTGAACGAGCGAAGGGACCGAGTCGATGACTGGTTGACCGCCAGATCCTGGTGCGCTTGAAGCGCTAGGTGCGCTAGATTCGACAGCTGAGGATACCTCTTCGACGGCCGATGAGGTTGCACTGGCAATCTCTTCGGTAGCGGAGGAGACGGCTGATTCGACGCTCTCGACTGCAGATGCACTTGGTGATGATCCTTCGTCACCTCCTTCTTGGACGGCCTGCCAAAATGATGAGTATGGACAAACACGTAGGAAATCATATACTTACAGTGGTGCCGTTGGTCAAAGCAGAAGCAAAGAAGTCAGAGAAGAAAGTCTGGGCGGTGTCATAGTCTGAAGCGCAAATGTTGGAGAAGAGCTTGATAGTAGTGACTGGCTCTTCCTCAGATGTCTCAGTGTCGTTGGTGTAAACTTGCTGTACGGTTGAATCTTCGAAAGTACGTCAGCTTGAGAACATATCATAAGCAAGACACTTACATGCGCCAACGTCCAAACCGTTGATAGTAACAGCCTCAGTGCCATTCCAGGTGAGGTAGACAGCATCGGTCTCTTCGTTGATGGTGTAGTTTGTGAGCACTTCTTGAGCAGGAGTGCCCTCGCTATATCGAAATCAGCTGTGGTCTTGTAAAGCAAAGCATTACTCACATTGAAATAGTGCGGGTTTGGCCTTCAGTGTTGGCGTCACCTTCGGTAGCAGTGATGTCGAACAAGCTGTGCACGTGATGTCAGCAATAAGCCACAACGCCAAGAAAGACACTCACGAGCTAGTACCAAAGAATCCGGTTGAGAGAATGACCTGGTCGAGAGGTGCTTGAACATTCTCCTGGTCTTCTACATAGACGAGGAATTGCCCTTCTGGGCAAGGGTACGCCTCGTTCTCGTAACCTGTTCCAGAGGCGGATGCTGAGGGTTCAGGCGCACCGGACTCTTGGGCGCTTTCGATGGCCGATGAAATGACTGAAGTAGGCTCAAGAGTTGATGAAGCAGCTCCAATGGCTGATTCGACAGCGCTGGTAATGACTTCGGTAACACTTGAGAGGATCTCGCTTTGGCGCTTGTAAAGAGGAGAAGCGAAAGCGCTGGCCGCGAAAAGGGAGAGTATTGTCACACGCATCTTGATTGAGCGGGGTTGGGTGGTGGAGCGGAACAAGAAGCACAAAGCCATATGAAGTGAAAGGCCAAGGCCGAACGACATGACATAATTGCCGAGCGGGAAGAGATCTGCCGAAAGTGAATTAGCTCTAGACGCGAAGTTGTCGGATTTGGAGAGAGAGAGTGAAAAGGAGAAGAAGAAGAGAAGTACTGGTGATGCTTGTATTCTCTATCATTAGGCGTGCGCAACATCTATATACAAAGTGTGTCCGTAATTCTTAGCTATAAACGAAGGGGGATCGTCTTTTAGGCGCTGGTAGGGACAGCGAGGCAAGAAGCATCGTCGCTCGCAGTGATTGTGACGGGCGAAGAGAAGTTAATGTCTCCGGTGGCTAAGCAAAATAAAATCAGCAACAGACAACTTGAACAGCACCATCGACTTACAGTCGCGGACTTGCAGAGTGATTGCAGTACCAGCAGCAAGGTTGGCGTTCCAGGTGTAGGTTGAAGCAGCGCTCTGTTGAGGGAACTGGAGTAGAGGAGTAGCGGTTGGCTGACCAGCTGGCAAGATTGAAAGGAAGCTGACATGCAAAGTCAGCGCCTAACCCACAACCGATAAAAGCATGCACTCACTAAGGCGCCTGGCCACCGGTGAAGGTAATGGCTACGGGACGGCATTGAACAATAGATGGGGGAGTGTTGATCAAGAGGGCGCCATCTGCGCTTGGGGTAACGGCAGACGTTGCGCTAGCAGCGGATTCGCCGAGAGAGCTCGTTACGGAAGCGACCTGCTCTGTTGCGCTGGAAACCACAGATTCGAGTGCAGAAGTTGCAGATTCGACAATTGAGCTTGCAGTTTCGACAATTGAGCTTGCAGTTTCGACAACTGCTGCCGTTGCGCTTTCGATCCCGGATTCGATCATAGAAGAGGCCGAGGAGAGTGGGTCTTGAGCTCCATTCTCGCCAGTAGCTAGCTCGATGCCCTATAGCGATACGTCAGTAAGACATGGACAGCGGAAACAAAGGGAACATACGGTAGCAGCAGCTTGTACTCGCTCTGTAAAGTAGTTTTGGAGGAAAGTTTGGGCAGCATCGGATTGCTCAGTGCCCACACAGATGTTGCTGAATAGCTTGATAGTGGAGACTGGGTCTGCGTCAGTGGAAAGAGTGTCGTTGGTGTAAGACTGTGATTGGGTAGAGTCTGGAATGTCGAATTAGCTTTGTGCAGGACATTATAACACTATACTCACAAGTAGCGACTTCAATGTCCATAATGGTAGCAGTCTCGGTCGAGTTCCAAGTGAGGAATCGAGCGTCGGTCTCGTTGTCCATCATAAAGTCGATCAAGACTTCAGGGATAAGCACGTCGGCGCTAGAGGAGGTCAATAAGTGACTGTACATACACACGAATCAAATGAAAGCTCACATAGAGACTTCTCGGGTCTGGCCAGCCTCGTTCTCAGCGCCGCTTGACATGGTGACGTTGAAGAGGGTGCTGTTGCCAAAGTAGGAAACAGCCTCGTTGACAACGGCAAGCGAAGCATTGACGTTCTGCTGAGTCTCGACGTAGATCTGAATATATTGTTAGCGAGAAACTAGTGCGAAGGAAAACGATCACTCACAAGCTGAGTTCCGTCCGGGCAAGGGTAGGCCAGCGAAAAGACATCTGAGCCTGACGCAGATGCAGATGCGCTTGCTGAGCTGTCTGGCGAATCCGAGTCTTCGCTGTCAGCGCCGCTGGACATAGCGCTAGGTTCCATTCCGGGCTGTGCAGATTCGATGGCGCCGGTCATTGTGCTGATTGCGCTGATGTCTGGTGTGACCGAGTTGATTGGTAGAGAGATCGGGTTTGTAGCAGTTGGCGCGGTCGGAACAGCTTCGCTGATCACCGAGGTGATCTGAGTGACAATCTCCGACTGCCTTTTGTAGATGGGCGTAGCAAAGACTGCATTTGCTGCAAGAAGAGTGAAGAGTGTGACTTGCATCTTAAAAGGCTGTTAGAAATGAGAGGATGAAGGGAAGGTGTTTGGACGAGAAGAAGAGCGAGAAAGGAAGAAACTTTATACTACTTGCAAACAAGGGACGTCATGACGGCTATAATGTCTCTGAGCTTTTTGAGCGGATGGGTAAAAGTGGGGTCAGCAAGGCACACGCGAAGTCCGTCAAGAGTCCGCTAGGGCAGCTCCATAACCAGCACAGCCAGCAAAGGATAGCTGGTCACATTCCAGGGCATGCAACACGGCATTAAGACAACAAAGATAGGGCAAGGGCGCGGAGACCGATGACAAATCCGAAATTGAGCTATTCATGAATGTTGGTCTAGGTCCATCGCAGTTGTCGCCGGAGTTGCCTTGACCTTTTTCTTGACCGGATTAGCAACTTCTGGCTGCCGCCGTAATCTGACTGGAATTCGACCGTTTTGAAGGATCTTCGGTCGGGGCACCTTGGGCTTGTTCTCCAGATCTGCGTCGTCTGCCAAGCCAAAGTCGGTCTGTGATCGTGCTTGTAGGAAAGGCTGCAGGAGACCGATCTGAGAGTCAATTGATTCATGCGAATTTCCAGATGCAAGCGAAATTGGCGCGGGCGGAGGGAAAAAGCGACGCGCTCTTCTACTGTAGTGAGGTCAGGAGACGTCTTTTGTATGTCATGTGAACTACTAGCATACCTTTCTGCCTGCATGTCATCTTGTTTCGAGTTCCCAATTGCAGCGTCGGCATCATCCTTCTGGGCACCCTCATCTTTCTCTTTTGTTGTACTGGCCAGCTGCTTCGCCCTTGCAGTCTTCAGCTGAACAAGCAGTTGATTCAGCCTCTTCCCTTGGCCATGTACATCATGCTTGATGTAATGTTGCAAGTCGCCTAGCGATTCCACACCATTATTCGATAGAGCTTGAGCGATTATCTCCTGTTCTAGCATCAGCTTTCTGAGAAAGCGCACGGTCTGGATTGCGCTTACGGAAGTTGTCCACTGCCCGCCAAACATGTCAAGAAGCAGCTGACAAGTCTTGCCAATGTTTTGGATGTAGCTCAAAGCCATTCCACTGAGCACATCGAGAGGCTGTCGATGAGCGGCTGCATGTACTGTTAGATATACCCAAATTGGTAAATGTATCAGCATACCGTCAAATCCAGCGTGGCCTGCTAAAGACTTGATCGCCGCTTGCATCACTATAAGGGCAGTCTCGGGCGCTGCTGTGCTCGCATAGGCTTCTACAGAAGGTCGAGGTAGGGCGTGTGCTTCCCTTGTATCTGCTTCATCTGGCAAAGCTTGATCTGTCTGTACGGAAAAACCCAAACAAGCTAAGAACAGACGTTCCAACTGTTGGTCAATCACGTACTTCTGATTGATCAGCATAGCCTAGTAATTCCGCATTCAAACTCTTCATCCTGCTCATCGTGCCGATATTCCTTCGTATAAATCTGCTCAGCCGACTCTGATCCCTCCTCTCTTCCTCCATAACCCTCTCTTCTTTCCCCTCACAGAATGGCACTCTTGGTAAAGCATTAACCAGCATCTCTTCCTTCGACGCAGCTTCCCACCAAGCATGATCCGGATCTTCATCAGGTAGAGGAACAGCAGGTTTGCCCGTCAATTGCTGAATAGCCAACGGTAAAGGTTTTTCTATTGGGCGAGGTGGGTCATCTAGCGTGTAAGAAGAGGAAGAAGCGATAGGATGGAGTGATTCGAGCGTTTGCCAGGCCGTCATGCCTTGTGGTGTGCGAATCAAAGCAGGTCTTTCTTCAAAAGGTAAAAGGTCCGTTCTCGCTTGTAAAAGGCGACGTCTTTTGTTACTAGGCACGATAGAAGGTGATCTTGATCTATCCGTTTCTGCTGGTGTATCGTCTGGGTCAATAGAGACTTCGCGTGAGAGGAAAGATGGTTCTCGTTTCGGTTTCTCTTCTTCTGTTCCAGCCCGATAATTTCGTTTCCTTGAAGCAGTTCCTTTGCGAGTCTTGTCCGTCTCATCAGCTTCCTCGTCCGTATCGCCCTCTGCGTCAATTTCCTCATCAGCTACTGATCCCGCTCGGACAGGCTTGACTGGTAGATCAGTGACGAATTGCAATAGATGGTCAGTACGTTGTCGAAGAATGTTGGCTGAGCGTCGAAGAGGATGCTCAACATAGGAATTGTATTCGAGACAATTGTCCCAGATCAAAGTCATGTCGTCGCCAAAGGCTTTCTTTGTCTTGTATTGTTGGGTCTTGACTTTCTTTAGGATTGTTCCTAGATCCATTGGCTTCTTGATTACTATGAAGCCTTTAGCATACGCTTCATGGTATAGCTCGGCATTTACTTACTATCATAGTAATTGGGCGCTTCAGCTTTGCGCACGCGCTGCAAAAAGGCAGCAGAATGTTCCTAAGTGGGACTGTCAGCTAGGATACACGTCCAAGGATGGTGAAGACTGACTGTCATGCTACGAATCTCATTTACTACCCGCTCAAGCGTGTCATAAAACTCTTGCACATTGTTCTTTTCGTCCTGTGAGTAGCACAGCGTCAGTACGTACGGGTTTGGGGGTAGCTCTAGTAGCAACTTGCAGTGCCTTCGCGGATTTCAGCTACAAGCTGTTTGAGTTCATTTATCGTAGAAGAGTGTCGCCTGTTTGCGCTCCGGCTGAAGCTGTCTATGGCTTCCAAGAGATGCTGTCAACAGGAAATGTACGTATGAGCTATGTCGCTCAAACATGTGCACTTCCTGCTGACCTTCATGTTTGCCTTGCATGCACAGAATTGGGTATAACTCGACAGCTAAGCTTCTTGTCTGTCCAACAAAATATTCCACAAGTCTGGGTATCGTGTTCTGGACAAGTCAGGCGTCGTTTTGGATAGAACAGTGAAGCGGCTCGACAACGTACCACGACATGCCAATGCCGACCCATACAGACTGTCAGCTTACCCTTCTGACGACACATAACGCGCGAATGGCTGGTCCACGACTATCACATTTCACGGACTGGTTCTGGCTAATTCCTCTCGATGCCCAATTGGGAGTCCCTTACGCTTGTCTTATCTATACCGCGAGTTATGCTTCGCAGACCAGTTGTCTTTGCTTTTGGCCAACAGAGAGCTGAACAAATGGCATACGACGTGTGCTTCACCCAGAAGTGAGAAAGCAACCAAGTGACTTGAAATGGCTATTCGAACAAGGAGCGACCTGAGCGGCACCACTGGCTAGGATTGCGTCTTCGCGTATACCGGTCTAGACCATAAGCTACGTCGGACTCTAATAAGCAAGACATCAAAACAAAGTATACGATCCTGTTTTCTACGCTCCTTTGGTCACCAGCACTCGCTCAATGTCATGCGTAGAGCTAGCCGACTGGCCGAAAACTGCAAGTCATAAACGCTATGCAGCTTTAGCAGTCACTTCCTCCAATGTCGCAACTTTGATACATCACGGCTGGACAGAAGAGCATGAAACTGCGCTGGTGTGATGGAGACGGACAAGCTTCCTTGTACCAATTCCTGCCAGCCTCTTACCTGCATTCGCCTTGAACGATCATCACTATAATATGGCGGAAATCCTAGGTCTGGAAGTTGCTACTTGTCTGGATTTCACGGAACAGAAGAAGCGTCAAAGGCAGTGGCGTCGGATCAATTGTACCAAGGAGAGCTCGTCCAGGCTCGAGAGTTTGCGTGTTATGCGTTATGCGTTCGGTCAGTGAACTCTACCGATGTATTTGGGCGACCGGCTCAATCTTTTTCAGACCTGCGGCCAGCTAGATATCACTTGAATCATCCTCAAGTAACGCCTATCAGCGGTCTAATATATCCTTCCGAACGCCTTTATGACTATGCAGTTCGGGAACTGTAGCGTTGCTTGATAACGAAGCTGGAGTGGATGACATGCCTCCTTCATACCATTCATGAGTCCTTTTTCTCAGTCAACAGCTTGCGTAACTGTAACTCATCTAGCCGTCTTAAGGATTCACCAAGTCGATGTAGAGGGTCCCTTCGAATTTGTCCGGGTCTTTTGTGTAACGTATTCTATATGCGCGTTTTGTTCATACTACACATGAGTTCCGCTGCATCTTAGAGTTCTCGCAAGCTCAGTACATGTACAGACATTGCATCCGCAGTCGCACTTGATAGGCTTGGATGCTCTTTATAGACCGTGACTACTTCCCAGACGTTCATTTGGTCACTCGGCAGCTCAAAAGCCTGGTCTAAGCGTCGGAAGATGGGCAAAACGCATCTGAAGCGCGACAGAGATGCTGAAGATTTCGTGCCTCATGAAGTCGAGTACTACTTTGAGCATGGCCTGTAAGCTGCCCAGACTGATATGCTCTGTCTCTACGTATCCTTTTGCCCTTTTTCCTCTCTCTGTTTCGCTCTTTGCTTTGGTGTAGCCAGGTTCTTATGCATTGTTATTTCTTCTCGATAGACGAAAGATAGTGCCCTACACGTGTGTGCTGCGCCCTTGCGCTTTCAATACGACAGCTCATTCATTCAAGCTTTGTGCACGAGACATTTGCGAAAGAGCGCTGGCTAGGCCGGACTCTGATTGACGTCTGTATGTCCATACCTTGATTTTGCTAACAGATATGCTAAGAAGTACAACAGTCCGTATTGATTTCAGGCATGTCAGGCTTCCGACCTCGCTTTACTGACCCTAACTGTAGGTGGATGGATCAGGGATCGATCTGCAGCTTACTATGTTGGTCTTGCGTTCCTACCTTCTTCTATCTGGCTTAAAGCTATACAGGAGCACGCCATCAAACAAGGCACCATTACGCTCAACGGCAAAATAGTAGACGGCGAAACAGTGATACAAAACAGCGATCTTATTCGCAATATCGTCCATAGGCATGAACCGCCTGTAATTGGTGATCCTGTCAAGATTCACTTTAGGGATGAAGAGAAAGGGATACTCGTGGTCGAGAAGCCTGGTAGCATGCCTGTGAGTCTTCTCTCGCGCTTTCGAAAGGTCGAGCATTGATATTTCGACAGGTTCATGTGACAGGCCGGTATCGCTTCAATACTCTCTTGGAAGTCTTAAAGCACGATAATGATCTACCTTTCGTTGGCAGTAAGCTCACGATTGGTCCAGAGTCGTGTCTGGCTCACCTATTATAGCTGCAAATAGACTAGACAGACTGACAAGCGGCATCATGGTCTGCACAACAACAAGGGAAGCAGCTCGTTCAGTAGCGGAACTCTTTCAGACAGAAGGGGCAGTCAAGAAAGAATACGTTTGTCGAGCGGTCGGCTGTTTTCCAGAGTAAGTCCAGGCTGTCATCGTCGAAACTTCTCGATTGTAACCAAGTCGAATGTTACAGGGAGGAAGTTATCTGTGAAGAACCCCTCATGAGCATAGATCGGCAGATCGGCGTAAACATCGTTCATCCCGAGGGAAGAACAGCAAAGACCATCTTTACAAGAATGTCTTATCATTCTGCTAGCAATACGAGCGTGATACATTGTTCGTTCGATCAAGCTTTGAGGTCGTATGATGTCTTAGCAGTGATCCATTGGACAGGTCGACCAATCACGGGCAGAACGCATCAAATTAGAGTGCATCTACAATTTCTAGGCTATCCGATAGTGAATGTGGGTGTTCGGATCATCTAATGTATGACTCTATCTGATACTCTACAGGATCCTCTATATAACAACGACATAGCTTGGGGCAAATCCAAAGGCATGGGCGGCGTAAGGCTCGACCCAGATCCGGAAGCGGAAGCAACAGCCCTAGCCCACTTCTCCTCCATCACGCTCAACCCTAAAGGTCTACCAACGAAAGAAAACCTCGAAACGAGCGCCAAGATTGTCCTTTCCCCTCAATTGAAACAAGCGATTACTGAACTGCGAAAAACCAAAGATGTTGACGATGATCAAGGGCGATATCGAGATGGACCGGATCAGATGACAGATGAAGGCAATCACTGCAAAACGTGTGGTGTACCTTTGCTACCGGATCCGAAACCGAATCAGCTTTGTATATGGCTGCATGCAACGAGGTACAGCAGCGAGAAGGGCGGATGGGATTATGAGAGTAAAGAGTTGCCGAAGTGGGCCGAGGCGGACTGGAATGATTGGGAGGATGCCATGTCTCAGCTGGAAAGACCGGAAACGCAGAAAGATGCGATATGAGCTATTCTTTTGTCGTCTTTGGCTTTTTCTTTCGCTTCTCTTTCGGCTTGGCTTCTTCAATCTGCTCAGCGACGACTACAGGCTGCTCTGCGACGATTTCGGGTACTTGGATTGGTTCTGCCACGGGCGACAGTGTTACAGGAGACGCAGGTGCAGGGGAAGGCGGCAGTGACTCGACCGGGACACCGAGAATGCCAGCAAGATCGGCAGCCGAAACCATTCCTTTCGCTCTGCGGTATTTGGCTCGAGATCTGGAGAACGATCAGCCTAGCGTTAGGAAGAAAAGAAAGGACGCACGCATTGCGAGATAGTATCGCTGCTCGTGCAACAGGTGGAACGACAACATCAGGCTTCGACTCTTGGATGATGGCCGCTTCTTTCAGGTCCTGCTCTGCTTCTTCGACGACACTTTCAGCAGCAGCCAAAGCGGTCTTCTTCTCTTTCTTCCTTCTCTTTCGCTCCGCTTTACTCAAGTCTCCCTCGGCGACTGGATCCTGGTCTTCAGCTTTTCGCTTGCCCTTCTTCAATTCACCTTCTTCATCAATTTTGTCTACCTCAGCTTTCGCCTCTATCTTTTCTTCCTTGGCCTTGTTCAACCTCGAAAGCAGATCCGCAAAATGACCGCCTTCCGTCTTGTTTGCTTTCGCAGCTGCAACTAGGGCCGACCCATCCTTGCTAGCCGTGACGAAACGTAGACCAGCTTTGGACCCAAATTGACTAAAGACTGAACTGGCTGATGGACCGACTTTGGCTCCCAGACCCATTGTGTTGTCCTTGATTTTTGGCAGGGCGGAGAAGGCTTTCCTTGACTATTGCTCAATGCATCAGTCAAGTTTGGTTCAGCGGCAAAGGGAAACACGCACAGGAGACTCTGCAGTGAGGGCATAAGGATTCACTTCCGACTTCCAGCCCATCTTCTCGAGCAGCTTGAAACCAGGTCTCTCTTTGTCCATAAGCCACTATCGCTCGTCTTAACACTCACTAAGTTTCTGTTGGTGCTGCACGTACTTTTGTGTTGCGCGGATCTCTGTGACAGCAGCCATCAGTCGACTAAACATGAGGGGCCTGCATGAAAGTTGCTCACTCGCCAATCCGCTGCTTTTTTGCGTTTGAATCTGCCAGACCCACTACAAGTCGCCTGTGAGCGTCTTCTAGAGCGGCTCTAGGGACTACATACTCTTTCCTTACTTCGCTGTTGACTTCAAGAAGTTTTTTCAAAATCTTGAGCGCAGACACGGTCATTTGCCTATGTCCTGTATCGCTCCGTAACAGTCATCTGAAGGTCTTGCTCGTCAACTCAATTTACTCACGAGGACCTGCGCTCTTACATAGTCAGAATTGGCTTCAGGCCTATTTAACAAAATGCTACCCCGCGAACTCGTCTCGACCTATCGCGTCTTCTTGCGCTACCAGAAAGCAGCTGTACAATATCGTAAAGCTCCCGCAAAAAGCCTGGCAAATCTCTATCGACCAATCTTTGACCAATGGCGCCAGAATGCTATTCAACAAAATCTCTCACCAGAGCAGTGGGACGATATCAAGCTTCAGAGTTTGCTCTGATGTGCCTATTATGATATTTGCTGACTACTCTTCAGTCCAGAAGACGATCGAACACCTCTCGGAAGCAGCTAATGAGCCTCGAAGTCCTGCACACAAGCTGACGAAGAACCTCGCTTCTATAAGCTACTATTTCAATCCACCTATTGGTACAAAGGTCCAACTAGCGGACGAGAAGATGAGGCGTACCAGCATCAAAAAGAAGAAGGGTCCCGCTGCATGTGCTAGAAGCGCTCGAGCGTCATTGGAACAGGTTATTAGGCTGGCTGAGGAGGAGAAAGGTGTTAGACTCGGGATGATCAGGACGAGGAGTAGAGCTTGGTATGATGAGTGAAGACAGGCAAGCGCAGGCCAAACGGGAAGTCATAAGCAGACAGAGGTGGCTCGATCAGGCCTGACAGCTATACCGACAGAGAACACATCCCAAGAGTCTGTCTGCCATTTATATACAGCAGCTGTTGCTAAAAGGTTATCATAGCCAGGTCATCTCGGCCAGAACAACGGAAGCCCAGCTCGATGCACAGATTCAGCTCGCTACACAACGTGCTCATCTACTCGTATACTCGACGACTACCGCTCCTGATTATGCAATCGACGGGACGCTGGGGCGCACAATTTCCGCTAGATGGCGTCAGCTTCGTCCTCGTCCTCAGACAGTCCAACCTCCCTAGATTCGTATTCTGCCATTGCAGCCTCCACCGAACCAGCTAGAACAGCCGCTAGCTCTGGCTCTACTGGTTCCAGACCTTCGGCTGACACGGTGGAGTGTTGATGAAAGATTGGGAAATTGAAGACTTCACGATCGTAGATAGCTGAAGCCACTCTTGATGCTATGCTGTCGTCGAGTACGCGTGGGCCCTCTCCAGTGTATGCAATCAAGCGCCAGCCGATGTTTTCTGGACCCATCGGTCAGCTAGCGATCAACTTCTCCTCCAAGGGATGGCGTACCTATTTCGAACAAACCGGCACTGTATCCCAACAATACTCGCGCAGCCTTGTTCACCTGCTTCGGTGCTTCACGTGTGAGATGCGTTGTGCGGTGCACTGTCGAGGCAGCATCTTCGGGTAAAGGAGCTTTGGGACCTGCCCTCTACAAGTTGATGAGATATCAGCAGTGGATGCAAATGCCTACTTACCACCACGTAGATTAGATGTTGCAGCTGGTCTGCTAAAAGAACAAATGTGCCCACCACAAAGTTCCAGATCTCTACTTCCAGACAATGTAGCTCGCCTTCTGTAGTTGCGGCATTGACTTTCGAGAGTAGCTTCTCCATGTCTGAGTGATATGAAAAGTGCATGTGGATGGTGGGATCTGTTTTCTGCCATTCTTCGTGCAGCACGGCGGACGGGAAGCAACCCACTGGCGGACCGAGAATGATCTTGACACTTCGTATGTACTCGTGAAACCAGCTCCGCAGCGGCTTGTCGCATGCCATCGAGTATGACTCTTCGTCCAGCTGAAAGCGCATGTAGGCCGACCATTACAATCGACGCAAGTCGAAGGCCGAGCTATCATCCCATTGCCATGATAACAGAAATGGAAGAATTGACTGTGTCTGGCGAATACTCGATCTGCGTGCCTGCAAGTTCCACTCGGTTGATCAGAGCGGCGCGGCGAGTCTCGACATTGTACATGCTGCTGTCTTTGATAAGTCTCTGATGTGATGCTGTAAGGGAGTTAGAAGAAGATCCGCCGTTGGTAAAGACACGAAAAGGCTTTGCACGCGGGCTCATTCTTGTTTGGCCAAAGATAGAATTCAGGATTGGTCTGTCCTGGATCAAGATCGAATATGCTGTATGAGGTAGGAGATGACTGATAGGAAGAGGAGAGCCGATTATAGGGGCAGATAGCTAGGGTCTAATGTGACCAACTTGGAGAGACGCGCTTCGAAAGAACATGACTGACAAAAGGGAACAAGGACAGATTGCTACCTTGTAGTGGGTGCTGCGCCGAGGATTTACCATTCGAGTCCATCGTATTACAGTCTAGTGATCCCGGCGACGGCGCTGAGCAGCAAAGAATCGACGTATTCTGGCAGGTGTTGCTCGAACTCCCTAAAGAGATCCATGCCCTGTGCACATATGATGAGCATACACGTTCATATGACACTTTGAAAGCTTACTGGTCGGACGCCGGCGACATAGCTTTTCTTTTTCGCCGGCCACATGCCCTGCTCGTCCAAACCTGCAAGACATTTGAGCGGAGCTGCACGGCAAGACAGTTCACTCACCGCTAAAGTCCACCTTCAGCATGCCAAGCTCAACATCTGCGTCACTCTTGTCTCCTCTTTGACCCTTCTTCCGCTGCGACTCCCTCATGTAGGCTTGAAGTTGCGCGTCAGACAGCTGTATAGTCATCTGAAGCGTCCATTCATCTGTGCCATAGCCAGATGCTTCCTTGACGTGATGCCTTTGCATTCCTCTTGAGGGTGCTTCAGGCAAGTCCTGCACATCAATGTATCAGCTTCCCTTCTATGTTAGGTGTTCTGAGCTTACCCAAGATATTACATCAGCATCAAAGGACAGGACTGTCCATATTATGCCTGGGTGCTTGCACGTTATCGTCACATCGCGTGTTTTCCGCGGCACGTTGATAGCAGACTGGGTAGCTCGCACGGTAAAGGTCTGAGCCCATGGTGATTGATACGTAGTTAATGGCTGAGGTAGAGGGACTTTATATGCTGTGAGGAATTGTGAGACAGCTATTGACCAAGATGAGCAGGGATCTCTGCGCAAACGGGTGACAATTACGGTAGAGAATGTCATAGTCTGGTATGTGCTCTTCAATTCGGCTGAAATAACAGGATGAGCACAAGCTGATAGCGAGGCAATGGTTCGCTCACTCATATCTCAATTCAGTGGAATCAATACCCATCGCTTCGGTGGAATGCTTGACCAGATCATAGAAGCCATGCTCGCGGTCCATTGCAGCGACATGCAGCTATATAAAGATATCACCCAGGACGTCTGAAAAAGAAGACGGCCACTCACCTGGAAAGTCGGCGGAGTAGTCGAGATGTTCTCCATGCTACAAGGTCTCAGCACTGGTCTCAAACGATAAGAGTAAGCCTACTGCAGACTGATGACCCTCTTGGGCTGCCTCGCGCCAAAGCTGCTCCACTGCGGCAAAGCAAATACAACAGTCGAAACGACAGTTAAGAGCGCCATGACTCCGATCCATCTCTCCAGCTTGCGCAAACCAAAGCGATGTGCAAGTGGAAGAAGCGTAGGCGTACACAAGAAGGTTAAAACAGCCATGAGTGTGCCAATGATATGATCTATTGGCGCGTCTGCCCCTAGTCGACCCGATAATGGGATGAAGAGGTCAGTGAAAGCGAGAATACCCTGGTGCTTGATCAGTATACGCACAGCATGAACGAAAGAATGATTCACCTCTGTGCCGACAATCATGGGCGATATTTGCGCCATAAAGTAGGTAACGAGATGTATCGATCTGTCGCTTGCTGCTGGACCGCGAGGCAGCAGGTAGTCGTTGACGAGAAGACATATCGTCAGCCAGCCACCAGCGATGGCGAAGAGGTATGCCGAGCCGATGCCGAAGAATTGCAGAGCGGTAGCACCGAAGGAATAGTAAAAAGCGATAGCGAGGAAGTTGCGATGTTCTATAAGGGCAGAGTTGTGAGGCAAAGTGTTTGAAGGGGAGTTGAGGTGAGTAAGCCATTGTACGGACAGAGCGCCGAGAATTGCAGGAGGACCATAAAGAAGCAATGCGAGAAGCTCACTGCCGGAAGACTGAGTAACGCATAGACAAGCTAGTGGAGACATACTGTCTGAAGAAGCTCAGCGGTTTCAATTGATCCATGACCGCGGCGATAACATTCGAGCAGATTACAGCTCCGATCAAAGAGCCGAAGAGCGCCAACAAAGAACACCATTGCAGCAGCTTTTGATCCTTCCTCATCCGGTCCAAGAGAATCGCACCAAGCACGAGACTGATTGCGCCGTAGATTTGCAATGCTGTTTCTGGCGAGTAAACGAAGAAGAATGTAGGGCCGAGAGCGTTGAAGAAGATGGGCGTCTTCTTCTGGTCCGCTTTTCCGGTCAAGACGGTTCCAAGTAACGTCAATTGTCGTAGAAGAGCAATCAAGTTTTCGCCCATATTGGTCAGACTGCCCGCTTCCAGATTCTTTGCGATATCCTGTCGAGTGTGGTACATGTAGCTGTTGGAGATGAAAGCCATGTCGAGACCGGTGAGGTTGCCATACTGAACAAACTGCCGGAAATCTGTATCGCTGACTATGGCACCGCTGCCAAAGATTTCAGACGCCAATATAGATCCATATTTCCTAGGCGCATGCGAATAGGCTCGGATCATTTGCTCATTAGTTGCCTGGAAAAGTAGTTCGCGCCCTGCGGTACCAACAGCCTCGAGATTGATGACTGATCGAATCGTGTCTTTCAGAGGATGTTGAGTGATGAAGAGATGACTGGCATCTTGCAGGGATTCTTCAGCGCCGTTAAAGAGGAAGACGACCGAGTTGTGCAGCCTCTCTGGAGTTCCAACAAGTACCCTGATAGCTTCGAGAGAGCTCACAACCCCGGCACAGTCGTCCGCAGCACCTGGCGAGGGCAAAGTAGAGTCTACGTGCGAGTTCACCAGGACAGCATTGGCTTTCGAGGCTGCGTCTTTCGCTGAGACGCGGACAATGATATTCGTCTAATGCGGAGAGTCAGTGTGCGAAGCATGAGAAGCACTCTTGCGCCTCACAAGGTTGTAGTACTTCTTCCACACCTTCTTCCCAATGAAATCAAACAGATGAGCAGAGCTGCCTGTCTGATTATAGATCTCAATCTCATGCTAGGGCAGTTGCAAGCACGATATGAGCGAGACCAGGTCGCTATTGAACGTGCAGACTGACCATCTGCCCCAGCTCTGATGACTCCAGATCCTGCTTCATCTGTTCAAGCATGTCTATAAGGTAGACCTGCGAGTCGACCAGCTCCTTTGTTCCCACTATCCGATACCCGAATTCCTCTGCATCCGACATTTTGCGAACTATACTCATTGCGCGAGCTTCGTTGAATTGAGGCAGACCCGTCACAGCATCCAAATCAGAAGTAGCAGGTATTGCGAGCGTGCGATGAATGCGAGCTACAAGAAAAGCAATGCATCCAGCAAAGGCTATCAGGCTCAGTAAAGTCGATAGCATCTTTTTGGGTTCGACGGGCCGAAGGACGACAGTCGTCTTCTGCACGGTCTGCTTGCTGCTAGGCGATCTACCCGCTGCTCTCTGGGTATCTGAAGCCATGGTGGTATCCTGCTGAGAGGTATCTGGTTTCGTCGGCATGACGAAGCTTGAAGTCCGACACGCGCAAGGCGGCATTGACGAATCACGCAATTGACGTGCTACAGAGCATACAGAGAAGACTAGTACATGGCATAGAGCATAACGACTGGCCCGACGACCGTTCCTCATTCAATACTGCTTCAACGCTTGATCAACAATGACCAGTATCTGCTTAATATCAGCAGGCATCTATACTCGTACAGGAGAATACTGACATCCTCAAAATCACAATCTCCATTCACGCAAGCGCTGCTGATCATTTGCGCGCCTTTAAGGATGCTGCTTTGGCCAACAGCATGGAACGCGACTGAAGGAAGAACGACTCGAGTCCAGCATTGATCCGTTCGCAAAGTGATTGATTGCAGAGCGTAACGTTCTTCAGGCGTACGATGAAGGATGGTAAGAAAGAGGTTTTCGTCTACCAGCGTTCGAGGGAGATCGAAAGATTGCATATTTTTGAATTTCTGCGAGCCAGTGTGAGCCAGTGTCAGCTTGTAAATTCAAAGAGTTCAAGAAGCACGGACGCGCAGCATATTAGAATAGATGGGTGCTGGTCGAGCTTTGTTTGGACCGTATGATACCGCTCGATCAATGAGCAGAGTCAAGTTCTCTAGCTTGTCTGGCAGGACGCGAAGTAGAGTGAGGAGCCATTCGTCTATTGATCGAGTCTTCAGCTCTGCTTCTGCTAAAAACAGATTACCACCGACCTGCTAATGATGGGGCGTTGTCTATGAATTGCACAATCTCGAAGCTACACCACTTGAGGTCAGCAATGTGCCGCACTCGCCGATGGTTAGCTCACCTTTTCAGTCCTGGTGTTTCTGCCAGTAATTTTGGGATCGCATCATGCTGCAATTGATCTACGCTAGAGATATATAGCGACCCAAGACTGAGGCGTTGCAAGGGCCGAAACAGATTCGGAAAGAGGCTGTCCAACCTTCTTCGTTTGGCAAAAATTTCCGTCATCGCGTTGAGCAGATCAGCATCGGGCGTGACGAGCGACATTTCGGTGAGATTGAAGAGGCGAGGTAAGACGCTCTTGTGAAAGTATGGCACCTCGTCTGCGTGCGAATCAGCTGGATCCTCGTGTCGGTGCAATCTGCGTACCCAGATCAAAGCCTTGGCTGGTCCCATGATGAGCAACCAAACGCACAACAGAGAAAGAGCACGAACAGATGATGAAGCATCCTGAGCTTAGGCCAAAGCGTTGACAAATCAGGCAGCCTATCCTCCTTTGTGATATGCTCTTCAACTGTGCTCTCATGCAGCAACATCCTTCCTGCTTCAAAGCCCAACTTCATCCCGACAAGAGCCGTGCTGACCAACCCAAGCGTTCTCAAACTCATCCAAAGATCCGGAGCAGCGCCAGTGTAGAACGACAGATCAAGATAATGCAAATAGGTGCCAAACTTGCAATGCGTATAACCTTGATAGGCAGCCACTTTTGACGGTTCGACGGCCATCATGGTATAGAGCATCAACGAGCGAGTGGTGAAGATTGGAACGAGGGAGCCAAAATGACGGAGAGTAAGCGTATGCCAGAGTCTGCATACCCGCATAAGGGCATAGCAATTGTCCATGCGGTGCTCATGAGATTTGCGAATACCGATGGGAGGGGCAGTCCAATCTTCTATGTCTGTGCGGGAAAGCTCAACAGCAGAACGCCTTTCCGCATCGAGACATACAATCAAAGCTCGCTAGCTCTTCCAGGCGATCATTCTGGTCTTCTTCGAAAGCACAGCACCCTGAGCCCCGTCAGCTCCTGCAGTCTAAACAAGAGAGAGGCGACCGAACAGCATAGTATCTCATCTATAAGCTCAGACGGAAGGTTTAAGAGCGCAGGAGCAGCTTTAGGTGCAGAGAGGTTCAGCGAGCCAAAGGCGAGCTGTAGTGGATCCCCGGGCATCGCGGAGAAGACAGCTGCTGGCTCTTGTCTTGAACCAACACTGGCCAGCTGGTATTTGCTAAATTGTTCACACAAATGCTGGACTCTGACTTGGCTGTGTGTTGTGAAGCGTCACAACAACACAACAACAGCGAATTTCATCAAGCGTTTCAGTCGTGATATCATATCAGATAACATTGCACACATTGGAACCACATTTGCTATCATCTGATATGGTGTGCAGGCTACTGATTCAAATCCGACACTGCTGCGATAACAGCAAGCGAGCCTTGAATCCCCGATTTCCCCTTAGACCTGCAACAGCATGCTGACCTTCACAAGAGCGTGAAATAGAAGATAGAGAACGCCTCGAAGTGCTGTCCGTCCAAATCCGCTGAATCCTCTTCCCCATCTGATTCACCTGAGCTTTCGGCCTTGTCTGCTCGTAGCCTTGTCTGCTCGTATTGGATCAAGGATCGAGTCCTCTTCTTCAGGATACAGTCGTCGCTAAACAGGCGACTCTTTCTTGGGCGAAGAGCTGAGATGGCCCCGGAGCAAAGCGTTTCGACGCTTGGACAGGTGAAGAGGTGCGCTTTGTCTGTGAGTCGAGTGCTGGTAGGATCTTTGGCCTGATAGAAGGTGTAGTATTGCTGAGCACGAGGTATATCTTGTCCTTTCCTGCGCCTCCCCACTTGCTGGGTAGGTCGTAATTGCCGAAGACGAGTTGCATGATCTGTGAGAATGCTTATCACTTCAAATCGTTTTACAACGATATGAAGGATGAGCACTCACCTGGTGAGGTTCTATCTGAACAAATTGCCAGGTTCAAAGGATTGACAGTTCCGCCTGGCTCATAGCAAGTCGTCTTGCTGTATGCATGAACGAGACCATCACAGTCCTTGTACCTTCTTGCGTTTATCCAATTGAGTCTCCAGCTTAGCAATAAGCCATTCCTAATGCAACACAGACCATCAGACTTGACCCTGTCAGCTGGAACAAGACTGACCTGATCGCCTATACTGAGCGCGCCTCCTTCTATCTTGCCTACTTCTACTTTAATCCTTGCCAGCGTTTCCCTCAATTCCCTGCTCTGTTTTGGAACGGGTCAGCCTTTGCACCAGTTTCGGACTGCAGCGCTCACCAATTCTGCTGTTCTCTTCTGATCCTGCTCTTGCACAGGCAAGCAAGCAAACTTGTACAGCTCGACCACTTGGCCCAACAGACTCGCAGCGTCGACTTGCATCGTTGTTCACATTCAACCAAATGGTCCGTCTGAAATATCCTTACAGGCCCTAACTGATGCGACATGTACACAGTTACCGCTCGCTCTCCTCCATGCGGCTCAAGGCAAGCCTATGCTGGTCGAACTCAAGAATGGTGAAACCTTCAACGGTCATATGCAAGCGTGCGATAATTTCATGAACATTACAATGAAGGAAGTTTACCAGACGTCGGCTGATGGTATGAGGTTTTGGAAAATGTCGGAAGGTTATGTGAGAGGGTCGCACGTAAGTCCTCCCTACTTTGTGTGGTGGAAGGGCAAAGGGCTAATGTTGATGCGTAAAGGTCAAGTACATCCGTGTAGCGGATAATGTATTGGATCAAGTGAGGGAGCAAGAGCAGGAAGCCAAAGCTAGACGAGAAAGGAATGCAGGTAGTGCGAGAGGCGGCTTTGACAGAGGGCGTGGCAGGGTAGGTTGTCCATGTATCTGTCATCTGATAGCATTGCTGATGGTGCAACAGGGCGACTCAAGAGGGCGAGGACGAGGCAGAGGCGATCGAGGGAGAGGCAGGTAGTCAAAGTGGGTGTGCGCTTTCATTCATTCTGTTTTCGCGCTGATCCCTCTTTGTAGTGCATGCATACTAATGGCTTGTCCTTCAACCTCGACACTCATTCCTTTGCTCTGCTCTCGCGACTTTGTCTGTTGCTTCCATTTCGCGTTTTCACTTCTGCATTGCTGTATTGTACCCGAGCCTCTTTCCGTTCTTTATTCCTGGTCCTCGCGCTTTCTGCATAGTCATGTGTCTTGCTTCTTTGTCTACTTCTGTGTCTCGATTAGACGTAATGATGCACGAGCAAGAAAAGTGGACCTAATTCGTTATACGAGGTCTCGACAACTCCTCGGTCACAAAGATGTGTCTCTGTGACAGGCTCTTGGACTATATTGCTATCGAGAGAGGAATGTTACAAAGCTTGAACGGAAAATCGTCCCCCGATCTTGCACTCACTCCTCGGTATCCATCAAAGCAAAGACCGCGGAGGAATCGCTCATCGGAGCTGGCTACTGGATCCCTGCTTGTTCGGAGCCTGTGTGATCTCTCACAATACGGGCCGAGACTGAAGATCACAGGTGTCGATGCTTCATTTCACCTCGACGCCCGACACTCAGTCAGAGTAAAGGGAAACAGTCAAAAAGTATGTTACAATCGCATCTGTATACTTTCTCCGTATCTAATTTGAAGTGTCCTTGTAGCACATGCTGTATCCTTTTTCTCCGCCTCTTGTTCACCTCTGCCCGATTAGACCAGCTAATCCAACTCCATAGTCCTAGCTATCCATTCCTCCCTCTTATCAACCTCATTAATCGGACTCCACAACGGTTCTTCAACGCTGAAGATCGATGGCTCCTCTTGCCAGAACGGTGCTCGTTTCTTGAACTTTTTTCCTTTCTTTTTGAGGATAGTCTTGTTGGATGTCATGTGGATAGGCAGAGCGTTGCGTTTGATTACTGTGCAAAGAGCTTGAGCACGGCCCTTTTACGTAGTGAGCGAAAAAACGCACATCGGAAACCTGTTGGTTCGGTCTGTGCCTGCACTGCTAGCATCCCTAAGCCCAGTAAGAGGAGTATTGAGATCGAATGCATGTTCTGTTGTCGTTTCAAGCGAGTGCCTTTAGCTTTTGTGATGCGCTTGGGTGTAAAGTATCCGAGCGCGTCTGTGCGCTTGTCAACGAGCGTAGTGTCAGACGAGCGTCGTTTGTGTCCCAGCTTGGTGGTAGGAGACAGAGCTCTTTTGTTGCAGAGCCACACAGACCCCTCTTTTCCCATACGTAACAACAGAATGTTTAGAAGGTTTCAACTCCCGTAATGACGGTTCTTCAGATAGGTCCATCTAATTCTTCGTAGTAGCGATAGACACCCTGTAGACTGTCAGATATGTATTACAGAAGATGAGGAGCATACCATCGAACTATTTGGAAAGTCAACGATATTCAGTGAAACGAGGAAAGAAAACGGACAATTTCTCCCTTCGACCTGATTTCAGGTAGTCTTTGATCCCTTGAACCTCTTTCACCTTTTCATACAACCCAAGAACATTCGTCATTTTGCTTTCGTAGCTTTCCATAGCTGTTTTATCTAAGCATCTGTCTAATGGAAAGAAGCGAGACATACCTTTTGGGAAAGCGAACTTCAATCCATCAACTACTTGAAAGAGGACGAGATCGGCGTAAGTCAGCTTCGAGCCGTGCAGATAGCCAGCAGGGTTGGACTTGATCAACCCATCAAAGTAGCCCATATATTTTGGCTGCCTTGAATCAGTACGAGTCGACCCAAGGGGGAGGAGGAATCACGATACGGTAAGAACGGAAATCAGCTGCCTTTTTGAGCGATTCTTCCTTCTGGTCTTCATAGTATTGAGAGACCGCGACAGGATGGTGCTGTTCCGAAATCAGTTAAATACGAGAGACGGAAGGCAAAGGCGTACGGTATCATGAGCTTCGTTATTGATGTCCAATAGAGTTAAAGCGAGCTGATTGACAGTGTACTTGTCTAGCGGTTTCTCGCCAGCCAGATCAAGCTGCTGTTCATCAGCTCAAATGAATTTGACAGCGCGAAGAACAGACTTCTTGGCCAAGGTACATCAAGATGTTTGGTGTTTGCGAAATCAGCGTGGCATTCTCCCTTTCGAGGCGCAATATGGGAGGAGCGAAATGTGCATGATCAGGTCCAATCAAGCTTGTAAATTTTGACGGGTCTTTGACGTCGTTGTATTTCGTTCCAGTAGCTTCGAAAGCGAGTCGAATGAATTCTCCACGGCCTAGAGGACAGCGGGTCAGCTCGTAACAGAGTTGTTAGGTAAGTGCGGAGTTGACCTGGGATGCCTGGCCAGTAGAGGAGAGAGTACGCTGGTGAGGCCATGTTGGAGTAATAGATGAATGCGCCTGACAAGACGAGGACAGCGAAAGCTAAAAGTGCTTGAAGGCGCTGTCGTGGGTGGATCATGCTAAAGGGAATTTCCGACTCTTGTCTTGCGCCGGCCACTTGTTTACTGTGGACTGCTTCCTGTCGTCTCCTGCTGCTGTCTTTGTACTGCTGTCTCCCTATCTGTCCTCGCTGTTGCTGGTCAAGAAGCGTCACGTCACGCGTCTGAGCAAGGTCTGAGGCCCGAACACAACATGAGATTCTCGCTGTGCTCTCTGCTCGTGAGCATGCCAGAGCTGTCCTGTTGCTACATTCTCTTGTCCTTTCCTTTGCATCGCGCTTTTCGCTTGGTGCCGCGTCATTAGCTTGTCAAAACCCTTCAGGCGAAGTATACTGCCACTTCAACCTCACTGTGATCTGTACGGTTGTGTAAGGTTAGAGCACGCGGAACGCTGCAGTCTTCCTAGCTGGCAACATTACTCGTGTTACGACTTTGCGAACTATTGGATATCTTTTCGGTCAGACCACAATGTTTTATGATGAACTGACGCGAGGAGTACTTGTAGCAACTTGTAGTACAAATGCAAGGAGAGACCTGGGAGAGGCGCTAATGGGCATACCTAATTATTGCCCATTTGTTGATTATCAGCAAACAGCGACCTTGAGCAGTCATGGCCTCCAGCGCCTTGAGCTTGGCTCCAGAAGCATCAACGTCTCAGCTAATCAATCGACCTCCTTCCCCAGCCAACAGCGACGCTTCGTCCAGACGAAATCGTCGAAGTCTGACGTTGGACATGCCCAGTAGTGCTGAGCGAGCACCTCTCTTGCGCACGTTTAGCAACAATGGTGAACTGCTCTCTGTTCATATCGATAGACCTTCCACACCTGGAATAGCTCAGTCATCTTGGTTGTCACATCCTCGAACAAGCACGTCTCTCGAATATCGAGATGCAGAAAATTTGCCATTAACGCCTGGCGGTAGTACAAGCTTTGTAGCCCATCCTAGAGGCGGTCCAATACCAGTGAGACCTTATCCGTCTCTACTTTCCCTCGAGTCTAGCTAATCTGCGATGAGGAACCTACGCTCTTCTCTCGCATTCGACTGTTCTTCTTACAACTCTACACCAACGCGCTATCAACCTTTTTCCTTATCCTTATCGTTATCTGGGCTTTATCAAGTCGGTCACTATCCGCTTTACTCGATATCAGACATTGGAACAAATCATTCAAACGAGATTGGGATAGACCAAATAAGTGGAAAGACGAAGAACTGACAAAGGACGTCAAGTATTACGCTGAATCGTGTGGGTACAAGATTATTGATCAAACGGTCGAGACGGAGGATGGGTACTTGTTGAGAGTGCACAAGGTTGTTGTACCTGGTAGAGAAAACCACGTCAAGGTGGATGGGAGAGGTGGTTGGCCTGTGATTATTCAGCATGGCCTGTTCCAGACGAGTGGGAGCTTTGTGACCAGCGAAGAGAGGAGCTTGGCTTTCTGGTTGGCTGAACATGGGTGAGTATCCGTTTACGTAGTGTTCTGTAGCTGATGTCTTGATTAGCGGCTATCAAGTGGTACGCTCTACCTACTCCATGCTTTCGTTCGCTGATTCTTATACAGTACCTCAGCAACAGTCGAGCAGTCTTTGACATGGGTCATCGCACGCTCAGTCGCTCAGATCCGCGCTTCTGGGGTGAGCCGTCGTCTGCGAGACCTCAACTTTATGTTTGACTAGCTTTATGACAGACTACAACATTCGGGAACTTGCACTGTACGACCTTCCAGCAGTGATAGCTCACGTCAAGCGAGAAACAGCCTACGACAAAGTCCTTTTCTCTCCTTCTACTCTATCTACCATGACTTGAGACTTTGCTACAGGTAGCATTCATCGGCCATTCACAAGGAAACGCAACCATGTTCTGCACTCTTGCTCGGGGCATGTTTCCACAGATCGGAGAATCACTCTCCCTTTTCATCGCCCTCGCTCCTGCTGTATATGCTGGTCCTTTGACTACTGGTTTCCCGTTCGGGTTGATCAAGAATATGGAATGGTCCACTTGGAAGAGGGTGTTTGGCGTGCTGGATTTCATTCCGATGATGCGGTATGCTTAGTACGTTCTTTGACCTATGCTGTAGGTCACCGCTAATTGTATTGGTCAGCAATCTCGTACCTGGCAAACCATTCGGCCTGCTCGGATATCAGATCTTCGCGTTTCTTTTCATGTGAGTACTTCTTCCTTGAACGAAAACCAGCTGATTTGATACGATAGGGTATGTGGTTCGTACTTGTAGATGAGATAATCTCACATGTGTCTACGCAATCAGTGGACGGATAAGAACTGGTTCGTGCTTTCATTTGCGGTCACCAGTCAGCGCTGATGTTAGACTTCAGGGTATGGAAGGCACCAAATTCTCTGTTCTTGTGCTGAGAAATTGAGCAGCTGAAACGGCGGAAAGCCAAAATGTTCAGGTTTGTCCTGTCGTTTGCGCACAAGATCCGAGCTCATCCGTATGCTAGGTTCACGCCTAGTCCAGTCTCTTCAGCCGGTATCTTTTGGTGGACAGGCAAGAATGGCTTTTCGAGTAGGGGTTGCGTGTTAGATCAGACTGTAAGCGTCTTGTTCATGGATCAGTAATCGTTTTCGAACGTCTACAGGTGACGCAATGGTTCGACAAGTCATTTCCGCCGTTATCGCTGTATCAGTGAGCCATTTTTGGTGCATGCTGGTCTCCCGCTGACTACCTTTCCAGCGGCGGAAAGGACTACTTAGGTATGACTTGCTCGTGGCTACAAGGCCTGACTCATAGCGATGCAGTGCTGACCGAGCCGCTATTGGAGCGGATACGGACACATGAGCCACATGTCAAGCTTCTGTGAGCAATCTTGATCTGGCCAAGAATGCGACTTACGTAGCATGTGCAGTCGAGTGGACCGTCTAGAGACAGGTGAGACGACTCTGTGACTTTGATGATCGTTTCTTGACATCCAGCGATTCCTCTAGGCGAACAGTCAGTTGCCGTAAATTCGATCACAACTCTTGCTGACCGTGTCTGATAGCTGCGATTCGTTCTGGCATGTGGATGCGCCCGAGTTGACATATGGCTCGCTTCTGCAAGATATCGAGTCTACTAGAGATCCGTATCCAGAAGAGCAGCTGGATCGGAGGTAGCGCATTTGCAATTACAAGCAGGTCTTATTGTTGCAAGCTTTCGCCTCGTGCAGCGCGTGAATCTGTATCTGAGAGCGAAACGATGCAGCGAGCCAATGCAAATAAAGTACAAAAGGTAATGATGTCTATGTCTAAGCTGCCAGGCTTCAAGTCTTGGTTTTCTTTGCCTTTCCGCCCCGAGCACCGCCGGGTGCAACCCTTTTCTTTTCGACTGGCGCTGCAGCAGGAGTTGACAAATTTTGGTAGCCGGCATCCTCGCAAGCAGTTTCGAAGCGTTGCAAAAGGTCTTCGTAATTGCAAAGGTTCATTGAGCCGCTCAACGGATGACGGCTTAGCTTGAGCTGCATGAGGCGCTGCAAAAGAACGTGTCAGCGGATGGTCACGAAACCGATAGCATTCGTCGTACAGGTGAGGTAACGCCTGTCAGTCGAGAACGGAATTAGTGTGGTGCAGCATTGCGGACTTGAGAAGTGCCTTACCGTATGCTGCAGCCGAGAACGCGGTTAAGCAACGCCTCACTACAGGGAAAAGATGACACACCAAATCTAGTCAACACACGAGCGTCGTCCCTGATCTGTATGAGCGCCAGTATCTTTTCAATCTTCTTTTCGTCAACCGGTTGAGCTGATTTGCTTCCACCAAATTGTGTGATTTGAGACGTCAGGCAGAATGTACAATGCATGCATTTGCCCTTTTGAGGTAGATCTGGCGTCACAGCATCGCCAAAATATTCGCTGAGTGCCATCGAAGTACACATCGGCTTGCGTAGAATGTGCTCAAGGTCCTTCAACCGCTGCACCTCGGAGACTTCTTTCTTCAGCTGAGCATGGATGTCAGCAAGAGCTTCGCAATTCCTGACAATGACCTACCATGTAATCGTAAAGCTGTTGAGCTAGAGCCTTTCGCTCTTTCTTGTTTTCTGGCAAGGCTTTGACAATTGCATAGCGATTGCGAGTTTGCGATGGCTTAGAAATGATGTTGCCAGCCGCTTCCCACTTCGTGATCTGCATAGCCAAAGACACTCGAGGAAGCCCACTTGCTGCTGAAGCTTCTAGCACGTCCGCTGTGAACTTTACTTGAGGTCCGGTCTTGTCTAAAGTGCGGCCTTGCTTCCATTGCAGCTGCAGCGCTTCTGCCTCTGGTGATCGTTCGGACTGTAGGATTTTGACATCTGCCTGCGTCCTTGGGCGCAATTCGAAGACTTGGTAGAAGGCCGTTCTGAATCATGATCTAAGCTATCCGGTACCCTGCGAAAGCTGGTTGACTAACAAGGCTCGCAGATGCTCATGGGTCAACTCGAGTTGAGCGTAAAGAAGCCCCAAGGTTGTGCTCTGCCAAAGTTCTCTTTCAGCTCAATACTGGCCATAGAGCGAGATCACTAACCCTAATGTCAAATTGTCGCTCTTGTTGGTAATTCGAGACGTAGATGTCGCTGCCATTTTCTTCTTTTGGAGCATTGCATACATCTTCAAGCCAATCTTCCACAGATGGAAGCGATGGAGTATCACCTGAGAGCCCGAGTACGATCAGCCAGATAGAGCTGGAAAGATTGCAGGCTTGCCTCGAGCAAAGCCTTCCAGAATAGGCAAGTCTTCGGCGCACATGAGCAGCATGCAAGACGAAGCTTTTCCGTCACGACCAGCTCCTAGACGCCAGGTCAGATCGTAGATGGAGAGCATACAAGTTTGACGTACTGCCGATCTCCTGAATATAGCTCTCGACAGATTTGGGAAAACAAAAGTGTATCACACTTCGGATGTTGGACCTAGTGCTCTCTGTCAGGTCAATCCTTTCACCGCAATGGACAGATCCCACTTGTCGATACCCTGAAAACATGTCGTTTACCCGTGAACTATACTGTTAATAGACAGCTCACCATTCCCTGTATGAGTGATCAGTATGAAAATCGTCGATGAAGGGAAGGCGCTTACGAACGCGATAGTAGCAACAATAGTCGGGCTTTCGACGCCTGGGTCCATGAAGTAATCTTGTACTCGCTTCCGCTCGTCCGCGTTCATGCCAGCATGATAGAACTCAACGCCTTCAACGCCCTGCTTCTTGACCTCTTTGCAAACATCTTCCGTCTGCTGTTGCGTGGTGCAGTAGACAATTGCAGGACCGGCTTTCTCCTTCAGTCGAGGGATGAGAGCTTCATACTTTGACGTGAGATCTGCACAAGAGCGTAGGTCGATATGCAGATTCTTGCGGTAGGTTGGGGTCGTGACCAGTCCTCCTTGCTTCAGGTCTATGTTGAACATTCCGCAGATGTCTTCGGCGACTTTAGGTGTTGCAGTAGCAGTGAGACAGAGTATGCGTTCAGCACCGCTCTCCTTTGCAAATCGGGCGACTTTGAGATACGTTGGTCTAAAGGAATGGCCCCAAGTCGAGACACAATGCGCCTCATCGATAGCAAGCAGACTGATGTTGACTTCGGCGAGACTCTTGACGAAGCTTTCATTGTCTAATCTCTCCGGGGCGACGTAGAGGATCTTGAGAGAACCGTCTCTGATGCCTTGCTTGATCAGGCGCGATTCTTCCACGCCAATAGAAGAATCGAGTGCCGCTGCAGGAAGGCCTTTCGAGCGCAGTACGTCTACTTGATCCTGCATGGTAATGAACTCAATGAGCACATGCCTTTGCCTTTCTAGTGAAGTCTTCTACCTTCATCAGCGCGATAAGTGGTGAGACTACCAAAGTAAGGTGCGGGAAGAGGAGGCCAGGTAGCTGATATGTTAAGCTCTTGCCTCCGCCCTAAGACAGGCGCGAGCGTAGGCATGAGTGAACAGAAGTTGCTTTTGACGAGGCTGCGAGCTCACCGTGGGAAGTACGCAGCATACTGAGTCGCCCCTGTGTTCATGATTAGCTCTTTTGCCAAACATAACAGTCTACACTTACTCGACCAATCGTTCAATGACGCGCTTCTGTGCGTCTCGTAGCCCGAAGCCAAAGACTTCTTGCGCAGTGCCTTCGACGTCTGTCATAGTCACGTTTGCCATCTTGCGCGTTGTTGCAATGTTTGGAAGCAGTCAAAGCGATTTCGACAGTTTGGATCTTTGTATTGCTCGTGCCAGCAGTAGCATAGAGATCTTGCTGCTCTGTAGTATCTCCTCTTCGTCTGCTCTGAGATGTCGCGTCGTCGCTACTTGGGGTCATTAATCATTCATCGCTCAACTTTTCCGTCTACTTTCATGCAAGTCTTTGATTCTGTTGCGATATACTGCTAGAACTGCCTGATAGGCCAAGACAGCTGTGCATATCAATCTATTCTCATTACTGCCAGGGCAAGCCGTGGTTGGCCACCATGTCTTACAGGATGCATGGCAATACTTCCGCTTTCGCTCTCTAAAACCTTGTCCCGTAGCTCTCCATACCTATCCGATATGACGATCGCGAACGCCGCATTCCTCATGCCTTACGGGTGGCAAAGACTTGTTTTGCGTGATTGCAAGTCTAGTGCTCAAGGCAAACTACGTTACACGTGCAAATATGTACAACTGAAAGCGAAACGACTACTTGTGCACACAGTCTAATCCTCGTTACCGGACAGGTAAGAAGAAAGCGAGCCATTTGAAAGGAATTGTCCACTACGAGCATGTCAGCGGATCATCTAATCAATGCGCAAGACGAAGCTTACTTTGATGGCGTGAATGACAGTTCTTCCTTCTCTTCCTCTACTAATACATGATCGCCCTTCGTGCCATCCGAAAAGGTGACTTTGACAGTCGACTTGGGCGTTCCAGGCAAGCGGCATCTCTTGACAGCAGTAGATAGCCAATCCAAAGACTCGCCAACGACTGTAGACTGTAACTGTTCGTCTGCAGAGTTGATATGACTGAGACCTGGATACATGAAGAGCGTCTTCTCGCCAGTCCCGAATTTGTCGTAAAGGCCAGCTACGGTGCTAGACGACGTATAAGGGTCCTGTGCGAGTGAATAGATCAACCTTGGGCAGTTGCGAGACAGCAAGATGACGCACCTTTGTCCCATGAAGCATCAGCAAAGGGATTCTGACGTTCAACGCGCTTTCATGAAGGGTTTTGATGTCGTTGATCGCGCTGCGGGCAGGCGGAAGTGCGGAGATTGGTCCGAGGTGAGATTGTACTCCTGCAAATAACATAAGACAATGCAAAATGGAGGACGCTCATGACTCACTAGATTGACGAGACTTGCTCTGCAGCATATTTGGCGTGATACCAACAGTAGCACTCAGTAGAATCAGACCTCGAACTTCTGGGAATGGAGCAACGCCAATAGATCCAATCGGACGATGTGTGCTGGCTCTTCGGACATTCGGCTTGGCGGGCATATACAGAGCTAGCTGATCTACGACCGAAGATACCGAAAAGCGATTGTTTGGTGCTGGAGGTGCTCCGAAATTGAATGGGTTGCTTCGTAATGCATAGTGAAGGCCGACCAAACCGCCTAGACCGACACCGACGATGAAGACTGGTCGATAGGTGCTTGGTCGAGGGATGAGTGATACCCGAGTACCTCTTCCATAGGTGAAAGACGCCCGACGTTGCTCCAAGAAGCTGGTGTCGTTACGCGAGAGAGAGGAAACGCTATCGAGAGTTTGTCGTCTTGGAGGTGGAGCTGGACCAAGGACAAATTCTGGTAAGACTGGAGATGCTGCAGGCGTAACGACTCGACTGCTGTATCCACTATCACAAGCTCGCTTGATGGTCGGGTCGCAATCTCTTCGCCGAACATCTTTGACAATTTCGCCGATGCAAGTGACCATGCGTGTGACTGAGACTTCTTTGTCGATTCGAGGGACAGAATTGAAGTCCGGTACGATCACTCGATAGCCTTCTTGCACATATTGCCTAGCGAGGGAAGGTAGTTGACCTGAAGTGGAAGAGTCGGGTAAGAAGAGAATGTCGGCAGCCATGTCATTGAAAGAGAGGATGGGTTTCCACATCTATATCTGATACTCAGACGTGATCTACCGGACATGGTAACGAACCTACGCTATATTCGATTGTCACATCCTTTCCGCCAATGAGACTCGCCTTAGCCCTCTGCACCTCCATTGACCGATCAGAAGAAATGATAAACTCTGGATCCAGCGTAGTAGTTGGCAGACGAGAAGGATGGACACTTCTCGGGCGAGCTAGAGGAGGGCGAACGAGCGGAAGATCCTTGTAGGTCGCCTTGATGCTGCGAGATAGTCGGCACAGCTTACTTTTGCCTGATTTACCAATCGTGCTGAACATGACCCGAATAGCGCTATAGAATCCAAGTAGACAAAGGACAATTTGACGAAACAGGTTGCGAGCAGATGCTATAGCGCGGTGTCGCTTGTTCGGCCTGGCTCTTGACTGACCAGCTTCCACATCCATCTCTTCTTCTTTGGTGTGCTTCTCATCAATCTTGGAAGGTGAAGGCGGAGCTGATGAATCTTGCTCTAGCATATTAGATACCAGATCGTTCATGATGGGAACGGAGATGGTCGAGGCGATGGAACCTCTTGAGACAGAGCGTCGAGATGCAGCAGTTCTGATAGATTGGCAATCGGTATAATGGCTCGAGCCTCGAGAAGAAGGTCGTTGAGGCAGAGGTTTGTCGACGAAAGCGCCTTGCGTATAAAAGTCATTAATAACTTCTCGTTCTTCCTGCGACATGATTGCAGCTGGATGGAACAGAAGGAAAAGAAAGGCAAGGCAAGGAATGAAGGACAACATGCGAGTGCAAAACAAACAAGGGTAACGATATACATAGACCGCATTGAAATGAATCACAAAGCAGGAAAAACAAACAGAGAGCGGGAGAGAAGCATGTGTGTGCATCAGATAGGAGGGCCCTTGAAGGAATCAAGAGAAATCTGCCTCCAGCCAAAGAAGTGAAGCCTTAGAGACCTGTTCACAGGCTGTGGTGACAATATGCGGCTTGTGAGTCATGCACAGCAACTCGTGAGCAGTTCAGACACCGACAGGCAGCACAAGGCGAGCACCGCTTAGCAGACACAGCCAGAGCATGGTCAACCTTGCGCAAGAATGAAATATCGTGTGTCTTACAGCATGACGTCCATTTGCTCAAGAGCTGCACTGAGCTCCCTGCGCGCTCAGTACGCGGCCCCTGGTATCAGCAACAAGCTCGCAATGTCGGCATTTCAGATGCGACAAAGTTCGACAGCTGTGGATCTGTGTTAGTCATCCTGCCTCGTTCAGCAGGTGTCTGTAGAGAGAGACTCATGTTACGCTGGTATAGCAAAGCTCAAGATGAAAAAGAGAAGAAAGCGTACAGTGAGCTCATTACATGCCCGCTGCTACTTTGTGTCATTCCTCATGTAAACATCTCAAGCTGCTGGAACTCAACAGACTATACACAGCCAAACAGCCCATTACCATGCTCACAGCCTACGACTATCTCTCTGGCAGCTTGGTCGAAAAGGCCGACATTGACATTTGTCTGTTGGGTGACTCGTTAGCTATGGTAGCATGCGGCTATGAGAACACGAATCACCTCAGTATGGACGAGCTGCTCTATCATTGTCGATCTGTCGCGCGAGCTGCAAAGACTCCTCTTCTCGTTGCCGATATGCCTTATGGAAGCTATCATTTGTCAGAAGAGCATGCTGTACAAAATGCACTGCGTTTGGTCCAAGAGGGGAATATGGAAGCGGTAAAGATGGAAGGTGGGATGGAAATCGTTGACAAGGTCGCTCGCATTGCTTCGGTTGGCGTGCCAGTCATGGGTCATATCGGTTTACGGCCTCAGCAGCATGTCGCTCTTTCCGGCTTCAGAGTTCAGGGCAAGACCGCTGCTGGTGCATTGCAAGTATACAAAGATGCTCTGGCTATGCAAGAAGCAGGCGCATTCAGTGTTCTCATCGAAGCTGTCCCTTCGCAAGTTGCTGGCTATATCACAAGCAAATTATCAATACCAACGATCGGCATTGGAGCTGGCTCAGCTTGTGCTGGTCAAGTCTTAGTCCAGCTGGACATGCTCGGTGGCTTTGATCGCTTCCTCCCGCGCTTTGCAAAGCAGTATATGAACCTCAATGAAGCTGCCCTAGAAGCAATCGGTCAATACGCAGAGGAAGTTCGCAGTCGCAAATTTCCAGATGAAGAACAGCATACCTATCCAATGGCAGCTGAAGACGAGTTCCAGAAATTTGTCACCGAAGCGGACAAGATATAATGATCATGCGGAAAAGGCCCGGCCTGATCATAGGAGGACGAAGGACTCGAAAGTGCAAGAGACCATGCTACGTGAGTAATAATACATTTTTACACGTCTAACGCTGACCACTATAGCAGAGGCTCAATTACGGCGTTTTAGCATTCTATCGATATCGCCAATGTTGCCAATGTTGAACTCGCTTGCGCCAGCTCGCGCCGGCTTGAGACCTCGACCTTCCAACGCTCTGCCCGTTCTCGGTTGGATCACCCTCTTCTTGTCGCCTTCAACAGCAGCAGCAGCCAAGTCGGCCATATCCAGATCACTATGCTCTCCCTCAAGATCGCCATCTTCTTCCACAGCTTGACTTCGACGCTTCTTGCCATTCGCTCCAGCTGCCTTCTCCGCCGCCTTGGCTTTGGCCGAAGTAGCTTTATTACCGCCAACGACTCGACCCATGCCTTTTGGCGCTTCACGAAGACCAAACGCTTTGGCCAGATGACCGAGATGAAGGTTCTTGACATGGAAGAAAGCCTTCTCCTCGGACGGATGTGTAGCATAGGCTCGAGTATGGGAGGAGAAAGCAGATCGCGACAAATTAGCATTCTATCAGACGGATCAGCGAAATGTAGACAAAGCAAACAAGTTAGCTCACGGCAGGTAGCTCTTCGACCCATCGCTCGAAAGCCATCTGTACATCCGTAGCTCGCGTCTCATAATCTTTTGCACTGCCTCCTAACCCATTGGCCAACACCTCGTCGACCGAAACTTCCTGCAATCGAGCAGCAGCTCCATCCTCTTCAGCAGCCATCTTCTTCTCTGCCCATCCAACCCATCCCACTTCCGAAGGCAAGACGAAAGCCCACGCTTCACCTGCAGTTCCCGCTCTTGCTGTTCTGCCCACTCGATGGATGTATTCATTGGCTCCCCCTTCCGTTGGTAAATCACATTGAACCACACAACGAACAAAAGGTACATCGATACCACGAGCTGCCAAACTGGTACAGAAGAGTATAGCTGGTCCAGGTGCATCGGTGAATGCTTTGAGCGAAGCCATACGAGTGGGTAGATCCAAACTACCATGCAAGCGAAAGACAGGCGTTTTAGGCATGAGCTGACAATATTGCGCAAGAGCTAGTCCATCTTCATCCGTCGCTGTCGCTTTCTTTGCTGCTTCTGCATCTGTTGATCGACCCATCTGTAAGCCGCCTACAGCTGACCAATGTAGATCCACAGAGTCGGTACAAGACATGAAGACGAGGACTTTGCGACCTGCTGATTTGAGTGCTTTGACTGTGGGTGCAGGAGGTGCCATAATCTGTCGCAAGAGAGCAAGAAGGGCAACGAAGCGTAATTTCGGTGGAACGATGACATAGGATTGCTGTAATTGACTTGGCGGAGCATGTCTTGCATCAACTGTTCCTTCTGGACCACTTTGACTAAGACTTGGATTCCGCAAGATTTCACCAGCAAAGTTCTTTACATTGCCTTGCATTGTCGCTGAACACAGGACCGCTTTGCGTTTCGGTCGTTCTGGAGCAAGTGGTCGAGCGCGTGCTTCTAAGCATTTGAGAATGTCCTTGATTTGCGGCTCGAAACCCATATCCATAAGTCGATCGGCCTCATCTAGCACAAGCCAGCGTAAAGACAGTCGAGGATCAGGTTGCGCTGGTCTGGGTATATAATTCGGTATGCGAGGTTTGTATGATCTGGAGTGCGCTTTGGTGAAGTCGTCGTCGTCTGATTCGTCTGCCACTGCCGCTGTCCCGTCAAACGTTTGGTCTTCATAAGCAAATTCATCCTCTTCTGATATTTTCTGCTTCTTCTTCGGTCGAGAGTTTGGATCTGGTTGAGCCTTTACAGTCTCTCCTGCCATGCGGAAACTAGTCGTCGTTTGTAGGTGATCGAGAAGACGACCGGGCTGAGGAGAATAATTTCTTCAGCCTTCGTCAGAAAGCATATAGGGTTGAAGCTTACGGTAGCGATCAATAAAGGTACTCCTTTGCGCAATTTGGCCTTTTCATGATTCCTGTCCATCCCTCCAGACAAGAGACCAGGCGTCAACCATCTATGCGAATACCGCTCTTCAGTTTCACCCGTTTCTTCATCCTTCTTCCGAGCACTTGAGAATGACAGCAAGTTCTGAGCTACTTGATATATCTGGTTGGCGAGCTCTCGAGTAGGCACAGTGATGATGGCTAAAGTTCCGACCGAGCGATCTAGCGGTTTGCCCTCTTTCGCGAATTGGATAGATAGGGAAAGAAGATCTTGTACGATAGGTAAGAGGTAGGCCAGCGTCTTTCCCGAGCCGGTCTGAGCTTGTATGATGTGATCACGTTCTGAATTCGGTATGAGAAGAGTAGGGACAGATTGTTTCTGGATCGCTGTTGGCCGCAAGAGCTTGAACTTGGATGATTCTAGGGTATCACTGAGTTGACTGGTCAGTCCAAGTGAGGAGAAGGAGCTTCCGATTGCTGGCGCATTGCTTGGTTCTTGAGGCACATGAACAGCAGCGGGTTTGACGACAGATGCAGTGGGTAGAGAAGAGAAAAGGGAAGATATGACTTTCTGCTTAGGACCTGCGTTGTCTGACTTGCTGCTAGACTGATTCCTGCCTTCCTTATGCACTGCAGGCAGATCCTCTTCCAAATCATCTTGCGCTGGTCTAGCTGTGGAAGCTGCTGCAGGTTGCAGTTGAGCACTTTGCACGGTCTGGCTTTGCTTTACAGGTCTGGCTTGAGCTGCTATAGCCTGCTTGGGCGTGTCTTTGACGAGCTTCTGTCCAACATTTTTTCGTTTGTCCTTTTGCGACCGCTTGACACGATCTGTCCAACGCTGTGAACTAGCTTTCGACTTTGTGGATGCGGTCTTCTTGATATGCGCTGCTCCGCCAGAAGCTGGAGCGAAATTGAACGAAAGGCCTTCGTCCATTCTGCTCAAGCATCATATTTATGCAACTGTTCAAGTAACGCTGTTTGGCCCTGTGCTTCAAATCCGCTTCATTACCCGTGCAATATAGTACAACCTACACATATCTTACAATCCCCTGTCACCCAAAACAGATACAGAACGACGAAACGAATGACAGTTTAGGCAGCTCTCTCCTGCGCGAGCAACAGCAGTGTCAGCGTCACTGTGATCCCTGTGCGTGAGTGCTCACCTGAGCCTGAACGAATTGCATGCCATCTTCTTCGGTGATTGGCTGAATGCTGGAAACCTTCTTTGCGTCGAAAATGACTCCGAAATGCTTGTCTCCTTGTGAAAGCAGCTCTGGTCTGAAGGTCGTTATGATGAATTGGCCGTCTACTGAGAGCTCTTTGATCATGGCTGTCCCGAGTTGTCAGCTTATCTATTGAACCTACTCAAGGTGGAGTACTCACCAGCGATGGCCGTTCTTCGATCAGCGTCGAGATTGGCATCGATCTCGTCAAAGAGGTAGAAAGGAGCAGGGTCACACTTCTGGATGGCGAACACTATCCGCAGACTCAGCTCAATTGCGACTGTTACGCCTCTCGACATACCTAGGGTCAAAGCAACCAAACTCTTCTGACCACCTGAAAGCTGGCCGATCCTCAGCCCTTCGTCCGATTTTGAGTTGAAAGACACTTTGATAGCCACTCCAGTATAGTTTTCGATTCCAGACTTCTTTCTCTTTGGCTCGTCCACGTCCATCTCGTCATCTTCAGCTTCAGCTTCATCGCCCTCCGCTCCGGTCTCCTGATCTGTCCGTTTCTGCATGATCAAACGTCCTCGACCAGCGGGCACAAGCTTTTCAAAGACTTCGCCAAAGTATTTGGAAACTTGTCTGAAAGTCCGTTCGATAGCCTCGTCTTTGCGTTGATCAAGCGTCTCGATCAATTCTTCTATGGATGCAGAGGACGTCTCGAGCTCTTCTCTGCGGTCCTGTAATTGCGTTTTCTGCGCTGTAAAGTTGGTGTACTGTTCCACTGCCTTTTTGTTGACGTGCGAGAATTTCTTGAGCGCTTCGTTGACTTTGTGAAGACTTTTGACGAGCTGCCGGGCTGTCAGCAACTTGAGAAGCCATCAAAGGTAAATCTCACCTTGTCCGAGTTGACATTGATGTACTTCTCGAAAGCTTCTTCCGGTAGAGCACCAAGATCTCGAATGTTGTTGTTGCACTCTTCCTTGCGCGCAGTGAGCATTTGACGTTTTGCATGATACCGCTCGGTGCCCTTTTGCTGTCGAGCAATGTCTCGAGCGTCATCCGCCTGCTTGCCTTGAGTCTGCTCTAGCTCTTTCTGCTTGTCGGCGATGGTAGCATTCGTTTTCTCGAGGTTAGTCTCGGCAGCTGCTAGACTCTTCGTCAGACGATTGACAGTCGAGGTCAGTGTGGCCAGTTCGGCTTTTCGCTCGTCAACATCGGCCGCGCCTTCAGTGCCGCCTTCCGTTGCTGCGCCAGCTGCTAAAGTTTCCAGTTTGCCTTTGAGCTCGTCGGATCTTCGCTGAAGCGATTCCCGAAGCTCTATCTGGAGCATGTCTCTCTGACTCGCAAGCTGTAGGACCATATCTATCAGCTCTATTCAAGAGGACATACGTTGTTCTAACTCACATCTGTCCTGTCACGGGTAAGCTGAACCAGATCCTTCTTTTGCTGCTCTGACTGCTGCCCCAAGGTGTCGAGCTCATCCGCTTCTTCATCAGAAAGAGTTTGTGTCATGACCGAAGCGACTTCAGTCTGATACGAGGCTAGTTGCGTCTTCATGTTTCGAAGATCTGCAGACTGAACTGCTTGAGACTCTCGCAGCTTCGCGAGACGGGCTGAAAGACGCTCCTCTTCCTGCCTAAGCGAGGTCGCTTCCGCCAGTAGAGGATCTCGGCCCCCTTGTGCTTGTCGAAGTTTGGAGTCTGCGATCTGAATTTGTCCAGTAAGACGAGTGATTTCCTGGTCGAGCCTGGTCAAAGTCCGCTTGACTTCTGCACTACGCTGCGAATCGGTGTCGACCGTCCCTTGCCAGCGCTTTATTCGGTCAGCAGCCTCAAGACGAGATCGACGAGTGTCGTGGAAACCACCAGTGAGCGCTCCTTTTCGGTCGACTTTGTCTCCGTCAAAGGTAATGACGTTCATGCCGTATTTGCGCATTGCAGCTCCTGCCGTCTCGAGCTTTTCGCAAACAAGGGTCTTGCCGAAGACTTGTTCGAACGCCTTTTCGTAAGTTGCATCGTACCGAAGCTTCTTCAGGCTGGTGAATGAGCACAGTATGTCAGCACTGGCAACCCGTTTGAGTACCATCCTGACTCACATTGGTTGCACTTCCGGGTCATTCTGTGGGTAATTGGTCGGCTGCGTTCGCAATCGATTCAGAGGCATGAAGGTGACTCGACCAGCTCTTTCCCGCTGCATGATGTCCAGAACTCGAGTTGCAGTGTCATCATTGTCAACCACCACGTGGAATAGACTGCATTCCGATTCAGGGTGAGTTCCAGCTTGAACGGAGCCTCTTACCTGTTTCCAGCAGTCACCTCAGCGGACTGCCGGTAAGCCTCTGCGACAGTGAAGAGCTGATAGAGTGGGCCATAGACGCCTCCGATCTGATGCTGTTCCGCTATTCGAGCGACCGCCTTCAGGCCAGCACTGGTGTTCTTGTCCATAGCAGAATAGAGGTTACGCTCAGCTGATTGTAATTGATCTCTTGCATAGCGGACAGTCTCGATGAGCTTTTGATCTTCTTTCCATAGTTCCCTATCGGCTTGATCAGACAGTGCCATTACCCAAAACAAAATACTCACTTGCGCTGTTCATTCGCTTCATTCTTTCTCGAATTGAGCTGATTCACCTCATCGACTAAGCTCTTCAGTGCATCCTTGCGACCTTCCAGATTGCTCGCTACATCTCTTGTTCTCAAACGCATCTGATCAACAGCTTCTTCCGCGCTGCCAACTTCTCGGGTCAGGTCTTCCGAGCGAGTCTGGGCAGTAGGTATCAGACGATTGAGCTTGTCGATCTCGCCATTCAGATAGGCGTCTCTTTCTCGCTGTGTCCGGAATTGGGTCGCTCGACCTTGTTTGGCATAGAGCGCAGCCATGCGGGCAGAGGCATCTTCTAGAGCTTGTTTCACGTCTTGCTCTCGCTGTAGAGCTGACTGGCAGCGAGGTGAAAGATCTTCTAGTTGACTTTCCTTCTCACTGATGGCTTCTTGTAGACTGGCAAGCTCGGCTTCCAGATTCTCTTTAGCTGAAGCATTCACATCTTGATCATCGCTCAGATCTCGGATGATGCATTCGACCTGTGTCTTGGCTTTTAGCGCTTCTTTCCTGTCTGTGGTGATTTGCGTCTTTTCCAATTCAAGCAGAGCGACTTGCTGTTTGAGCTCTTCTAGCGCACGCTCAACCACACCAAGCTCCTTTTGTCGAGTCAAGAAGGCTTCTCGAGCAGCATTGGCCGAATCAATGCCTTCTGCTCGCTCGTCTTCGATCTGTTCCAACGCTTCCGACACTTCGGTCAATTCGCGTTGATAGATGGAGTATTCCAGACAGCGGCGCTCTCGGTCTTTCGACTGTTCGAATCGTCAGCGTTATGATAGCGAGTCTGCAAGTTACGCACAGTGTACTCTTTCAGCTCTTCCTTCTCTTCCTCCAACTCTTCCAGTCTTTCATCTATGTAGTCGAGTAGCTCGTCGATCTTGGCTCGCTTTGTATCTGTCAGTAGATACACAGGACACATCAGCTTGATGCCGATACTCTTGTAATCGCCTGACCTGTCTCTTCGATGATTTTCATACTTTCTGCTCTGCGGTCTTCATACACTTTCGTACCAGCTACTTCTTTCAGGAGATCTAGCCGCTCTGGATCTTTCTGATTTGTGAGGTGCGTAATCTGCCTTGGACTTTAGCAACTGCATCCAAGTTCCAAGAGATTGACGTACTCTCCCTTGAGGCACAATGTAGTAAGGATTACTTCTACTGAACCCAGCGCTCTCCAACAAGCTCAACACCTCGCCCTTGCCAGTGCTCTTGCGATCAAGCGAGTACTCATCCTTCTTTGATCCAATTGTTCTGCGAAGAATCACCTCATCTTTGCCCGTGGGAAAGCGATTGTCCGAGTTGTCAAAGACCAATTCGACGTAAGCGCTGAAGGTTGCAGTGTTGGAGACGCCTTCATGCAGAAGAGATTGACGACCTTGTTTGCTCAAGACACTATTTTCATCTGACAAGACGAATCTGTTTCGCTCTTAGCCAGGCATACATGTCGCAGTTGCTGGTTTACCTGATAGCTGTACAGCTATATCGGTAAAGTAGCACAGCGTCGGGACAGATGCTCACCTGCAAAGAAGTTGCTCTTTCCGCTGCCATTGCGACCCACTACGACATTGACGCCAGGCGAGAAGGGATCCACGACGACTGCATCTCGGTAGGACTACCAAATTCATGCGTCTCAGACATGAATGCTTTTGGCGCGACGCGTGCAAACTTGCCTTGAAACCGCAGATGGTCAATTTCTGTGCAGACATGCGTGTGAGCTACATGACTCCTGCAGCTGCTGATAGAGGACGATTACCTTGATATGCATAGGTCTGCTACGCTCTGTGAGCTGGTCGTGTCACCTCAAAAGTGTGATGTTGATTTATGCGACCTGGATCTCCGAGATCTCTGTATAGAAGTTGATAGAAGGCAGTCTACAGCAGTGCAAAGTCGACGAGAACGAGCATATTGTATTTCACAGTGAATCTCATGCGCTCGTTATCCTTAAGTAAGGTGCTTCTTGAACCAATTGATGGTGTACTCTGCAGCCACGATCTTGTTGTTCTTTTCGAATTCTTCGTTATTATCGTTGCGTACCGAGAAACCTGTATATGAGCATGCATTAGCGATCGAATTCGAAGTCACATGAAGAGAAGTTTACCGTGAACAGCACGATCAAAGACGTTGACTTCATGGTCAACAGCAACGCGTTTCAAGAAGCTGCCTTTTGCTTCAGCAATGTTTTTCTCCGACATCATAGCTTGACAAGAAATCAGCTAGCGTCTTCCTTACGAGAACAGTACATACAGTCTTTGTTGCCGACCTATATGACCAATCATTAGCATCCTACGCCTGGATTGAAAGCTTGACATACATTGATCTGCAATGGCTTGACGACCGCGTCGATCTCAGCAGGGAACGAGACCGAGGTCGGGTGGTTCGCGACGACGGCATCGACTGGAGTCTCGGCGTTTTCATGAGCCAGTAGGATGGCGAATCGACCTGTAGTGAAGCTTAAACCATAGCACGAAGCTTCAAAATCACAATGTACCGCCAAAGCAGAATCCAACAGCTCCGATCTTGCCTACAGCAGGGTCGGCACGTAGAGCACGGACGGAGTCTTGGACGAGCTAATTTGTTTTGAGCCTCAGACACAACGCTCCCGGATTTGCAATGAGATGTGACCTACAGGAAGAGTCACGGCTTCACGGTGCTTGACCATGAAGGGTGGTAGAGTAGCTCCGACCTTCGCAGTCTCGGCAGCAGCAGGTATGATACCTCTAGCCTCGCTAGTGTCAAGTGGTGCGATAGAGAACAACAATTCATGCGGAACGGCATCGCCTTGAAGGATGTCCGGGCTAGATCGATGTCAGCACTCAATGAACGACCAAGCGAGCTGTACTCACATGACGACGTAGAAACCTTGAGCGGCATACTCATCAGCGAGCAGACGGGCATTGTTCAGCTTATAGCCAAAGATGTCGACGAGATACAAGATGGTCTTTGACTTGTTGGCTTCGTCTCCAGTAAAGTAGGCGTCTAGATTGCCTAGCTTGCCTTCCTTTCCTTTAGGCGTGCCTTCGTGGAGGTGACCGCTTGTGCAGCACTCTGCCAATGCATGAACATGAGCATCACCAAATCACGTAAACTTCGAATACTCACTGCTGACGCCTTCAAGGTTGACTGTTGGCTGTCGGACAATCGTATTAGCTCGATCCGGCAACTGTGTCTGCCTGGACTCACTTGGTGTGACATGTTTGGGTTGGTAAGAGGTTAAGAAGGGAAGATGACGATGGTCTGACTGTTCGCTGGATAGAATTGCCGAAGTCGCTATAACAACTCGGAATATGGCTATATGCATTATATACTATCGACTCATCGTCAACTCCTTCATCCGCTGTACGAAATTGTCGCCTTCTTCCCTTGCCGACTCTTCCAAGCGCTCTTCTTCGACTGCCCTCGTTTGACCTCTGCTCACTGCTACCCTTGATGCTCTTGCACCAGTTCCAATGACCTTCTTGTCCGATCCTCTAAACCTATGACCGCGACGAGAATATTTGCCATCCTCTTGATTACCCACTTGACGACTCTTTTGCAACTGCTGGTCCTTTTGTCTTTGCCTATACAATCTCGTCAGTATATCTCGTACCACCTCTAAAATCAGACGTACACTTCAAAGTTATCATTCAACCACTGCTTCTCCCTCTCTTTCGGGTAGAAGAACGGCCTATCCATTTGAATGTACGCAGTCTTGATCGTCTTCTTCCTCGTAAACCTCTTGAAACCCGCATCAGGCGTCAAATTATGATACACTTTGCCCATTTTGATGCTCGTTCTAATACCCAAGACCGTCAACCCATACACTTTCGTCAAGAATTGTACAATATCCGGTTTAGTCAACTGTGTAGGTACGCGGAAAGTAGCAGTGTAGGGATCAGAAGCGTGGGCTGGACCGTTGCGAACGAGGGTGAGGGTGAAATTGGGTAGATAGACTTTTTGCGCCGCTTCGTCTATAGGTGCGCGAGGAACACGTCCACCGAAGCCTGGGTTAGGCGGCCGTTCCCTGTGAGGTCGCTTGGTCACTTTGACTCGTTTCTTGAACAGAGGATCGACTGCTTCGTTTGATGCGACAGGTTTTTGGGTTGATGGTGCAGGGACTTCTGTCGCAAATGCTCTTGAAGTAGATGGAGCGCCAATAGCTAATGCCCGGCTTCGCGCTATGGCTGGTATCCTTTGCATCATGGTAAAGTCGAAACTCGTTGTTTGCGGTTAAGATGCAAGCGTTACAATTCCCATCTATACAGGCAGCCCAAGTGTCCTAGAATAATGTACAAGCGCTAAAGATTAATCAAACCGGCTGACATCCCTCAAACGAAACCTTGAAGCCCTATACGGTTCATTCGCTGGATCTTGCTCTATTCCAGCATGTTGGATGGGCGCAGGTGGATAAGTGCCCATGTCTGCCGACTCTGCGTCCTCCTCTTGAGAGTAAACGACATCATCATCATCCGCTTCTTGATCAGAATCGCGTCGAGCGGGTAGAGGTCGTACAGAAGCTCGATTACGACCACTGAATAGATCCAAGCCAGGCACACCAATCTGTTGTGGTTGGCGAGGTGCTTCTTCTGCTCTTGTCCTGGTAGCTTCTTGATGTTCCGTCGACAACCTGGCAAGGACATCTTTGATGAACGCAGGTGGTCGAAACATCTTTGCAATCCGACCACGAGGTGTGCTGGAAGTATTGCCTGAGCTGCTGTTGCTGGAGTGCGAGCCTGCTTGATCTGGGTTGCGAAGACTTTGCATCTCGATCCCTTCCACGCCGTCTTGCCCAGGTTCACCAGGTACAATAACAACAGGTCGGATTCTTCTTGTGAGTCGATTGATGACGCTGGTGGAAGTACCATCTTCGAGGGCTTGACTGGGTAAAGCACGACCAAGCAACTTTCTCTGTTTCCGCGCTTTCCGCCGAGCTCGCTTCGCTGCCTTTTCCGCATCCCGCTTGTTTCGATCTGCCACTTCGCCAGCATACATGCCCGCACTGACCCACCACCAAAACCCGACCCAAGATTGCCATAATAAGATACACCAGTTGAGCGTTGGCAACCATTGTAAGCGATCTTCCTTGATTTCGACATAGTTTAATGCACTTCCTGCCAAACCGAGCGAAATTGCGATCACGCCAAATCCAGCTGCACCACCTTCTGTTTGCCAGGCTCGAGAGCGGTTAATGAAGAGACCCCAGATGAGAAGAGCGGCGATGTAAAGTAGAGTGAGTGAAGCGTTGCAGACCGAGCGCATGGCATCGCCAAGATCTTGCATTTTGACATTTGCGTGTAGGTCGAGAAAGGATAGACCGCATGCTAAAAGAGCCAAAGGTCCTGCAACAGATTGTGAGCACGAATTTGATCGTCAGATGGATTGAGCTGACCTAGCATGCCAATAATCAACCCTCGTTCGAGCTTTGACGGGAAGAGCAATGTTAGAATATGGATATGGGTGAGCTGTGCAAAGTTTTCAGCAACTGTCTACCTAGTGCGCACAGAGGGACAAACATGACACAGCAAGATAGTGAGCGCCATCATCGTGTACCAGCCGTATATTTGTGGTGTCGTCCATTCATCCCGCGGCAGCCAAACTTCAATGTAATCAAACATGAAAGGCCAGCTTTGACTTCGCGACTTTGTTCGTTCCCATATGACACCCAGTGAAGTGAAGCACTTGGCGAGAAAGACCCAGATGGCCATTTGTTGCAATGCATAGTTGACTTTGGACAGACCAATGTGGTACCGCGTAGTGAAGAGCAGCAGGCCAAGCAGGACGATGGTCAAGGTAGCAATCATAGACAACGCAGAAACTTGGGCGACTAGCGAATAGACGAATTCAGGCTGCAGTTCTGCGATTGGGTCGAGCGTCGGTATGGCATTGCTGCCTCCGCCTGTCGCTTCAGCTGGACTTCTGGCTAAAGTAGAGGACGCCAAGCTCTCCCATGAGGCATTTGGATCTGATCACAGCCTTGCTCAGACGACTATACACCCAATTCAGGCAAGTAAAAGCACCTAGAGGGACATTGTCTCCGTCTTGTTGCGCACTAGCAGTGCTCGTCGCTGTCGGTGTAGGCGTCGTAGACATTCATCCAGAGCACGGGTATCGTTTGTTGTCAAAAGATCGACCATTGATTTCAAAAGGCCGTGCCTGATCTCGCCCCTAAGGCCAAGAGACTTTCCTCAGAATATGTGGTACGACTGAGAACCGCAAATATCAGGCAAGACGAGATGATCGAGCATATTTCATTTCTTTTTGACCCATGTGCCATCATGCATACATGTTTTATCCTCGTCCGTGAGCTACGCCGTAGCCTGTACAGATGTGTTGTCATCAGACGATGCTGCAAGAAAGGAAGCATAGAACAACTTACCCTGAGCAATGAGCGTTTGGTAGTAGTCTGGGTAATTTGCCTGGTAGCTATAGACACCTTTTAGCAGAGCAAAGACATCTGCTCTCATATCGCTTACTAGTCAAGGTACTGAGCTTGCATAGCTGGGTCAGTAGGCCATTGCTGGGCAGCGCCGGAACTTTGATCCTGAGCATAACCGCCATAGCTGTAAGCTTGCTGCTGAGGTTGCTGGTAGCCGTAGGCCTGCTATGACTGCTCAGCTAGACCTAACAGAGCTAGAGATGAGGACATACTGCCTGTTGAGGTGCGTAGCCGCCTTGTTGAGGTGGTGCGCCTCCGTCAGCTCCAAGCCTGTCTTTGCCCCAAGAACACTTGAGAGCTCGACCATGAACCGGAGTGCCTTGGAGGTTGGCGATGGCCATTGCTGCATTCTCGTGCGTGTCTAGCTTGATGAAGGCGAAACCTCTGTCCGCTTGCATGCGAACCTCGACAATGTAACCAAAGCCTTGGAACAGAGGAATGAGGTCTTGCTGTTGACAGTAGGGTACAAGGTTGCCGGCGTAGACACTATCACTATATGTTAGGGTGAACCGCGTCAATGGTCTCTCGTGACTCACGTGCAGTTATATGGAGACGACTGGCTAAGGACTTGCTCGTAGCTTGATCCGCCAGCTTGCATGTAGACTGGAGCTTGAGCAACGGGAGGAGGTTGCTGGTGCTGAGGTGGTGGCCCGCCATAACCGCCGCCCATGGGTGCGCTCATTTGAGGAGGACCGCCCATGCTGCTCATAGGAGGAGCGTTGTTCATAACAGGAGGTGGTGCTGCGCTGCCTCCTCCACCTCCTCCGCCGCCGCCAGACATCATGCTTGATCCCGCATTCTTCTGATTCGCCCAGTTTACTCTGATCGCCCTCGAACCAAGCCATTCTCCATTCATTGTCGCAATAGCCTGTTCTCCATCTGTCCTATCCCTGAAAGCCAAGAATCCATAGCCACGAGATTTGCCAGAGTTCATATCCCACATCACACGTGCATCAGATAAACTGCCAAAAGCTTCAAAGGTCTTTTGGAGTACGCTGTCGGTGACTTCGGGAGATAGATCGCCGACGAAGACGCTGTAGGTTGACTTTAGCGTGCTGCAGACTAAGCTCGCGATAATACGTACTGGCAATGGTTTGTAAGATCCTCCTTGGCTTGCTGATTTTGATAAGCCCAGTTGCAGCGAATCTCAGTGTCAAAGATCTTCCTTCCATTCAAGGTCTGGATGGCCGTTTCGGCAGCTCGCATCTCAACAAATTCGACAAAGCCGTAGTTGAGACCACCGTGCTGAAAGTTCTTGTCTGGGATGATCTTGACACCAAGGACAGGACCAGCGACGGCAAAAATCTCGTGCAGCATGTGTTCCGTCACGCGAGGTGACAAGTTGCCGACATACAGATGGGCCTAACAAAGAGAAAGCGTCAATTTTGCCACTTTTGGTCGACTAGCAATCTGTACGTACTCTTTTCTGATCAGGAGGAGGCTGAACTTGAAAGGGAGCTTGAGCTGGATATCCACCAATGCCTTGGTCCGGTGGTGCAGAGTAGGACATGATTAAACCCAAAAAGTGTAAAGAACCGTTGAAGACCGTGTACTTATTCGAAAGTGATACAGAGGATGATGAAAAAGGACCGAGACCGAGTCTGAAAGTGCTACGAGTATTGAAAATGAGATATAGAGGAGAGAAACAAGAGAAATAAGAGACGAAGAGAGAGAGAAATGGGAGCGGAACCGTGCTTTTGGCTGTGTCGGTCCGCTCTCTCAGCATGGCGTGTGCTGATCAGATGTGAAGAGGACTCACTGGCTATGACTTGACTCTATGCGGTGTACAACAACAGATGAATTCGCATGAGAAGGCGGTCGGCTAAAGTCCGCGGCGTTAGACGACTTGTGCCTAGTGGAGGTACGGTAAGGACAGTACGGCACAGACAATTGGACACAACACAGATTTACTACCATTAGACAAACTTTTGTACAGTTCAATTGTTCCTCGTCCAGTGTCCATACCCACTATGCTTGCTTTTGGGCTTCCGACTCCTCATCAGGCTCAATTGCTTAGCACGTTTACGCATTCGCTTTGCAACCAAAAGCCGAAGCTAACATACACACCATAAGCGAAGAGCGGCTGCCGACAGAAGCTGAGGCTCACCTTGACCAACTTCGAATGCTGCGGCAATGCTTTCACCCGTGCCATACATGCCCAACGCACCACAAGCTTACATACACATGAGCGAGACAAATCTAGTACTCTGGAGGCTGCAGACTGACCGAGGCAAGCAAGCACTAGACCGACTAAGAAGACCTTGAACAGGATTTGGACCATCTTGCTCTGACCTTGCTGTTGAACCGAGCGAGGTAGTTCAGTTGGACCGTCCTCTTCTGGCTTATAAGTGCCAAAGAAAGCTCTAGTCCATCTCGTCATACTCTTGTAGCTGTCGATAGCGCGAGGAGCGGACCCGAAACCGGTATAAGGAACATCTGCTGAAGCACCGTGAACTTGCAACTTGTACATGAGCAGGAGTAGTGGTGGAAAGGTGTATGAGAACTGAAAGATGCAAACGGCGCCAATGAGACCTATTCCTGAATCAGTAGCGGTCCTGGCAAGTCGGACATCTTGCATACCGGTCATTGCGCCCAAAGCCGGGATTGAGTTGGCAATCACGAACGCGAGCGACCAGTACAGTGGAATAGAGAGTGTCCACAGTATTCTACCTTTGCGACTGTTGATCTGCGGCCCCTTAAAGATGTCTTGAACAACGTTCACGTCTTGAGCTCAAGTCAGCTTGATACCGATGGACCATAGGGGAAGTAAACATACATATCACTTTGACGCCAATGTTGCCGTAGAGACAAGCTGCTATCACTGAGACAGTCACAAGTACAGCGATCAGCATACGGATGGTAATATGAAAGGACTGCAGACTTACTTCCGCTAATCATATTCAAAACGTTACCTGTCGTGACAAAGGCTGAGCTTCGATCAGTTCGCTCGATGCGATGTACTGACAGAGAGTTTGTCCCCAGTAGGGCTGCAGGCCTTGGAAAGCGTTGGCTTGAGTGTATTGACCGGCGTAGCTGTAGAAGAAAACTCCATAGAACAGGTAGCTATCGGAGCTAAATTAGCGCCTCTCGAGCTTTGGTCGATACTGCAGACATACCAAACCATGATCAAGCTGTCAGCGCAGACCATTCCTTTCCAGAACGACATTGGATCGCGCATTTCGGCTTGGCATACATGTGAGCAAAGAAGAGCTGCTGAAGAGTTCGAAGACGTACAGATCATCTCTCTGAGGCCCCGGTCCGAGTCAGGGTTGTACGGGCGGAAGCCTTTCGACGAAAACCAAAACTCACGGGAAAATCATTGCACCACCATACTGAATGCAGGTCAGCGACGTGAAGTAATTAGAGAGATGCTACAGGCTTACAGCGAATACGAGGTTGAACATTCCATTGATTTGGGACTCCCTGATAATGCGAATGTCAGATGATCGAATTAAGACGAACAGATTTGACTCACAAGCTACCCGTTGCAAATTTGACCACTTCCACAGGGCCATAGCCGACAGTGGAGTCTGCCGCGTTTGCAACATCCTTATTTGGTCCAGTTGCCCCAACGACAGCCATAGAAACGATGAGAATTGTAATGTTGATGAAGACGGCGGATTGCGCTATCAAGGAGAAGTTGCGAAGAGATCGGATTTGACCAACGCACACTGATATAAGGATCAGATGCGGTTACATGATAATGGGAGAGAACTGACTGCCGATGAGAGCCCAGATGACTACCGCGACCGAAAGACACAGATGGGTTTTCGAAATCTGATAAAGCGATTGCCCGGAGGAGAGACAGATTAGTCCAACGTTAATCTTCAATGTTTGTGGAAATATAAGAAGTAAGACTTAATACATAAACATGAACACTTACCACCAGCTGAAGAGATTGTAGGATCGCGCAGATGTACTTGAAGACGGGTCCACCGACGCGTTCGGCGATATCGCTAGATATCAATCAGCCAGCATATACGTCATGTCAGAAAGAATCAAGCACCCAAAAGTACGGATCGGATAGCGATCAGAGTCGAGCTTGCAGAAGAGATGACCAAGCATGAAAGCAGTACCCGATGCGATGAAACCGAAGAAGACATAGCCTGGATCAACGAGGTCAGCGATGAAATGTTGCCAGACAAGCAGATTTACAGAAGATGCCAGGCTAAAGACACAAGGTCAGCCATATCAATACCCGCTGGACATCGACATACGATAAGGCCCATGCCCGCGATAGCATATGGAGCGTTGAACGGCTAATGTCACGATTTGAGAAGCGACAAGAGGAAGCTATGGAAGACATACACCCAAAATATCGGTCGTGATAAGGACTGATAGCACTTGTCAGCGCCAGCGCGATACCGAACGCAATACTCACAGAACATCATGCTCCAAGAAGCGACCCTCATCTGTCTTCTCATCGCAGCGCCCTCAAGCTGAGTTGGCGTCATGCCACGGAACTGATCATCCATAGCGTCCACCTCGCGCACAACCGTTCCACCGTCCTCACCTCGCAACTTCTGTCCCTTCTCGTCAAGCTCTTGTGCTGGTACAGTCGCACCAGTCTGGACATTCTCCTCAGCCGGGACTTTGCCTTTGTTCTTGAGAAAGGCGAATGGGCTGCGGTGTGTGACTATTGCCTGATCAGCATCGATGCCCAAAAGTATAGACTAGACACCTCACTCATCTTGCCGTCGGGCGAACATCCATTCAAGGTGGTCCCGTCCCGCTCGGTCTGCCGCTTGATTCTGGCCCAATATCGATACTCGGACAAGGTCGGTTTGGCGGACAGACCGGACGCATCGGTTGCATGGACGTCGCCATTCCTTGATTCAAGGCGATCTAAAGGTTCTGGGTCTGTGGGGTCGGCGCCAGCCAAATTGGCTATGTTAACAAAGGCCTGCGGACCGCCGTCAGCTCGGAAGTGTAGGTATAGCTGGAGCGTACCATGGTGAAGCAGAGCAGTATGTGTCTTGTTCAGTAACGGGAAGAATGGGTGTCACGGAAATGAGGAAGACAAGGTTATTTAGGCAGCTGCGGGCGAGAGATAGGGTATTCTATGAGACCGCGGGAGCGTGTGATAGAGTGTATAGATAGATCGGCCGCTCTATCTTGGGTGACCCTCATGCTGCGATCATAGTCTGGCCGGCTATTCTTGGGCTAAAGCGGAGGATAAGGAGGATAAGAAAAGCACCGCTGACAGCCGAGGTAGCTAATTAAGACAATCACTAGATTCCAGGGCGGGAGCATGTGCTTCCCTGAGAGGACTCGGTGTAATTGAGAGCAGCCCGAGAGCGGGAAAGCGCAGCACCATATCGCCGAACCAATAATGATATTAGGAGACGACAGCAACACAAGGGTGCCGCCAGAATGGTGCTCCTCAGACACGAGCAGAGAGCACATGAGCGAAGCTGAGACAGGTGCAGGTGTTGCGAGGTAGTGGTACATTGGATATGGCCTTGTCGCGTATAAGTCTGTAGCTTCAAGCGTTGATCTGCATTCCATGATACCGAGACGATACCGCACAGAGGCGGCCGGTCCAATAATGCGTGCGCACAAAGACCAATAGCTCTCAGACAGATCAAGCATGGAATTGATTTCAACAGATATTCGAAGTCTTGGTATGGTGCATTATTCTACACTATTGATAAGGATCTCGTGCGCTTGTGCATGTTGCTGCTGCGATAGCTGGCACTTGTAGGCCCTTGCGTGGTTTAAACTTTTGGGGCTCTTCGACTTCTGAGATATTCATGCACGCTATTGACGGCGCAGAATCTTCTTGATGCTCGCTTGCAAAGTCTCCAGATTACAGCTTGCTGAACGCTCTGCAACCTCTGTCGAAGCTGTCATCGATACTAACCCTAACCCTGCTTGTTCTCTTTAGTTTGCAAGTCTAATAGGCGGTCCTGCAAAGACTACGACCCTAGTATACCCTCAAGCTGCCTAGGAACCTCAGCAATTGACTAGACTACCTCAAACAAGAGACCGCTTCAGTGCTGTGATCTCTTTTCGTCGTTTGGCGAGGGTTTTCGACCTCAAAACACGCTTGTTGCCACAAAATCGTTGGCCGTGACCTTGCCGGCAAAAGAGCGTCTGTAGTCGTCTAGAACTTGGCCTATACCCTTCGACTTTAGCGTTATACTGCGGGAAATTCAGCAAACTGCTTCGAGATACAACCTTTTGCATTCCTCGCTTGTCGTGATAGCTCGTCATGAGTTTCGCCTATTCGGCCGCGCCCATCAGGCGTGTGAAAGAAATTCAATTCGGTGTCCTTTCGCCCGATGAAATCAAGGCTCAATCGAGCGTCAATGTCGTCTTTCCTGAAACCATGGAAGAAGGGACCATGAGACCCAAAGTTGGCGGCTTGTCTGATCCGAGAATGGGTACCATCGACAGGTCTGTATTCTTTGCGTAGGCGCATCGAGTGCCCGCGCTTAAAGTTGGGCCGTGCAGAAACTACAAGTGTCAGACGTGCGGCGAGGGTTCTGCCACCTGTCCTGGTCATTTTGGACACATTGAGCTTGGTCGACCAGTGTATCACGTTGGTATGGAGGCTCATTACGTGTCTGGTCGTTACTTGCTAACCGTCTGCGCTTGCCGCTCATAGGCTTCCTGAACAAGGTCAAAAAGATCATCGAATGTGTTTGCGTGCAATGCGGCAAGCTCAAAGTTGACTTGTCGTGAGTATATACTCGAACAAACCTGTCACAAATCTTTGACAATGTTTCAACATTAGTGACCCAAAAATGCGAGAGATTGTCAAAGTGGTCAAGAACCCGAAAAAGCGACTACTCTTCGTTCATTCTTTAGCAAAAGGCAAAAACATTTGCGAGTCAGATGATCCGGAAGCAGAAGATCCGCTACCTGACGCAGAAGCCGATGGCGTAAAAGGCGCTGCTGGAGTGGAGAGCAACACGCAGAAAGGTCGACACGGAGGTTGTGGTCACCGTCAGCCAGTGTGCAGAAAAGAAGGTCTCAAACTTTTCCTTGTCTACACACGGCAAGCAGAAGACGATGGCGAGTCAAAAGGTCCTAAAACGCAAGATAAGATTGCTCTTCCTGCTTCAGCCTGCTTGACAATCCTGCGCAAGATCCCAGACGACGACATTACGCTTATGGGTCTCAGCATGGATGAAGCCAGGCCAGAATGGATGATTCTGACCGTCATGCCTGTACCTCCGCCCCCTGTTCGGCCTAGTGTTGCAATAGACGGTGGTGCGACAAGAGGAGAGGACGATTTGACCTACAAGCTGGCGGAGGTCATCAAGGCGAATGCGAGCTTGAAGCGGTTAGAGGGCGAAGGTGCTCCGGCACATGTCTTGAACGAATTCGAGGCGTTGCTGCAGGTATGACATGGCAGGTGTGGTGAGGTCTGGGTCTGATTCATTTGTTTGCAGTGGCATATTGCAACGTATATGGACAACAATCTGCCAGGCCAGCCTCAAGCTATGCAAAAGTCTGGTAGACCTATCAAATCCATTCGTGCGCGATTAAAGGGCAAGGAAGGACGTCTTCGAGGTAATTTGATGGGCAAGCGTGTCGATTTCTCGGCTCGAACAGTCATTACTGGAGACCCAAATATCGATCTTGACGAAGTTGGCGTGCCTTATTCTATCGCTCGCAACTTGACCTACCCTGAACGAGTCACACCTTGGAACCTCGAGTACCTGCAAGACCTCGTCAACCGAGGCGCGAACGAACATCCTGGCGCGAGATATGTCATCAAAGACACTGGCGATCGGATAGACCTGCGGCATACTACCAGCTCGCCTGTGCTTCTTCAATACGGCTGGGTCGTCGAGCGTCATTTGCGCAATGGTGATCTGGTTCTCTTCAATCGACAACCTTCTCTGCACAAAATGAGTATGAGTGAGTACAACCTTTGTGCCGACTTTGGAGCGCAGCTGACTACATTCCGTAGTGGCACATCGTGTCAAGATCATGCCTTACTCTACCTTCCGCCTTAACCTTTCAGTCACTGTAAGTAACATCTTACATCTGATTTGCACCATGCTAATCAGGATTCTTCGTCGTTACAGTCGTGAGTCTCTCATGCTCGTAAAGCAGAAAAACATGCTCACATCTTTTGCCGCCAGACCTTATAACGCAGAGTAAGTATAGCGAGCCGAAATCCTCACTTTTTGCTTAGCAAGATTTTCTACATTCTAGTTTCGACGGTGACGAGATGAACTTGCACGTTCCTCAATCCGAAGAAACAAGAGCCGAGCTTTCCCAAATTGCTTGGGTGCCTCGTCAGATTATCTCGCCTCAAGCCAACAAACCGGTCATGGGCATTGTTCAAGACACGCTCTGTGGTATCCGAAAGTTCACCCTTCGCGATTGTTTCCTCGAGCACGACTTTGTTCAGAACATCCTGCTTTGGGTGCCAGGTTGGGACGGAATTGTGCCTCCGCCAGCGATCCTCAAGCCAAAGCCAATGTGGACCGGCAAGCAGATTCTCAGCATGTGTATACCCAAGGGCATCAATATCCGCGGCGCAGACGATGCAAGCTTGCCGCCTTCAAACAGTCTAGATCGCGGAACATGGATAGAGAACGGCGAAATCATCTACGGTGTCGTGCTCAAGAAAATCGCCGGTGCTTCAGCCGGCGGTCTCGTTGATGTCATCTTCCGCGAGAAAGGTCCTGAGGCATGTAGAGATTTCTTTGGTGCTGTACAAAAGGTAGGCTCGCTCTTTCTTTGGGTTGGAAAATCGCTCACCATCGCACAGGTCGTGAACTACTGGCTTCTTCACAACGGCTTTTCGATTGGCATTGGTGATACTATCGCCGACACGGAAACCATGGCAACCATCACGAACTTCATCTCGACTGCCAAAGACACTGTCAGCGGTCTAATATCTACCGCTCAGATGGACAAGCTAGAAGCCCTGCCCGGTATGACCATTCGAGAGTCCTTCGAATCGAAGGTCAACACTGCGCTCAATCAAGCTCGTGACGGTGCCGGTAAATCCGCAGAACAGTCTTTGAAGAACGACAACAATGTTAAGCAAATGGTCGTTGCCGGTTCAAAGGGATCATTCATCAACATTTCGCAAATGTCAGCTTGTGTTGGGCAACAGAGTGTGGAAGGCAAACGTATTCCCTTCGGTTTCAAGTACCGGACGCTTCCTCATTTCGCCAAAGACGACTATTCGCCCGAATCTCGTGGTTTCGTCGAGAATTCCTACCTTCGTGGTTTGACACCGCAAGAGTTCTTCTTCCACGCTATGGCTGGTCGTGAAGGTCTGATCGACACTGCAGTCAAGACCGCCGAGACCGGATACATTCAGCGTCGTCTGGTCAAAGCGTTGGAAGACGTCGGGGTCGAGTACGACGGAACAGTCAGAAACTCGCTCAACTACATCATTCAATTTGTCTACGGTGAAGATGGCATGGATGGAAGCGCCTTCGAAGAACAGAGATTACTGCCTCACACGCTTTCTGATGCTCGCTTTGAGAAAACTTACCGCGTCGATCTAACGGAAGAAGGATTGGGCTTCGCTCCTGGTACACTGCAAGTTGGTCTCGACACTTCTTCGAACGAGCTGCAAGACAAGCTGGATGGAGAATGGTCTCAGTTGACGGACGACCGCAATCTCTTGCGAAGCTTCATTTTTGAAGCAAACGACCCGAAGATCCATCTCCCTATCAACATTCCGCGTATTGTTCAAAACGCTTGCCAACACTTCAACATTCACCACCGAAAAGCTTCAGATCTGTCTCCCGGCGACATTGTCGACATGGTAGCTGCTCTATGCGATCGACTGATTGTTGTCCGCGGCAACGATGCAATCAGTCAAGAAGCTCAGTCAAACGTCACTCTCCTACTCCGAATGCATTTGAGGGCGAATTTGGCGGCTCGAAGAGTCATCGAAGAGTATCATCTCAACCGCGAAGCGTTCGAGTGGGTCCTCGGTGAAGTGGAGACTCGTTTCCACGCTGCTCTTGTGGCGCCAGGAGAGATGTGCGGAACATTGGCTGCTCAATCTATTGGCGAACCGGCTACCCAAATGACGCTAAACACTTTCCATTATGCCGGTGTGTCTTCAAAGAACGTCACCCTCGGTGTGCCGCGTCTCAAGGAAATCATCAATGTCGCTCGCAATCTCAAAACACCCGTTACCTACGTCTACCTTGAACCAGATCTTGCCCGCGATGTGCAGAAAGCCAAGTCGGTACAAACGACACTTGCTCACACCACCTTAAGAACCGTTACTGCCTCTTCCGAAATCTTCTACGACCCCATCATCAACGGTACTGTGATCGAAGACGACAGAGAATTTGTCGATGCCTTCTTTGCTATTCCAGATCCCGAAGTCGAGCAGACGATGGACCGTCAATCTTCATGGCTTCTTCGATTCGAGCTCGACCGTGCAAAGATGCTCGACAAGAACCTCGAGATGGGTCAAGTCGCCGATCGCATCACAGGTGTCTTTGGCAAGGATCTTTTCGTCATCTGGTCCGAAGACAACGCAGAAAAGCTCGTGCTTCGGTGTCGACCTGTCAATGAAGAGAAGGACGCTGAAGCCGACGACGAAGAACAGCTACTCAAACAGCTCGAAGCGTCCATGTTGTCGGAAGTCACCCTCGGCGGTATCGAAGGCATTGAGCGTGTGTTCATGATCGAAAAGCCTCAACAAAGGATCAACGAAGAGGGCGAGCTGACAAGGCAGAATGAGTGGGTGCTAGAAACCGATGGCATCAACCTCAAGCGAGTGCTTTGCGTCGATGGTGTCGATCCTGTCCGAACCTACTCGAATTCTTGCGTTGAAGTGACCGAAGTGCTCGGTATCGAGGCTGGTCGTGCGTCTCTCCTGCGAGAATTGCGTCAAGTCATCGAGTTTGACGGTTCTTACGTCAACTACCGCCATCTGTCATTGCTCTGCGATTTGATGACCGCCCGTGGATCTCTCATGGCTATCAGTCGACACGGTATCAATCGAGCTGATACTGGACCGTTAATGAGGTGTACTTTCGAAGAGACTGTGGAAATCTTGATGGAGGCAGCTGCAATTGGCGAAAAGGATGATTGCAAGGGTGTTGGTCAGAACATCTTGCTTGCGCAGTTGGCGCCTTTGGGTACCGGGGCTTGCAGTAGGTCAAATTTTCCGTATGCCTGACCAATGCTTATATCCTGGTCAGATGTCATGCTAGACTTGGAAATGCTCAAGGATGTCGTGTTGGATCATCGCTTGCCGGTGTCTGCATTAATGTCCGAACAAGCGATGACGGGTGGCATGGTTAGTTGTTATACCGAACCTCTGATCTTGGCTCATCAGATTCTACCCAACAGACTCCGGGTGGCGGAGCTACTCCTTACCAGGATGGTGGACATACGCCAGGTCTGATGGCTGAACAGGGAATGGCTGCTTACTCGCCTGTACACGTTGTTGATACCGATGGTTTCGTGCCTGGCGGCCAAGCCACCAATTACGGTGGCTATGGCCAGTCCCCGGCATATGTAAGTATCTTCATCCTTCACTTCATGCTTTGCTGATCGAATTGTGCAGACTGCAACTTCACCTGGCTATTCGCCTACTTCACCATTCGGAGGCGGTGGAGCTACAAGTCCTTACTACGCCAGCCCAAGTTCGCCAATGCTATTTGGAGCGACGTCGCCTTCGTTCACCAGCCCTCAGATGTCACCATGGGTGGATCGCGCTGGTGGAGGTTACAGCCCGACTTCACCACGCTTTGGAGTGACCAGTCCTCAGTTCGGTGCTTCCCCGAGCAGTCCAAATTGTTTGTCCTCCTTTACTGCTTTGGATTTGGCTGATGTTCCTTCAGTCACTCCGACATCACCTAACAGCTTTTCGCCGAGTAGTCCATCTTTGCAAGTTCTCTCGATCCCCTTTTATACACACGCTGACTGTTCTTTAGCTCGCCTGCCTCGCCAAGATTTTCTGTGAGTATCAAGATACTTCTTCTTGAGAATTGGCTAAAAGTTTTCATCGCAGCCGAGTTCCCCTCGATTTTCTGTTTGTTTTTGCTTTCATCCCTGTTTCTACACGCTGACACGAGCCTCAGCCGAGCTCTCCCTCATTCAGCCCGTAGGTGTATAGCTCTCGAAAGAATTATCAGGCTAACTTGCATTTTCCATTTAGGGCAAGCCCGCGTTATTCGGTATGCTCACCCCTCCCTTTTCTTTTACACCTTGCTAACTATGTTGCCAGCCAACATCCCCAAGATACTCGCCAGCAAGCCCCAATTTGTGATTTCTTCCAGCGTTCATTTTTTAAAAGGCTAACATGTCCACTTTAGCTCGCCCTCGTCCCCGAAATATTCTCCTGCTGCAGGTAGCCCGTGAGCATTGTTCTTCCACATAAGCCGACAGGCGAACTGATGCGTTCGGAGCAGTTCCAGCCCCAGATTTGTCAGTACTTTGATTTTTCGCTGCCGTAAAATTCTAATTCGCGCATTCGCAGTCTCCAGCGAGCCCTGCGTACTCACCGACTTCACCGAACGCTGCTTATACCCCGTATGTCTAATCTTGAATCTTGAACGAAAGACGTTCGAAGCTGACATGTTGCAGAACGAGTCCTGCCCAGAATGGTTTCAGCCCGGCCTCGCCAAATTGGCAAGGAGCATCGCCTAAGGCCCCTAGTTATAGCCCTGCGAGGTGAACATCATCATTGCTTTGCGTCGGCAGCAGCTAACTCTTTCCTTAGATACTCACCCTCCGCGAATTTGTCGCAACCATCCTGGAAGAGATGAGCAGGCCCTCAAAAGAATGTATGCATATGAGACTATGCTGTGTAATAGCTTCTTTTGCGAGAAGTCTTCGTGTATTCCTTCACATTTTGCTCAATACTGGGCCTTCGCGAACCATTGCGACCTGTCGTTCTTATTCTCTACGAATGTGTGCAGCTTACCTTGTCTGTCCTAGCGTTAGTATCGGACGCTCCTTGCTCCGGCTGCTATATCCTCGACTTCAATTTTGTTGAGGTCTCGTCAACTCCAGTTACTGATTGGGCTAGATCTGTGTCTTTCCGCTTTCTTACGAGGCTCTGTCCTGTTCCTCACCTAAAGGCTCAGGATACACCGCCGATCTCGACGTCTCTGCTGTCTTTGAGGCTCGAGCCATAGGCCCAGCTCGACTATGCCTCTGCATTTGCAGGCTATAGACAGCGCGACTGCTGTTGAGCAATCGAGCGTCCCAGATCTTCGAATGACTCCGAGTCCAGATCTACCTGCCTTGTCACGGAATCGGGCTCTTTCGCATATGGGCCGACAAGATGTCCTCCCTCTGTAGGGCACCGGCCCTTGTACATCATGTATACGCACCTGTGTCTGTCATATCTCTTTGGTAGCGCATGTTGCGCTGTTCGTTCCACAGGCAGCGGCAGTGCGTGGCTGCACCGCTTGAGCTGTTCACACTACACCCTGAGATGCTTCTTTCTTGTCGTCTCTATCCGACGCGCGACTGGACAATAATACTCTCGTTGGCAGCATGACAGAGATATGGAATGGTCAAGATGAGAGTTCGTTTTGCGATTGTCCCGTTCTTTGGATAATCAGCGCTGCGTAAGTTTGCGTTGATCTTCCTCTAGCACCCAACTTATATCATCTAGCTGCCTTCTATTGCTCGCTTATGCCTTTTCAATGCTCGTTTCGCCATGTTCCCGCTCGATACTTCGAGATGAGGAGGAGCACTGCCGGACCCATTGCCCGGACCTGGAACGACTAGTGGAGCATTCAGAGAGTATCTTCTCCGAGAAGACACCTCTGCAATCTGGCCAATGCGCTTCATGTCATGCACAAGGGAAGTTCATTAGCCGCCAACCTTGATTGGACAAGCGCCGGACTAGCCTAGAGAACAATTGGTATACTACACACATAGCTAGACTGAGCAGGACAGGCATCAATACATTTTTGAGACTGCCGAGCCAACCCGACCGAAGTTGTGATGATTTTCCATTCTCTCTTGTCCATCTTCCGTGACATTGCCATCTCGACCTTGGTATACTTGGTCAGACAGTACAGACATGCCAGCCCTACACGATTTGTCAAAGCGAGGTGAGGCAAACTTGGCAATTGCATTCTGAAGGGGGCAATCGCTCATGTCATCGTGTTTGCAGGCTATGACTGGCGCAACAGTTTCCCTCTATGGCCCATCTTTCTCGCCGCAGGGTAAATATAACAGGAGTATGGGAGGTCTGCGAGGTTCTGATGGCTATTCATCATCGCAGTCTCGTGCTTTTGTGCGGCATGGCCTGGTGGAAACGAGTTCAGCTCAAAGGTCTATTTGGCAATAAGAAGCAAGTAGAGGAGGAGCCATTTGAAGAGCCTGTACCGATGCAAACTGGCAAACCGGATTATCAAATGCACGGCCAGCAAGGTCAATTCGGCCAAAGTCAGGAAGAGTTTGAAAAGCCTCTCACATCCAACTACCACCCAGAGTGAGTCCATAGTATAGCAATCCAACGACTAGCGGCTCATCCAGTGCTTTAGCTACTCGGTCCAGCAACAAGCTTACGCGCATCGCCAAAGCCCGGTGTAGATGCCAACCAGGTCTGCAATTGGCCGTATAGCAGTATCCAGTGGACGCTTTCTCTTCTTGTATATGCCATCTATGTGTATCTAGCTCTTGTATAGCAGCATTGCTTAGATTAAGTTAATGGCAAACATCGTTTCAGCCTTTATTTCCCGCCTGTCAATTGTCTAGTCTATGTCTTTGCTTTCTACTCTGAGGATGAGCCGTCCTCATCCACCAGAGCAAGTCGAGAATGTGTCTGCCAAGTATTTTGAGTCAGGACAACATGATTGAATTCCATTTACAAATGACATATACGCTACACGTCTGAAAAATGAAAAATGAACAGTAAACACTATTCTTACACTATATGTAAGCCCTTTGTTGACCCAGAAGACCCTACAAACCGACAAACAACCATGGTACCACACTCTTAAAAGACCTTGTTGAGCAATTTACGACCAAACGACTTCTTTTGCCTTTGTCCCGTGTTGTCGAGTCCAATACCGTGCTGTGCGTCAAAGTATGACGGTGCCGCAACAGGTACCATCGGCTGCTCTTCCACACTTCGTTCAGTCGGTGTTGTAGCTTTCACATACTCTTCTATCCTACTCTGGGTCGGGCTAGACTTTGTATGTCGATGTGTTGAGGAAGACACTTTCCGCATGGGCGTTGCTCCCACAGTCGAAGCCTTTTCTTGCGAGCTGAGCGACGTAGGCTGGCTGGTAATCCTTCGCAATCGACTGCCTGTTTCATCAGAAGAGACTGATTTGGGATAGGCCGAACGTCTTTCTGCTTTTGACCTTTCGCGACTTCGTGTGTCGTTGCCATTCGTGCTGGCAGAAGAGGTAGAGGCAGGTCGACGACCCGAGTCCAAGCTAGACACATGAGATTGCAGAGCGCTAAGACGGCTGTCGTAGATTTTGTTGACTGCTGAATTAAGCGCTGCTTGAGGCTCGACCGCTTGCGGTACGGTGAGTTTCGGCGATTCAACAGCTGTCAAGATGTTCAGCTTGGATAAGAATAACGGACAAGGAAAGCTTACAGACTGTGTCTTGCCGAAGGGAAGCTGGTGGCGGACGCCGAAGCTGAAATGCAAACAAGTCAGCTGGTTGAACATAGTGAGCGAGACATGACACTCACATCAAGAGTACCCTGTTGGAACGGTCTGCTGCCCTTTGCTCGAGTGTCCAGTGTCACAACATCCAGCATGGGATCCGTCTCTTGCCTAGCCAACGGCGTTCGAACACCGTCTTTCGACAATTTCTCCCACACGTATGGTCCAGAAGCGATCGGACCCAGAGCAGGTGGTTTGGCTTTGGCTTTCTTGCCTTCGCGAGATTTGCCAGCTTTCGCTTTTGCGTTGACTTCCCGCTCAAGCGATAATCGTTCTGAATAGGCAGCCAATTGCTCAGCGAGCGTCTGTTTGGCTTCTGGATCTTTCGAGTCGTAGGTCAACAGCTGCTGTTCAGCTTCTCTGACCATAGAATGAGCAAGCGAAGGTGAGATTTCCGGTTTTGCTTTTCGAGGCGACGCTGGTGGATCACGCACGGAGCCCGATGAGGCGTTTACACTCGTTGCGGAAGTTGAGTAGGCGGAAGAAGAGGGGTAATGGTACTGCGAACCAGACATCGAGGAGGAAGAATTGGGCGAGCTGGACATGCCTTGTTCAGTAGGTTGATGTGAGCTAAGGACGAGATATCGCAGATCCGGTTCCGTTGATGTTGAACCGCTGCGTTTTGCGCGATTGATGATCTGGGCAGCTTCATCAGAACGAAGGGGTGGAGAGTGCAAGCGGTCAGAAGATGCCGCTGCTGAAGCCAAAGGAGAAGGTGCATTGACGGCATAGGGAGAAAGACCAAGGCGAGAGACTGATGATGAGGTAGAGCCAACGCTGTTGTTCCGTGTCCGACCAGGCGTTTGATAAGACCTCGATACGGGCTCGGAACCAAGCTGGTCGTCGGCTTCTTCGTGTCCAGTCGCATCCTCAGAAAAGCGTCTGTCCCAGTGCTCTTCGTTCTGTGCTACCGATTCCGGCAGATAAGGTATAGCATCCACAAATTCCGTCTCGACTGGAGATGTGACCGGATGAGCATTAGACCCTGTCGAGCTAGACTCGGCGCGAGAGCTGTTGCTATATGACCGTACACGACTTCCAGAAAAGCTGCGAAAGCGTCGAGATGCCAGCAATTCGGGACTTTGCATCGGCGGTAAATCATCTTCTGCACCGCTTGGTGCGCTGGAATCTTGCGCATCTTCGTTCTTCCTATCCAAATGGAGCTGCGGATTGGATAGCTGAGATGCCTGCCTTGGTCGATAGTGATGAACAGCCGAGCTTTGTCTAGAGGTGGACTGGGATTGTACAAGAGAAGCGGAACGAGGTGTTTTATCGCCATCCTGCCAGCTCATCGACAGACCTTCGAAAGAATTCTGGAAAGGTGGTGCAGTAGATGGAAGTTCAGGCGACTCTTCAGGAGACCCAATAGGGGAGGTGAAAGTGCTTTGATTTTGCCAGGCGCCATCATCACTTGCATGCCTCCTTCGGAGTGCGTTGAGATCCGTACTTTGTACAGATGCGTCAGAGTCTTGCCGAGATGTGCTGGCGCTTCTGTTGCCTAAGTAGGACATGACGCTGCTTCGACTGCTGCTTCGTGTCTGAAGTTTCGGAGCTAAATTTTCGGATGTGAAAGCGTCGGCGTTCGATTCTTTCAGGTGTAAAGGAGGAGGACGGTTAGAAGACATGCCAAGAGCTTGTCTAATGGCAGCACGAGGATGAGCTGCTTTTTCGAAGACCGAGGGTAGACTTGGTCTTCGGTGTTCGCTGCTGTGAACTGAAGTTGGCCTATGGGTTAATGAGGAATAGGTCATTGTAGGACCGGAATTTTGGCGAGTCATGTCGTTTGCTGATTTGGGCATGGAAGTCATGGAGAGGAAGGAGGCCCGGGAAGAATTTGCGGAGGCGAAAGCAGCAGCTAAATTGGGGTTTGAAGCTGTCCTATTGAAGTTCTGAAAGGAAGAGTCGGGCTTCAAGCTTTCGGAAGACCGTCTTGATCTTGATAGCCGACTGGCAGCAAGAGATTGCTTGATTGAGCTGAAAGAGGGCGACGAGATCATGCGTGGAGACCTCGAGCCTGACGCAGATCCAGGAGGCGGCAGATGAGTAGACGAAGAGTTTTCCGGCCCGTAGTCATCATCCAAGGCGGAGTATGCGTATTGAGCCCCATCCGGATCCCAAATTCGCAACGCTTGTATCGCGTCCTCATGCCCATGCTCTCTGGCCACATCTTCAGGTGTCATACCACGCTTCTCTGTCAGGTCTGGCCTAGCACCACAAGCCAGTAAAAGCCCAATGACGCCAGAATGACCATTTGCAGCAGCGAAATGCAGTGGAGTCGAGCCTGAAGTTCCAACAGACAGACCGGGTAGCTTCTTCTCGTTGGTCAAGCGTCGTGGTAATCTAAGACAGTGAATCAGAAGTGAGCCTTGTATATGGCTTTCGGACGTCAAGTCGGTCTTACCTGGGAGCATTGACGTCTGCACCGTTTTCAATCAACATCCTGACAATGGCCTCATCCCCGTTGCTGCAGGCTGCATGGAGAGGACTGATGCCCATAAGGACGCTGTTGGCTGGCTGACCATTGGACAAGGCATATTTGACCAAACCTTAAAGCATGGATAAGCCAGAGGGTATGGGATGCCAACGAGCTGCTCACCGATGTTGCCATTGCTGCAAGCTGAGTGCAAGGACAGCTGTGGATATTCTTGCGCATTCACGACATTGTACGCTTCCTCTGCTGCTTTCGACTTTGACAAGGGCATAACTTCATAACTACTGGATCATTTCTTGCGGAAGTCTGTTGGATGTGTTTGGGGGAAGCTCAGTCGCTTTTCAAGACGCAAAGTCTATACAGACCGCCCGCGTGGTGCGTGCGTGACGGTTGTTGATTGCCTTCAAGCCTCGCGGAACGGAAAAGCCAAAATGGCAATTATGCCGATCTCATGTCAAGCAAGCTTTCACATAGTACACAGTTCTCTATCTACTCTCTCCTGTTTCATGTCTAGACTTTCGACGCACGTTGCATTAAATGCCGGAAACATCATCGGCAAATCTCTGCGGAAGGCAAAGTCGGCTTTCTGGGGGAAAACATCTCACGATCTATCTTCTGTTTCCTTGAGCAGTAGACGACGGTGCAACTCTTCCAGGTATTCGTCATGAGCATCAGGTCCAAGCGCTTGAACAGCCAAGGCCAATTCGGCTAAGACAATTGACGTCAAGCGCATGATGCGTACCGCAGCTACGAGGAGTACTCACAGACGTAGACCTGGAATAGGAACGAATGAGTCAGCGAAGAGAGGCGACATACCTAAACTGAGACGTACCTTGTTTGGTCCAGACGGTCCAACCGATCGATACTGTGCTATGATTAGCTGGGAACGCCTACGCTACTAGACCTAGACATACTATATGATCCACCAAGGCTTGTAAAGACGAAGGCGGGCCAACAAAGCTTTCATTACTTGAATGGCCCACGTAGACCTAGCAAGTTATAAGCCAGACAGAGACATACGTCAATTGTTATCACCTTTGCCTGACGCAGCATTAGCACATGTCTAGCAAGCTGAGAAAGAGCGCTCACATCTTTCTGCACCAATATCTCCTCGTTGATATCTGGATCCTGTCCAAACACATCGACTAGCTGTAAGGTGTATCCATCCTTTTCCCGACTTGTGCAATTTGAGCTCGTACAACATTCAACGAGCACATTACGCACTAATCAAGGTAGTCTTTCACTTCCCTAGACAGATCAGCTGTGTTTCATCACGATTGTCGCAAGGACTCACTGAGCATAAGCTGGATCTATCGTATATACGACTCCGTAGCATTGTGTGGCTTGAAACGGATCATCCTGTTCATCTCATGAGCTCAAGTGTTTGGGTTGAGGTCTGCATGCGAACTTGCATGTGCCAGAGAAATCCATTCGTTCGACGGGATCAGAGTAACGACACGACCTGCTCTTCCCATTAGCTGGCCTCATTCGACACCTGGTAGCATTACCTGGGTTCTCGACCGTCCCTCGATGATCATTGCTAGACTGGGCGAACCGCCTCGTGAACTCCTGCAGACGATGAGCGACGACATGCACAAACTATCAGAGACCGTACTTTGATATAGCCAGCTCGTTTCTCCGTCCAATGAGGCGGAGGTTTCCAGATCAATGAACCCTTTGACCGACGCTGATCAGAATACCTTCGACACGTAGCGGTCGAGCGAGAAGCACATAGCCAAAGATGTAGTCCATCGGAAAGCAACTGGAAAGCGGTATTGCCTGTTGTCCTACAGAATTGCGCACACTGCTGACTGAACTTGATAATGTTGGCTTGACAAATAGCGACCACGGCAATGACGAGGTGAATATGCAATCCTTCAGATCCAGCTGCAAACCTTCAAGATCTGTGGTTCTTGCGCGACTCTGTTTGACTGTGTACCGAGCCTGTGCGCGCCGTGGACGTCAGGATTGACCCGTCAAGCGAAGTTTTGTTGACTCTATGCAAGCTGCACATCTGTTGAGCCTTTCTAAGTCGCTCCTGAGCATCTCGTATGGCTTCTTCAACACAACACATATCGTGACCTTCAAGGTCAAGAGGCCGGCGACTTCATTCTGGCTTACAATTTCTGGCTCTGCTAATGCATCAGCTGTGTCAAGGCGGAGGTTCGACGACACCATTCAAAGGTACCGCTCGTCGGCCAGCATCGCTTCATCAATACGACCTCACCATCAGAATCATCTTGAACTCCTCCATCTTGCTACAACTCTAGAGATTCCCAGTCTCGTTGTATCGTTACCGACTCAAGCTACCTTAAGTCAACAAGAAGTCGCTAGAACGTTCTATGGGCGCTGTACGTCTTCTGACCGAGAGCTTTTCTTCGCTGCATTCTTCTGCTTCTTCTTCTTCTACTACTACCATCATCCCTCTCTTGACTATCACCTGCTTGTTCCTCAAGTACCTATGGTCACTTAAATCGCCATTATGAGCCATACCAATCCCCAGCAGTCCAATGCCCATAACTAACAACAGCATCCCCAAGGCCATGCGGGTGCTTCTGCTCCATCCGCCCCTCCCAGAGGTCAGTCATGAGCGTTGTCCATCGAATGGATGATGAACTAATCTGCTGGTTTTGCAAATAGGTCCTCCAACAGCAGGTCAAGCCGGAAGCCATAATCCGACTGGATCCTCCCACAGACAATATCCCGCGGCTGCTCTTCACCCTCACCAGTACGGTGGCACTGCTGACAACGCCCGCTCGGAACATTTCTTGCCTCATACCACCCAGGATGTCCGGCCTTTGACTCTCGAGCAAGAGCTGACCTGGATAAAGGCGGACAACCACGTTGAGAGAGGCCGTCAAATGGTAGCTCAGCAGGACTTCAGCAAGCGACACCCAGCCCACGTGACGACAGGGGTTGAGCATGGGCAAGTAACTAAGGCGCTTGAGGAATATTTCCGCAACCCGTAGAAGATCTCTATGATTGTGCTTTTCTTTACTATTGTATTGTATGAATATCAAAGACCGTTTCGCAGACAGAAAGAGATCATCGGGGTCTTTGACCAAAAGCAGAGCTTCTTGACGTCTCTCCCAAACCTTGACTGTCTTTTTCGCGTTTCTTAGTGCAGGACGCCCATGGCTAGGCCTTCAGAGAATCAAGAAAACGAGTCTTCTCAAACAGCAGCGAGCCAACAGACGCGTTCAAATAAAGGCAAAGGAAAACAACGCGAAATGCCAAAGACCACCAGCACCGCGCAGTCAATGGACATTGATTCTGACAAGTCTGAGCCAGAAGAAGAGGAAGAGAGCGACGATGACTCTGGCCGTGGTAGGAGATCCACGCAAGATCAGGAAGCTACCGTGTGCTTTTTGTTATTTGATGCATTTCGGAGGGCATGAAATTGACGCGTTGCATTGGCGATAGATGGAGGACATGTACGACCCTAACCAGAACCCTGACGACAAGCGACAGTTGCGTAAAGAGCTGAGAGCTCAAGTAGTCGAAGCGGAAGGTCAGTCCATCTCTCTTTGCAGCATTTTCAGCTGATTCCAGCGCAGACAAGCAACGCAATGTAGCCGATGTCACAGCACTAGAACTCACTGAAGGCTTGCAGCAATCCGAAGCCCTCTTCAACCGCATCAAACAAACGCAAGAAGCGACGCTCGACTCTCGTTTCCTACTCGTCACTGCCGAAACTGCAGCAGCAAAAGCCCGCACTATGCGCATTGACAAGAATGCTTTTGATATAGATGATTTCGTAGCGAGGTTACGGAGGCGCGTAGGCCCTGGTGCTTTGAAAGGTAGCGCGGCGATAGAGAGTGACGAAGAAGCGGAGGAAGAAGTAGACGAAGATGAGGATGAGGACAATCTGAGCGAAAAGGAGAAAGAGCGTAGAAGAGGTGAAGCTTGGTTTGCAATGGGCAGATTGGCGAGCAAGTATATGCTTAGAGTGCCTACGATCGATTTCATGTGAGTGTGCTGCTCTCGTATTGAGCGTTGCTCATTATGAATTTGCGTTCCATCACAGGTTAGGACCGCTCGAAGTAGAAGTAAAGAAGCGAGTGGTCAAAGAACGAGTCAAGAAAGCAAAGCAGAAAGTGCATGATAATGTCAAGGTTGCCCAGGTGAGAGGATTGCTAGCTTATCGCTCTTGCAGCTGATTTATACGTTGTCTTACTCACAGCTGAACGAAGAAGACATTGAGCGAGACGAGAACGAAACGACACAAATGGTCAAGCAAATCCACGACCTGCTGCAGAAAGCGAGTGAAGAGCGAGCGGATCGCAAAGTCGGCGTTGACTTTTTCGAATTCATCATCAACCCTTTCTCATACGGTCAGACGGTTGAGAATTTGTTTTATCTTTCCTTCTTGCGTGAGTCGTCCTGAGGTCTCTTTCGATTTCCGGCTGGAAGCTCATCAATTTGCATCACAGTCAAAGACGGTCGAGCGGCGCTGGATCTAGAGTCCGATGATTACCCAGACGCGCCCATCTTATGTATATCAAATGCCTGGTTCGCGGATTCAGTGCTGATTCCGGGGCTCAACTTTACAGATGCTTGCGATCCTCCAAGTGACCAACAGCGACAGGAGGCAGAACAGGCAGGAGAAGCGATCAAGAAACGTCAGATAGTGCTCGAGATGACGATGGACGTGTGGCAGGTATGTCCTCTTTTTTTGCTCTCACATACTTTCATTGACACTGTGCAGTCCGCTATCGATACATATGAATTGACAGAGACTATGATCCCAAAGCGTAAAGCACCAAAAGCAACACATGGGAAATGGCAAGGGTAAAGTATTGTGATGGCTTTGTGTGGGAGGTGTCTCTTTGTAAGCTGTAAGCAAGGGTTCGTATTGTTGTATTATATGCAATGGCATCATATTCCACAAGCTACATCTGTTTTGTCCATTCCAAGTAATCGACTATTATACACACAACCTCTTACATGAATCAACCGAAATATTACACAGAAACTTCATATACCGCCAGAGCTTGACTTGGCCAACCAATCGCTGATCTCCGTCGAGCTGTACCCTCTTTTGACCGTCTGTGCACTTGCAGTCCTAGAACAAATCTTTTCCTCTTGCCTACTTTTGCTCCTTCGGTCAATTTCACTCGAGCGGTCCTTCTTCTTCTTTCGCACAAGCTTGGGCGCTTCGTAATCGTCTCCAAGGAAGGTGTCTTGAAAGTAGGAGACGAGCGGAGTGAATGGCTCTTCGTCCTCAGCAGGTCGAGAAGCCTGTAGAGGTGGAAGAGAAGGTGTATTCGGTAAGCGGACGACGACTTTGCTCTGAACTGAGAATTTGGGATCTGCGCCGAGCATAGTCGATAAGGGTCGACTTTCTGCCGAGTTAGGTGAAGGTTTGATTTCGAGTGGGAATTCTTTCAGTTCCAGTGATTGAAACATGTCGCTGAAGGAGAAGTCGAACGCCGTACTCTGAGCTTTTTCTTCGTAGACGACTACATGCTTGTCTACTACAGGTTCAGCAGGTGGAGTGACGATTTCCGAGACAGTCGTCGAACTGGCTGATTGCTCTTTCGTAGTAATAGTCGAAGAGGAAGCTGAAGAATGCAAGACAGAACAAAGAGGACCAGTTCCCGTTGTCGACCATTCTTGATAGGCTGAAAAGGCGTCTTTGGTACTGACTGGCGTTGAGACCGCTCTTCTGTGTGATGGAGTAGGCGGAAGTGGTTTCCGAGGAGAGATGGAAGAGACTCGTGCATGATGACCTGGTGGAAAACCTTTGTCAATCTTTGATTCCGGTGACTCTTCTTCCTCCTGCTCCTCTTCAATGACAGTCACTGCCAAAGACGGAGGTTCGATGACCGGCGTCCTATGCTCTTCCAATTCTTTCCCAAAGTCCCCAATGATCGGAGTAGCCAAGAGCGACATGGAGGCAGTGTCCAGCGAAAAACGGGACGGTTGACTGGCCAACAGGACCGGCTCCGCTTCTTCAGGCTCCTCAAATTCCCTTTGCCACTCGATTTGTATAGCTTGACCAGGCGAAGAAGTAGTAGAAGTAGAGGATTTGAGCTGTTCAGAGAGCAAGCTGATTTTCGGTAAAGAGTAGGGGTTTTCAAGAGGAGCTGTATCAGGTGCTAAAGAGTCTCTTTCGATCTTGATTGGCGTTCCAGGATCCGATAAGGGGAAACCGATGCAGACTTTTGGTGTTGTTGGCGCTAAGACGTCAGATAGTGTGGTCGGACAGCTCGACAGAGTAGAATCTTGGTAGGTAGCTGTTGAGATGGCTTTAGAGGCAGTAGGCTGCATTCGAGGTGGTTCCCATTTGCTGCTGTAGACTGATCGTCGACTCCTCCGGTCTTTTGATTCCCTCTTTTCTTTTCGTCCATAAGGATGATTGCGGGATCGACGAACGTCTAGACTTGGTTCTGTTGAGCTGGTCAGGCTGGAAAAGATGGTTGACGTCTCGCTCGAGGTATAATCCTGCGTCCATCTGGTTTTCGAGAATGGTGGTGTTGAGGGAGTTGCGTCTGACAGGGCGCCCATGGGAGGCGGGAAGACATGTAGGAACGGAGCGGAGTGGAGAGACTTGCGCACGGTCTTTTTGCGTCTGAGCGTTTTGGGTAATCTGAGGCCGCATTCGTTTGGATGAGACGATTGGGTTTGACCCATCTGTCTCAAGTCATCAGCCAGATACTGAGCCTCGTATAAATGACTCACCGTATGCCTGCTTTGGACAGCCAGTCTGGTAACCAAGAAGAGGGAAAAAGCGAAGCAAGCAAAGAGCGTGACTGGGCAGTGCAATTCGGTAACCACGAATGAAATGCAGTGCTGGCTTGACAGAAAGCAAGAGAAGCAGCAAAATGGCTCTATAGCATAGCGTGGCTGGGGTACCTTTGCTTTGCCTGAAAGCCGCTCCAAAATTCAACAAGCCAGACCAGAATCAAATTGGACCAAAGTATGCTTAGTAGGTACTGCTGGCGAAGACAACCATTGCACTAAGTACCTCGTGTTACATTACCTAGCAACAGTAGATCATGTTGAGCAGCGTCGGCAACGGCAATTCCGCCTAGCAACACTTTGACAGGTTTCAGACTAAGAAAAGTCGCAGAATAGCCTCAACGGATTGAAAAGGATCGAGAACAGGCTATGAACGGAGAGGCTCGCAGTTAAATTGCTTGATAGTAACGCAGGAGACACGATGCATGACAGCGGTCTTCGAATCCAGACTCAAGAGATTGTGGGAGAGCAGTACGCAGCAGAGCAGCCGCACTCAAACACACAGACAGGAATAGTAGACAGAGAGCTGCACACAGATACAAAGCACAAATATTGGACATGATGACGCTTGTCCTTGATCAACCTGTCGGCGCGAGAACTCAAGAATGAACGCTTCCATTCAAGATGATATTGCAGCCAACATTCGCATCAGCGACATTCCAGGAGGAGCTTCAACGAGCGCTGCCCCTGCTCTGCCACCCTCATTGAAGCAAATCGCAGGACCATCGTTTGGCGCGCCTGCTAAAGTCGAGCCTTTCCTCTTGCTGGCCAAATCTGCTCGTGGAGCTGGAGCTGCGAAATTGGTAGAACAAGCTACTGGTGCTCCTGGCGTCTTTGTCTTTGGTGAATTGCTAGAAGTCAATTCTATTAAAGAGGTAGGTGCTTGTATTGTGCGTTCAGGCAACCTCGAGCTGATACGCAAACGTCCTGTGCCGCCTCTAGCTCGCTAAATCACCTGATCATGCTTCACATTACACGCTGTTGACCATCTTTGCATACGGGACATGGCAAGATTACAAAGGTCCGTCTAGTCTCTTCACTCTATACAACCTGGCTCACCCGCAGTCGCAGCACAAGCTTCCTCACTCCCTTCATTGAAAGAAAACCAGATCCAAAAGCTCAAACAGCTCTCCCTCCTGACTTATGCTTCCAAATCTCGGATCCTGCCTTATGGTCAGTCTCCCTTTCCCTTCTTCATCTCATCATCAGCTGACCTGTATACTAGACATGCTCATGCAACACCTCGAAATCCCAACAATTCACGAATTAGAAGATTTAATCATTGAAGCTTTTTACGCCGATCTCCTCACTGGCAGGTTGGATCAACGTCTTTCTCGTTTGAGCGTAGATTCCGTTGCTGGTAGAGATGTGAATGGTTTGGATGAAATTGCTAAAGGTCTGGCAGCTTGGAATGCCAAGATTGGGTCAGCGGTAGAAATGTTGGATTCGAAAATTGCGCAGAGGAGGCAGTATGAGTGCGTCTCTTCCATCTATCATCTATAGATCAGGTCTTGATAGTGATATCAGCGCGGCGATGGCGCAAAGGGAAACTCAGCAAAGCAACAACATTAAACGCGTCATTCAGGAATTACAAAATCCAGAAAACCGAAACCAATCCAACAACCGAGACACTCGTTCGCCTGCCAAGTCGCGCCAGACGAAAGATCGGGATGAGGATTACAAAGGCCGCGGAGGAGGAGATGACATGGATGTGGATGATGAAAACAAGAGATCGACAAGGACCAGTACGAGAAAGAGGAATCGCCAGTAGTTTTGATTTCCCCCTGCGGAAAGAGACAATTGTACAATAGACACGTTATGATTCAAGCTACAATGCTACATCTTGTAAATCTCTACTATGCCGCGGTGATCGGCTGTCCGGTATCGAAAGATTTGACTGATCAGAAGCGACAGAAGATGGTCGTGAAGTTTGCATCTTTGGTGAGAGCTGAAGACTCGGGTCAGTCGCGAAGGCAGGACAGAAGAACACAGCTTACTCTGGGTGAGCGTTCACCTGATAGCGGTCGCATCACAGGTGAAGATGATGGCGAGCCTAACGAGAGCTCCTTCAGCGGAGGTTGACCCGGATTCGCCGCGTTCCCACTTGTTTTGCGAAAAAAAGAAGGGAAAGTAGATGCGCTTTCGCTCGTTGTTCGGAAAAAGGAAGAAAATGGTGACGTGACGGCTGGTGTAGCTGCCAGCGGCTTGCTGCTTGGATCTGTCGATGTACTTGGACAGAGGGTAGCCGTAGGCGGGAAAGTGTCTGCAGCTAGTGGCGAGTCGCTCAGCGGGAGTTGAGGTGCCGTCAGGACAGATTCTGATGCCGGTATTGCTGCAACTGCGGGTTCAGCTGAAGGTCGACTTGCAAAGAAGCTAGACTTTTTCGATGATAGGAATGATCCGACGCTAGATGCTAAAGATGTCGCTCGAGAGCCAACTTCCGATGCGCCAGCAATGACTGCCTTGATATCAGCCCAAACGCAAGACATACACGTCAAGGGTGCTTACCATGTGTTGACAGCAAAGGTGACGGCGTAGCAGGCGATACCACATCCGGACTTGAGACTTCGCCCTTTTCTTTCAACTCCTTCTCCCTTCTCTGATTATACTCCAGCTGTCTTTTCGCCAGATCACCCTTTACATTACTATAGAACTTCCATACCCCTTCCGAACCGGTCGCAAGGCCTTTAGTAATCACTTCTCTCGCGGGCGCTAGGTTCTCCTCGAGGTGCAAGTCGTGAAGCCCTTGGTTCAGTCGAATGCCTACATCCTGTACCAGGTGTGTTTGCCCTTCGCATGGATGTCGCGGTTCGACCAAGTCAAAGATGACTGCGTCTGTTGTTCGATCCCAGAGCTCGAAAGCTGGTGTCTGCTTGAAGGCACGGATCCAAGCCTCGTTGTAGCTTGAGAGACCTGAAACGATATCTGTCCAACATGACCCTGTTTCAGCCGTGTCCGGCAGAAAGCAGCCCCGTACGGACCTGCACCGCTGAGAAGAACATCTGCTTCTTTGCCTTTGCCAAGGTAGTCCACGAACTTGATTGCCGACAGAGCTGAACATATGTATTCCTGTGGACATCGACGACGCTCAATCATCAAAGGATGGCAAACCTGAGGCCGAAAACCCACCTCAAATTTTGCCCTGAGGAAATCGTCGCTTCCGACGAATCTGATTTTCAGACCCGTCAGACACAACTCGTCTAATAGAAGATGATGAAGCTCACTTCATCCCTATCGGTCTGGCAGGATCTGCCGCATTCCAGCTTTCACTGACAGTGGAGACGATCTAGACATCCATTCAGCTGATCTCCTTTTTGTTCGCCAACAAGAGAAAAACAAACATCATCCATCCATTTCCGATCTGGCGCTGTCAAATTGACTAAAGAAGCAAGTGCCGGATCTCGGAAATCTATCGCTGCTGTATCTATCTGTTCGTGTCTGGCGTTTCAAACTCGTGAATGAAGCGCGAAAATATGAAAGACGCACGTTGACCAGAACATCAATCTTGCAATCTCTCTGTTGCTGGAATATACTATTGGTCGTTCCTACCAGATAGGATTCGGCGCGAAGTAGGTCTATCTGTTGTAAGGGAAGATAAGGTTGGAAAAAGGCGTCCTAGAATCTTGATCAGCATTGCTACAGTGCTCAAATGTTGAAGCTGACCTTTCCAAAGACGTTGAGTGGTAAGCCTAGATACCGCAGAAGGGATTTCTTGTCCGATGTGCGCAGTTCTGTCGGTCTTTCCGCTGCTTTTGACCGTTCGTGTAGTTCTGGAGAAGCTGCGTCGTCCAGGTGCAGCAGTAAGCCTGCGAAAGTAGACATCAGGATATTTGTTGGAGGCAGAACGCAGAAGGCTTACTCGGTATTAGGGAAACTAGCGAATACTGATATGTGCAGAGCCGCTCTACTTGCGAGCCGTAGAACATGACCTATAGATCCATCAGCATTAAATAAGGGACAGCATGAGACGACCGAACCTTCTTCTGAAGCATCAACAATTTGAGCAGCATCAAAGTCTTGAACCGAAACTTGTATATCAATTCCCTCAAACTCGTTCCCATATACATGGCACTCTCCTCATCCGCGCCGAACCCTAATCCGCTCTCTAGACTACTAAAGAAATCGACCAATATCGACGTATCCCCGAAATTCTTTTGCGCAAAGAAGGCTCGCGTGATAACGCCTAATTTATCCCTTATCGGACCGAATACAGGTTTCGAAGCGAGAACGACAATGGCTTTCTGTACTGTTGAACGTGTGATGTCGGCTGTTCTGTTGAGTAGTTGATCTGATGAAATCTGCCGATTGCACGATATGCCAAAGACGGTTGATTGAGAGACGGTAGGGCACAACAGGTGAAAGTAGGAATAGTCTTCGTCTCGCATGTGAGCGCCATCTGGTAAAGCGAGGAAAGGTAGAGAGGTGGATAGATCTGGGTCTTGAGCGAGATGCGCAGGGAACGAGTATTCGCATTTCGGACCCAAGGCGTGATCAAAGTCTACCAGGACTATACCAAAGATGGTCACAGCTGATGCTGTGGATGAAGTAGTGGACGAGGCTTTGCTTGCTGGAGGTGGCTCTAGCTTTGAGGTAGATGCGATCGGTTGAGCTGGCGTCACGTCTTCATAGTCTTCTCCTAGTGAGCTTGCGACAGAGGTGGATTTAGCCATAGCAGGCGCGGACATCACGGCAACATTATCATTTGTTTGAGGTAGCTTGCTGGGAGTCAACTTGGGCGACGCGAGAGGTTTGGCTGCAGTCGGAGCCTGTTGCTGCTCGAACATGGCCATTCTCGCCTTCACGCTATTGGATTTGGGCATCTTGGGGGCATTCGAAGCGCCTGTGTTGCTCTCATCCGGCGAATCTTGTTGTTCAGGCGTTGAAGTCTCGTCTGGTGTCATCTCTGTCTGAGCCTCTGCGCTGCTATCTGGCTGCTGTTGCTGCTCTGGCTGCTCTGGATCTTCTGCCATCTTATGTGAATGACACGAGCGAGGGGTATATCGTTGGAGATGAACCATCATCTCAATTGGACGTTGCATGAATATGTCTGTCGAATTGCGCTGTGCTACTTTCTCTGCTGGCCGCGATGCCCTCTACTGCCAGTGACTGCTGTTCGGCTCGGAGCCTGCATGACGCATTCACTGTACTTCTGCTTGAAAGCGCCAATCCTTGCCTCAAGGCTGCTATGCTGTACCTATCCTTGCTCTACTTCTATACTCATCTTCCTGATCCTTTTTTGTCTCTCCAACGTCGCTTGCGCTCAGCGGCCTAAGGAAGTTCCGCGCACGGATTCTGGAGAACTTTCGGACGGAAGCTTTTGTTCGCTCTTCAGGCCCGTATTGTCAGCGTTATCGCTTCCTTCCGCCGTTCCCTCATCTAGCTGGCCTCTCTTACCCGAGTCGCGCCGCTACCTTGACGCGTAATTTCGCGACTTCCGTTAAGCAGCATCGCAACAGCTTTAGCTACTCAAAACAAACATCTAACCAAGAGCCTTCTCTCTCTCTCTCTCCCTCAAACCAGCACATGTACTAGACACGACTTCGACACGACCTTTCTAACAGCACATTCTTTTATACGCCCACACTCTTTACTTTACGACTCTTTACGACAATGCAAGCGCGTTTCCTCGTCCTTCTTTGCCTTACTTTGGCCTCAGCACACATTCACGGTCGTTCAGTCCAATACACTGACATTACGCTCCCTACTTCTGTCCCGACTCACGCACCACCTCGCGGTCGACCAAACCACGGGTAAGCTCACGTCGTATCTCGCTCACTCTTCACATACCCATCTTGTCCATGTTTGCAGACCAGTGCCAGGTCGACACGGTCGACACAGGCCTTCTGCTCGTCCACCGACAATGAACTCGCCCGGTAAAGGTCGACCAAGCGCACACTACACTCCGCCAGCAATGAGTCACCCTTCTCCTCCTTCCATCAATTTGCCTATAGACGACGAGGACAATTACGACGAAGAAAGCGCGTACCCTACGCAGCCGCCTCACGGTCCATCAGCATACTACAGCACTGCTTTGACCGCACCTGGTTCAGGTCCTTCGCCCATGTATGAAGAGGATGAAGAGATGTTCTTTGAGTCCTCGTTGAAGCGTAGGATGGATCAGGAGGAAGCTTGCCCGTTGCTCAGTGAGCAAAGGTGTTTGGTCACTAGCGATAGCGGGGAGGCGTTTGAATGCGTTGACGTGAGTCCCTCCTTCTTATAATAGAGCTGGCCTGATTGGAGCAGACTCAAAACGCTGTTGATTCGTGCGGTGGATGTACAGAAGAAGGAGAGGGAGCAGATTGCACCTCCATACCAAACGTCACACTCGCTTCCTGTATGTCTGCCATACTAGGAATGTCCATTTGCTAATCGATCAAGTAGGCGAGATGGGCAGCTGTCAGATTATCGCTTGCGCAGAAGGCTACGAGATCAGCTTCTTGGGTTCATCGTGTATTGCACAGGTATAGAATGTTGTCGCACTGCGGAGCTTTGGGATGCTGTACATAGCCTTGCATTGTCCATGCCATAACCAGTACAAGAATATACAAAGAAAGCCGAACAACAAGTAAAACAGTTACTGAGAGGCACTGCGCTGTGCTAGCATATTGCGTCTTGCACCCTCGTCTGCTGGCGGACCTCTCTGTTGCTTTGTCAGTGAAAGCTCCGGCAAAGTGGAAGAACTTACACCGTCTCCGACCATTACACGATAACCTTGTGAGGGCACTCCTTCGACTAGAACGTATAGCCAAGCGAATCCAGGTGGATAGATATTGGCATTGGGAGGACCAGTGACAGTCAAAGTGTTGCTGTCGCCAGCCAGAGAATTGACGAGGCCGACCGAGCGCATGTTGTAAGTGACGCCATGTCTGCAGCAAGTCAGCTGACAACACAAGTGGTACGCGGTGTGACCTACGTCGAAAAGCCAAGGTCCATAAGCGCGACTGTAACTTTACCCTTCTTTGGCAATTGCACGTTGAGATTGAATGCTTGACCGTAAAAGATGTTCGAAGGTAGACCAGAGTACGAAGGTCGCTTTTGTGACATGTATGGTGCTGCAACATTTCAGCCTAAGCTCGGCCGTCAATTGCACCAGACTCACGCAAAAGATACTCTGTGCGATATTCGGTCGGATATTTTCTCGTCTGAACGTCGTCGTTCTGCCAATGAAGGGACTGAGCTTGCACTCCACTATCTCAGAGAATGCTTACAGGGTTGGATCCGGCAATCATTATCCTTCCATCCGGTAGAAGCGTAGCGCTGGAGTGATACATGCGAGCGATTCTTGATGAAGGGAAGTTGCTCGAGAATCGTTGACCGCTTGGTCCATTCGTATCGTAGAGCGAAGGATAGAGGACCGGATTGTCTGCGTTCGACGAACCGACTCTGTCTGGCGCGTTGTCGTAGCCACTCAAGCCGGTCTTTGCGCCTCCGACAAATAAGCTGAGGAAAGAGTCAGGATTCGGTGGGAGCAGACAAGTTCTCAGCTTACACTTTGCCGTCGGGGGTCAGCACAGCCGTCGACATGACTCGCGCAACATCGGCTTGCTCGACAGACCATCCCTTTTGTAAGCCAGCATTGTCCAATCGCATTCGAGCACATTGACTACCGACTCGAGCTTTAGAGCTTGTTTCCCAAGCGTTGATGTTTCCGTTCTGACCGTCGACTGATCCGCCGCAGAAGAGCACTTCAGGAGTGTAGCCATTTTCGGGTAGCAAAGGCAGCATAGCGGAACCGGCGGTCCAAGGGTAGTTGACAATCTATTTCTAAGCATGTGCGTGCTCTCACTCGGATAATTCTGAAGACTCACAACATCGTTTGGCATATCGGGAGTCCGCTGTTCTCTGTTGTTCTGCCAGTCGTAGATCATGGTGAGCTTGTTTGCGGCTACAAAAAGTCTTCCGTCTGGAAGCATAGATACGAAAGGGAACAAGTTCGTACTGAATTAATTATCAGAAGATCAGAAGGGTCTGCGATATGACTCACTTGAGCGCATCTTTAAGAAAACGAGATGGTATTTCGAGACCGTTGTAGCCTGCAATATTCTTCGGTGGGAAGTATTCGACTATTGCGACATCAATCAGTCAAGAATTAGTGGGCGGATCTAGATATTCACTTGTTGGATTGTCCGTGCTCGGCGCGTTGTTGAAGCCAGTCGTTGTCATGCCACCCATGATGAAAACGCTTCCATCTTGCACACGCACTGAAGCAGGATACCATCTTCTCGACGTCAAATGCATTCTACTTTCATTTTCGTAGAGCTGTCCGACGATCAGCTGTAGGATTGCCCATGACAAAGAACATACATAACAGCTATTATCGTCACACTCGGGAAACATCCTGATAGCTTGCAATCCATTGCCGTCATTGTAGCGAGTAGTTGCGGGAGTGCCACCTAGATTGATCATAGTACCATTTGACATAGTCGAACCGGCCGCGCAAAAACTGTTGGTGCGGGAGACTATGCCCTTGATTGAACCAGAATTGGTGTCGATGTAGCTGATCCAGACTGGTTTACCATTGACCTTCAACGGATTCTTTTCCGCTTTGCTAAAAGAAACGTTGTCATCAGCTGATTGCATTACCACCAGCTGAAGACATACTCAATGGCCAATACATGGTTGTTGCCGACGACAGTAAGCTGCATAGCAGAGACACCAGACTTTGGACCGTTTGCTAACGAGCTCTTGCCTGACCAAGCAGGACCCAGACTATAAGCGCGCTTTGCATGATGACGCTGTCGGTCCAGATGTCGCTTCTCCAAATGTGAAGTTTCCGCTTGAGCTAGTGTGACTGCCGACAAGACATAGAACAGCAAGGACGCGCAAAGCATGACACGTGAAATCTTGTGCAAGTGGAGATTGATAAATGAGTGTGTCGGTCAGGTTTGACCAGAGTGAGTATGCCCAATTGAACGAATACGATGAGATGGAAGTTTACGAAAGACCTTGCTCAAGGAAGAATTGGGCTCAGCCCGAAAAAGGGGTCGAAACAATAAACGACCAAAAATGCATGACAGAAACATGACCGATTTGCAAATCGCCTAGCATAAAGCAGGGGGGCATATGCCGGGAACAAGTGCAAACCAGGCTGCTCGACCGAAGCGCATAAGAGGTTTGGGCTGCTTCATTACACTTTTTGCAGCATGCCCGAAGTACTGACGGAAGAAGCTAATTTGTCGGCATTGATTTTGACTGTCGTAGTAGACGACCTTGAGCGGACTGACGCGCGTAAAGTCGGAGCAGGTGAGTTCGATTTGGAAGATGTTGGTGATGCTTCCTCGTCCGAATGATCGCCTAGAGCGTCTTCTAGATGTAGCATGAGACCGTTAGAGGTAGGTAGATCTGGTGGGCCATTAAGTCCATTTGGTAGATGTGCAGTAATGGGTCTACTCGCAGCATATGAGCTTGATTTCCGAGGTAAGAAGGAGACGTACCGGCTAATTACGGTAAGCATTAGATTCTTGATATTAGGTAGAGTGTCCTTCAAATCTGGCATGGCGATCTTCTGGAACTGCATGACTTGCTCAATGTCCTTGTTGAGGAGAAAGACGGCATATTCGAAACGATATCGCTCCACGCCCGAAGAATACAACGGGAACCTGCGTGTAACAATTCAGTATTCAACCTTAATCGTTTCAGATGACGAACACTCTCGGGCCTTTGATCATGCTAATCAAATCGGTCACGCAACTTCTGCTGCCAGCGCAAGTCAAAGCATAATGCAGCGGAACACCAAGATAAGCAGCGAGCATATTCAACAGCTGAGCGACTAATCCAAGTGCCGATGAAATTGAATCGTCGTCGCTTTTAGGCGGAAAGACAGAATTCGGTAGATCAAGCCCGAGGATCGAGAACGTCATCGAGTCGTGTTGCTTTACGGAAGGTAGGATGGAGAATATGAAATCGAGTGTCGATGCAATACCGGCTTGCGTCTGGGCGGTATATTGCTGCAGGGTTGCGAGCTTCTTTTCTTGCTGACTGGTATGTTCTTCCTGGTTGTGTAGGTCTGACCAGAGAGTGTCGAGCAAGGCATGACCATCTTTTAGTCGACCTCTTCTTCGCGAGAGGTGCGATTGCCGTTGTTCGACAGCTTTCTTGACTGTACGACATCAAATGGTCCGTATGACGCGAGCACCAACAGCATGGATGACGTACCGTGTGATATCTGGTCCTGGGCTGTAGAGGTCTGATCCTTGCCTATGGAAACAGCATGCCGCATCTGCCGAAGTTCCCTATGCAGTCCACCAAGACCTTTCTTCATCCTATCATCCAATGCCTCTCTACTCTTCTCTACCTCTCGCTTGCCATTCGCAGCATTCTGAGATGCCTCTAGAATCCCCATCATCTGTTCAAGCGATTCACAGACCAACATTCTCGTTTCCCGCCTAGAGCGCTCGAGCATCTCTTCTTGATCTTTCCTGCCCTGTTCAACAGCTTTGAGGAATCGAGTCTTTCTTTTGGACTTGATGGAGCTTTGTGATGGACCTGGGTCGGATAAAGTGCCTTCCTCTTCGTCTTCTTCTTCTGCATCGGATAACGAGGGACTATCAGGTAAGATGTGAGAAGTCGTAAAGTACTCTTCGCCTTGTATTTGCAAGATGATTGTATTGCTTGGCAGCACAGGAAACGCAGCCGGCTACAAGCATTAGCTTGTATCTGGTTGATTCGCAGTGGCACGCCTACCTTTTGACCCAGTGAGACTAGATCATCCAAGCGGATAGTCCAGGTGCGTATCAAGCTCCAATCGTCTCCGGCTGATCGCAATGCCCAAACATCAACTTTGATTTCCCCTTCCGGCGACTTTAAGCTTCCAGCAGGTATTTGCCAATCAAAGTCCATAGCAGGTCCTAGCTCTTCCGACGCATATTCGACACCGTTGGAGTCCGAAACGACACAACGACAATTCAACATGGTCCTGCGCAATAATGCTTCTCGAGACCATCTTTCGGCATTCGCAGCATGTTCATTCCTAGGCGCATGGAGTTCAAGCTTGCCTTTGCCTTTCTTGTCTGTAACAGGCTGTTCGCTATGCTGGCTTGTGGACCGGGGTCGTTCTTGATGAGCTCGAGCATTAATGAACGACACTGAACTAGAAGCGCGTTCTCTTGTAGTCACTTTCGAGTCTAGTGAGCGTATAGAGGCCTTTGAAGTAGTTCGCTTCAACGCAGGCGGATCAGAAGAACGCCTAGTTCTGCGCTTCGAAGGTCTCGACAACAAGGCAGGTCGACTTGAAGTTGCCTGTTTGCTGTTCTCTACAGGCTGCCAAAGGTTTCGAAGGCTGATTTGTGTAATTTGACGTGCTCGCCTCTATAGACCGCGGAGACTTGCATGAGCATACTATGTTTGACCTCGCTGCTCTCTGTGAATGGCAGACCTGTCCTGTCGCGAGGCTCGACTCCTCTTCTTCCATTGTTGCTATGCTCTGTTCGCTACCCTGCTAGCCATGATACGTCGACGTTGCAGGTTGACCATGGACGATGATGTAGAATTCCAGGCAAGGCAATCCAGCAGCTTGTTCGCAGCACTCTGGTCTCACACACTGTATATAGGCTGGTCTAGAATCCATCCTAGCACCTCTGCGCGAACGTAATGCCTCAGTAGAAGAGTTGGACGCAACCAAAGCACAAGCCTATGCATTCTACTCTGCTCACAAGGCATCCACAGATGTGCCCACTACACCAATAGCAACGCCTGATGGCCCCGCGCCGCTCTCGTTCTCTGATTTGGCAGAGAGGATCGCCAAAGGTGAAGAAATTCAAGGCATCAAACAGATTGAAGATAAGCTCAACGAAGAAGAGCCGAGTCAGCCTAAGCTTGCTGGTCAAGTGAAGGGAGCAGGTCGGAAACCCTGGGAGCAGGCATAGCAGATATTGATCGCGATTCGGTTTGGTGAGCGTAGATCTCTCTTTTGAAGGCCGCAATTGATCATCATCCCAGGGCTGGCCTGCATTCCAGTTAGAGATAGGAGCTACATCATGTGTGATCAGCGAAGTCCAGCACAAAGTCAGTGTACTTAGCTTCCCGTACGTGTCCCCTGCTAAAATCTCAGGCGAAGTGTACGGTGGTCACGCAGGGGACATGCAGCTTCTCTGACATAGTAGTCTAGCAGCCTTCAAGCCTTCCTCCCTCATTGTAGAATCGCGACCTGTCTTTTCAAGTGCAGTCAAACTAGCTTCAACTATTGCTGCCTCTCGAGCCATCACTCCGTCCAATAGAAACAAGCTGAAGAACCTGGACGAAAGAATCTGAAAGACCAATGTATGATAACACCGTGCTGTCCGATCTCGAGGTGTTGTCTCTGACAAGCGAGCATTTATTGCAATTGAGCCGTATTGGACACTGCACGAGAAGATTCTAGTCATTAAGCTTTCGCAGGTCTGTACATGCCCATAAATCCTTCCGGAGCGACTTGCTCCCATCCTTCCGCTTTCATCATTGCTGCAACCTCAAAGGCTCGCGTCTCGTATAGCTGTAAGTGCTGATATCAGCTCAAACAACAGTCAAGCACGGACTTGTGCACCTTCTTGCCTGCGGGACTCGCTTCCAGCCAACAAGGTCGGTCGGCCAGATCAGACGAAGGCGAGTCTATCTGCTCCAGGTGATGATCGAGCAGACGAGATCCAATTCCTTTGCCTTGCACCGAAGGGTTGACAGCTAGTACTGTCAGATACCTGGCCTTAGAGGTAAGAGAGCTCCAGCTGAATCTGGATGCGTCAACGCACCAGCACCCCTTCGTGTTTCCCTTCTCTGCCAGAACCTTATCTTGACCATGCTGATAAGCCAGAAGAAGGCTATGTACTTTTCTAGACTGTAACCGGCATAGCTTTCCTTCTCTTCTGCGCTCATTACAGCAGGATCTAGAGCATCCGCTCTATGTCCAGGTTTCCGCCAGTAAATGATGCCGACTACGTTGTCTTGAGCGTCGACAGCTTTGTACCCAATAAACTTGCGCTGCTCTTCAGGTGCACTGCTGTACTTCTGTATACGCGTTGCTATTCTCCGAGCACGGACATCCGGCGACGAATAAGGATCCAATTCAAGCTTTGAAGTGCTCATGAGCCCAAAAGATCCGCGTCTTCACACAAAGCAAGAGCGTACGACTTGCTGAAAGGCAGAATTTGGATCGAAAGCTGATAATTGGACATGGGCGAGCGTGAGAGCTTCTTCTAAAGAAGGCGAGCTTATCTGCTCAATCCTATATTCGCTTGAAGTGCTCGTCATGCTGTCTGGTCGACAAGTACAACAGGCTCCAACGGGCGGTCGTTCTGCTTATCTTCAACAGTATAGCAGGGGATCCGTCGTATGCAGTCACGGCACATGGTAAAGTTCTCGCAAGTTGCAAGCTTCTCCCCTCGACAGCCAATCAGATTCTTTCCATGCCATATTACTGTCCTGGAGTTTCTCAACATTAGAATAACCTCCTTGTCTTTTCCTCCGCATCAGTGCGATTTCCTTGCCTGGCTTCTGGGCTTCTCAGTCATTCGCTAAAACTGTATCATCAAGATCAGACGCACTTCATAGCCCTCTCAAGCTTATCGCAAGCTAGCCACTGCGTTTTGCTTTCCTCCTACCCCGGCCAGCGGTTATTCCAACTGCTACTTTTCCGCGCCTCTTCCGCAGCATCACTCATCCAGATCCATGCCTGACGGCTCATCCTGTTCCTTCGTCTCGTCCCTGCTTTGCTCTTGGATGCTATTTCCCCCTTCTTGCTTCACAACGGGCTGGTACAAGACCATCGCGCCTGATTGAGGATTTCGCCAATTCGCTGCCAATCTCTCCTGTTCCATCTGTATCAATCTCCTCGCCATTATGTTCCTCAACTTGATCTCGTGCTTCTCTTGCTCAGTCCGACCTTCATCCTCCGAATCACTCAGTGAATTGACATAAACAACATGATCTGTTTTAGGTTGCATTTCCACTTCACGTGTTTGCTGTTCTGGCTGGAGAGAGAGGTTGGAGAAAGTAGGAAAGCTGGCATAGACGGGGGATTCTGTTTGTTGTGTTTTCCGCTTCTTGTTACTAGCGACCGAAGCATCGCTGAAATAGTCAGAGACTTGACTGTGACCGCCATCGGATTCTGTGGATGAGGCTCGTCTCTTCCGCATGATGGACGAATGCTGCAATCAGACCTGAACAACAACAAAAGGTGTTCGAGGCGAAATTGCTCGAAATATCTAGAACACTCTTGTCAGCCAGGGCTACCGGCTGAGCGCTGAACAGAGGGAAATGGCTACCTCGCCGTACTTTAACAAGAAGCGCAAGCTGTCTGAGCCTGATCCGCTGGAAGAACTGTTGCAAGCGCCTGTCGACCCAACTCCCGATGAACTCCAGCAATACTTTCGTGATCTCTCCAACACCTTATTGAACAAGACAGAGCTCGTCATCAAAGCGAAAGAGGCCATTAAACGATTCCGGATACTCGAGTTGGAGATTTACTTCCAGTCTACAAGTCATGCGGACACTTTTTGTCATGCAAGAGAGATACAAGCTCATTCTGGCTTTTGGTACTTTCATCGTTCTGGGAATGCTACTTCGGATAGCAAGGTTTCGCAGACTGCTGCCGGCGGGTAAGCCAACTCTCGCTTTGTACGTGTGGATATTTAAGCCTGTGTGCAGATATCGAGGCGGCACGAGAAAAGGTCTAGACATTACTTTTGGCAACGAGCAATCAAGAGCAGGTATTTTACTTCGAAGCGTACAAGATTTAGACAATCAATCTGTCATCTGCGGTCCTTCCAAATTTGTCGAGTCAGTACTACCTAGACGAATGCCAGCAATCTTGATTCAAGAAGCAGTACTATCTTGTCCATCAACAGAGCATCAAACATTCGCGCTTTGGTAGAATTATATCAAGGCGACGTCTCCATCCTCCCAAACTCACGAGAACATGATCTTTACCTGACTCTCACTCCATCCTGCGATACTTCCATCTACGCAAGTCCTCGAATAGGCCTAGATCTCGCTCGCGCTTCACAAATAAACGATCCAAGAGTACTTTACATCGATAAACCTTATCGCTTCTTCAGTAGACCGGAAGTTCTCAAATCAGCTGGAAGACCGCAGACGTTCCTTGCGCTGTATAAATATTTCACAGACAAGGAAGATATCATCTCAAGAGGCTTCAGTAGAAAGGTTGTCGATCAGTATATCGAGGCGTATGAGGGTGGAAAAGAGCAGAAGTTAGACAAATGGTTGGGTAAGAAAGGGAGTTTGAGTCCGGCGCAGTGGTTGAGCATGGCTGGGGCTTTGGAGAGTAACAGGGACCGGTCTTTGACTTCTGGCGGTTGATCCGCTTGGTGCTGGAATGATTGGGGACCCGTACAACTGCTTCCACGGGAATTGAAATGAGAGAGAAGATCAGCTGAACAGCTGCTTGAATATTCAAGACTTGCCTTTCTTCATTTCTTCATGCTACATTTTGTCACATCAGCTTGACGAGCAACTGTGAACAGATACCCCCAGCCAGCCTGATGCCCTAGACCTACAATTGGATATACCTAAATTCGCAGCATGCCTTATCAACCGAACGCGTCCACTTCGCGTGTGCCAGACTCATCCGACGTAGGCATGAAGGACTATTCGCATGAATCGTATGGCCATGAACGAGATTATGTCGAAGAACAAGGGGACGAGAGCAGCAGCAGCACAGGCGAGCCAGAGTATCTGCAACACGCCAAAGAGGATTGGAGACGATTCGACGATTTCGTGACTATAGGTCAGTACCAGCTACATCTCAGTCTTCCGAGGGTCAAGCTGACAAGACGCAGATTGGGTACAGGATACTCTGTTAGAACGAGCGAGGAGAAGGCAAGAGCAAACCCTTGGTTATGGGAAATCGACCTTTTACAACTGGACTCAGTCGCTCGTTTCTGCTGGTCAGAGCTACTTTGTCTTGGCACTCGTTGGTATGTATTCTTGGGTCCATGCTCAATATGTAGCTGATAGGTCAATCAGGCGCAGCGATAGGCGTTAATGCAGCCCTCATATCAATCATCACCGCTTGGCTATCGGATCTGAAACTAGGGCATTGTTCAGCCGGGTGGTGGCTTAATCAAAAGTTCTGTTGTTGGGAAATCGAACGTGGTGGTGTAGTAGGTTCAGGAGGAGGTGAAGAAGGATGCCAGGATTGGATCATTTGGTCAAATTGGACTGGCTTTCGTTGGTTGTTCTACATCATCTATGCTGTAAGCTATATGCTCTACGTAGTCTACAAGCTACTGACTGATCGCATATCTAGTTGCTATTTTCTGGGGCAGCGGGCTATCTAGTTAAAGCTTTCGCACCTTTCGCAGCTGGATCAGGGATATCAGAAATCAAGTGCATCCTGTCAGGCTTTTGGATCAAAGGCTACCTCGGTGTATCGACGCTGGCAATAAAGAGTCTGACTTTGGTCTGTCCCCTTCAGGTCAACAAGTGCTTCAGCTGATTAGGTCCCAGCCCTTGGCCATCGCTTCAGGTCTAGCAGTAGGTAAAGAAGGACCTTCAGTGCACATGGCTTGTTGTATAGGCAACGTCGTGGGTCGCATGTTCAGTCGCTTCGAACGAAGTCAAGGTGCGGTCTGTATGGAAGTAGCCCTTTCGGGAGCTTAATCCTTTTCGGAACCCACAGCTAAGATGCGCGATATTGTCACTGCGAGCTCCGCAGCTGGTGTAGCTGTAGCTTTCGGTTCGCCGATTGGTGGTGTGCTGTTCGCGTTAGAGGTTTGTGTATCGTTGATATGTCTGCTTCTGGTACTGAAGGATGTACCAGGAAATGACCATCACCTTTCCGATCAAGACAATGTGGCGATCTTTCTTTTGCGCGCTCATGGCTACTGTCACTCTCGCAGTAGGTTTCTTTCCTGTCATTTGTTTATACCAGACTCAAAAACCGGTAACAGGCGATGAACCCGTTCCGAACTGGCAAGCTCGTGCTGTTCCAAGTCTCTTATGATCGAGATTGGCACTTTTTCGAGATTGGCTTTTTCATCCTCATTGGGATCTTTGGTGTGCGCTCAACGTTCTAGCAGCAAGTCAAATCGTACTGACATCGCGGAAGGGACTTTACGGCGCTTTTGTCATCAAGTTCAATTTCCAAGTCCAAGCTTTCCGACGGAAACATTTAATCAATTATGGAATTTACGAAGCCATCATTCTTGCTGGACTGACTGCATTCATCGGCTATTTCAACAAATTTCTACGAATAGATATGACCGAGTCTTTGGATGTCTTGTTCAGGGAATGTGAAGGTGGTGGGGATTATGATGATCTTTGCCAGTGCGTCCGAGTGTCCTTTTAGGTGATGTATCTAATGAGTTGAGTAGATCTTGGGCTCAATGGCGGATGGTCAATTCGTTATTGCTCGCTACTGTCATCCGAACTTTACTGGTCATCATCTCTTACGGTTGTAAAGTTCCCGCTGGTATCTTTGTACCTTCGATGGCTGTTGGCGCTACCTTCGGTCGAATGGTCGGCATACTGGTCAAGGCTGCATACAGGTACGGGGACCTTTTGGCTCTTGAAGTGGCTGACTGATTCCTCCAGAGCACATCCCCACGCCGCGCTTTTTGCTGCTTGTGACCCTGAAAGACCTTGTATAACGCCCGGGACATATGCATTCCTCGGTGCTGCTGCTGCGCTATCGTGAGTACTCTGTAATTTCAACATGGTCATGAGCTGAATCATAAGGCAGAGGCATCATGCGAATGACAGTGACTGTCGTAGTAATCATGTTTGAGCTGACAGGAGCTCTAACCTACATCTTACCAACTATGGTATGTCCTGATCGGCCAAAAAGCTAAGCTCCGATTAATGGCATCAACAGATAACGGTCCTTGTAACCAAAGCAGTCAGTGATGCATTCGGCAAGGGTGGTATCGCGGATCAAGCGATGCGTTTCAATGGCTATCCGAGTCTCGAAAAGGAAGATCCGACAATACATGTACCAGGTGCGCAATTTCGCTCCGTCGTGTAATAGACCAGCTGATGCTTGATCACAGTCTCACAAGTAATGAAGACGAAAATTGCAGCCGTGCCTGCTAGAGGGCTGACACTGCGAGAATTAGGTAGGCCATTCTCTGCATCCGCCATCCTGGATGAGCTCAATGCCCGACGCAGAGAAACTGCTATATGAGAACGACTATCGCACTTTCCCAGTTGTTGAAAGTGAAGAAGATCCTCTGCTTCTTGGCTCGATAGGGCGCGACGGAATAGAGAACGCTCTAGGTACGAAATCATATTTGTGTGCTCGTGCGTAGTGCTAATCTACTTTATAGCTGAGATCAGACAATCTCGCCTACTACCTTCGCATGCCGTCTGTGTCTTTACCATATCAGATGACTCGGAAGCGCAACGGAGTCTACACGAAGAGATTGCGGGAGACTTTGTTGATTTTTCGCCATGGGTCAATACTGTATGTCACTATTGGCTTTTGGTGGCTCCTTGACTCATCTGTGCGCAGACACCGCTGGCTACATCGCCCCGGCAACCGCTCGATATTGTCATGCAGCTATTTAAGACCCTAGGGTGACTTTCGTTCATGCCAGCACAACAGCAAGGCTAACTCCCTTTTCCAGACCTCGAGTCATATGGGTCGAAGAATACGGCCATCTCGTCGGCCTGCTGACCGTCAAAGACCTGCTGAGAGAAGTTCTCATTCACGAAAGACGAGAACATGCGCAAGAGGCATCTGTGACCAGTGAAGAACTGCTAGATGTCATGGAAGAAGCGCGAGCTTGGCTGGAAAACCTGTTTACGGGCAAAGGTGGGCGACGGACACCTCAGAAAGGTTCCCATAGACAAGGAGCACAGCTTCTCTTTGATGCGGAAAGTGCCAAATGATGTATGCTGGTTTACATGGTCTACACATCGCCTATTTACGTGATTCCTGAAACCCAAGAAAGTACAGTTGAAAGTCCGAAAATGCTGCGTCTACAGCTTCATCTGATCAAGCGGTGCCAGATCTTCTTCCTCGTTCGCTGTCCCAGAGGAAGCTCGATGTGAAAGAATCGAGCCGAGTTGCATGCCAACAGCAGCTGATGCACCAGAAGCGTAAATATTATACGTCGAAGCCTTCGCGCTGCTCTGATTTGGAGGAGGTGAAGCTCGACCTGGATGATTGAGTGATGCAAAGAAAGAAGCGGAGTTCTGCGGCGGTATCGAGATCGCCGAAGGAGTTCCTGTGATGGGGACAGGTTCATGACCGAGCACAGGGGACCCAAGCGTTGACGAGGGTGACACCGCGCGACGCTTGAAACTGTAACATCAAACTTCAGGATAAGCGACAATTTTCATATGCCGCAGGGTTGCTCACCTTTGATACTCATATCGTGCATCTGAGTCCATCGCTTTCCGCTTTCCTGGCCTCGCAGCGATACTTGAAGGCGAGTCTAGCTCCATGCCAGCATTGGACAATGATGCCGCATATCTCGCTCCAAATCCACCAGCAGACCCAGGTGACCCTCGATGCTCTCTGAATGCTCCCCATACTTCCTTTTCCTTCTTCCAAGTCTCTGACTCGCCGCTTGTATTCGCGCCGCTGATCCCAAGTCTACTCGCCGCTGCCGAACTCGCTTCTGCCTCATCTATATTACTCTCGCTCACTTCCGCGTCATCCGAGTCCGAAGAGCTGTGCCTATTCATCGTCGCTTCTTCCGCTTCTGTCAGAGCAGCTTCCGGAAAACGATTCTTGATGCTTTGCGTGCCGATCGGTCGAAGCGTGTTGTCAGTCGCTCCGGAAAAGCCTTTCAGTTTGGCAAAGTCAGAGAAGGGCATAGGGCGAGAGGAGGCGAGCTTGTGCAGAGCTGCTTCTCCGGCGATCTCGTCTACGTCTGGGCGGGAAGAAGTTTCGTCTTGTAATGAGGCGGCAACTCGAAGATAGGCTTTGACTTTGGGCTGTGAGCACATACTTGGGTCAATATCGGCAATCGCAGCGTGAACAAGTGTACGCACGAATAGATTCCCTCTCCGAGCAGCTACAGGCCTTCGCACAGGACCTTTAGGCGGTGAAGAGATCTGTTCCGTATCTTGATCTGGCAAACTCATGCCCAAGCCATCGAACGTTTGAGACTGATCATCCATCGTCATCCTATGACTAGGCGGAGTAGCAGGTTCTCCATCCAATCTGCCGAGTGCAGGTGATGATTTCGCTCGTTGAAGCGATGATCCAGGTCGAACAGGTGTATACGAAGTAGAAGCTCGAGGTTGCATGCTCTCTTTGCTTTCGCTGGGTCTGATACCAAGAGGATTAAGAGGATTGAAGCTTGATCTAGCAGAAGTTCGCGCAGACGCATTGTTGAACCCATCCATGGCTTCATCGTGCATTGCATTCCGCGGTACTGCTTGACCAGTATTGACAAACGTGCTCCCTTTTGACCATACTGAAGCTGCTACTTGTCTTGAAGGTGTAGACATAGCAGCAGCAGCAGCAGTAGGCGAAGGCATCGCTTCATCTTGAAATGGTGAGTCCATTGCATCGTCTTGCGCAAAGTCGGCGTCCATAGTCATCTCGCTATTGAGCATCGACGGTCTACGTGCACCAGGAAAGCCGGGCGCAGATCTCCTCGGAGGTTCAGATGTCGCAGATTCCATAGTAGACGAACCCGAAGAGGAAGAGGCCGCAGGACTGTGTGGTAGCTTGAATTCAGATGTGCTTGATTGAAAACAGCTTGACGTATTCTTGCTCAAGCCAGGCTGCTGCTGTGGACTTGATGTCGAACAGCTCGACTCATCGGCTTGAGCGCGACTTTGTGGGAAAGCGTAATCACTTGGCCAAGCTTGCATAAAGAGTTGCACATGGATGTCATTCACGGTCCAGGAGAAGCAGCGGCGAAGTCAAACATCGAAGCAATGACCGTTTCGGGGGAAGGTCTAAGAAATTGAGTAATCCCAAGCTTCGGTATTGTAGCTTGCGGGCATTATGATTTGATTGAAATTGGCATACTACAATGTGTAAATGATGATGATCGCGAAAAGGTCCATGCTCTATGATTCCCTTCCATGCGTTTCACTGTGAAGTTCAGAGAAAGAAGAACGCCAGCGCACTTCCGAACAAAACAGTCGCGAGTGATGCAGTCATTGTAGTGGCGCTGCTGTCCTTGACACCTTGCTGAGCTGCGTTGGCTGCAGAGTTGGACACGCTGTCTGAAACACGGGCGCTGAAACCAGATGAAGGTGGTAGATCGGGATTCTGTACGAAGCCGCACCGGTGAGTCGAGGACACGACACAACGAGCAGGTCAATGTACCTGTGCAGTAGGCTGCTCTCCGATCTCTCCTGAACCGACCATGATTTGCTTGCCGATTGATGGTACTCCATCAACAACAACGAAAAGAAGTGCTGGTCCAGGTTGGAAGACGGCAGCGTTCGGTGGCTGTGCGCAAAAAATAGTCAGAGAGCTATTGAAAGCAATGACAATCGCAGCTCACCAATTGCGAAACATGCAGAGTGCCTGAAGTAGTCGCCTCATCCCAAGTTGCGGTGTTGTTGAGCTGGATGAAACGCATGCCCATGTTCATGCCGTGGGTAGAGAAACCAGGTCGGATAATGACAACTTCAGTAGAAGCCAAGTTGCCAGATTCTCCTCCCAAATCATCCGATGACAAAGTAACGTTGAAAGTCATGCCACCATAGCTGATCTCGTCTGGTAGGCCTTGAGGTTCTGGACGACGTTCGTTATAGTATGATGGGTAGAAGTATTCGGTTCGGTAGTCGGTCCAGTACTTGTATTGAACGCCATTCTCAACAAAGCCTTCTGGAATGTAGTCTGAAGCAGGGTTGGATCCGGCGACCATGACGGCACCGTCGGCTAGCAGGAGAGCAACAGAGTGATAGAGACGTGGGACTTCAGACGAGCCGAGACCATCTGTTGACCATCTGCTGCCGGATGGTGCGCGAGGATTGTACATGGCTGGAGTCAAGACTGGGTCGTCGGCGAAGGACTGACCAATAGCCCAGGTAGTATTGCCGTATGCAGCGGTACCGCGGGCGCCTCCGTTTAGCATAAAGAGCATACCGTTGGGCAAGATGATGAATTGACCCATGGTTCGGCCTTGTGGTGCATCGTCATCGTAGCTCCATGTTGGGTCAACATCGGGGGTCATACGAGTGCAGGTCTTGATTGTTGGGTATGCGGCAATGTTCCAAGTCGCTACGAACTGATCTGGCTGAAGGTCGTTACCGCCGCAGAAGAGAAGCGTAGATTGGTAGTTGTTTTCTGGTCGAAGAGGCAACATGGCGGTTGCTCCGGATGAAGGGTATGTCTTGACACCATCGGGTATGTTTGGTAGCGGGTGTTCGACCTGTCAACATACGATGAGCGCCATTCAGAGACATGACAAGCAAACATACCTGATTCTGCCAGTCATAGATTGAAGTCGAGTATGTCGCCTGCATAAAGAGGTTGCCAGATGGTAGAAGCCATGTAAGGGCGTAAAGGTTGGCAGGAAGAGAGTTGAGGAGGAAATTGAGACCGATGGAGTTGCCTTTCGATGGGATGAACTCGACGGTAGGCACTTGCTGAGAGATCTCGTTCACGTAGCCACCGTACAGACATCCACCAATGACGATAGCCGAACCGTCTTGGAGAGTTTCAAGTGTCGGGTACCATCGAGCGGTCTCCATGTAATTCGTCCTTTCCGTCCACGAACAAGACTCGCCCGCTCCAGTGCAGGGTTCCATGAACCTGACTGAACGACCACCAGCTTGCGATTCGTACAATTCACTGTCAGGCATATTGTTGCCGGGCGGAAGTCCTAAAATTAAGCATGATTTAGTTTTTCTGACCCACATGTACAGAGCTATTCTTGTAAAGTACCTCCTGGGCCGACTCGAGAGTTGCCTCCAGTGTTGAGCCATGTCTGGATAGGTTGCAATCAGTCGGGTGTAAGCCAAGAAGATGACAGAAGACGACTTACCCCGTTGCCAAGAACTGCACCTCCAGCACAGAAAGCGTTTGTGATGGTGTCCAGGGGCTCGGACTCGAATGTAGCAGTGTTCCATACACTGGAATAAGCTGGGTGTCCGCCGACATTGAAATCGTTGCCGTTTGGTTCAGTCTCTGTGCAGAAAAAGGTCAGACCATACTGGAGGCGATGCAATGACAGGAACGAACTATCCACAACTGAAAGCAGGCCTGTTAGACAAGCCTTACAAAGACGTAACACGAGAGTACGTACTGACAACCTTTGAAGGGTCCATCATAAACACTAGACAAGATTATGAGATTTTCCTCGGCCTGTCTTGTTACGGATGTTATCTCACTTTGCTGCGCAGAGATCTGCGAGTTTCCGACTATTCATAACCAGTATTAGACACGCGTTTGGGCGCAACGGCGTCGCTGTGGACTCGCCTATGGAAAACTGATTCGTCTGTGCATTTGCGACTTGAGCCGAAGCTGCTTGTACGCCGAGCGTTGCGGCTGCCAACAGGAGCCTCGCAGACATTGTTGTAAAGGTTGAAAAGTTGCGTTTGAAAAGGAAAGAATCGAAGGGCAAGAGACTTGAAGGCCAATGCGCTAAAGTGGGTTGTTGTACTGAAATGAGTCTTGTCTGAAGTCGTGTGTTTGATGCTTTGATGCTCTCCAAGGGCTGATCTGAAGAGCACTTGGGAAGGAAAACACAACAAGTGACGGTTGAGAGTAAGATGAGGGCGCGTGTTTTTTTGGAGCGGCCGATCCACGGCGCGCAATGTGGCAACAACAATTCGAAATAGGCAAGCTCCAAGAGCACTGCCGACATTGATATAGGCACCCAACAAGCTATTACATCATGCTATGCAGGCAAAAGACTGAAATACCCAATATTGTCCGGCAGCTTCACACTTCATCGCTCGTCACGATGCAGATCATTGTAGGAAGTTAAGACAGCCAATCCCTTGGAGGAGACCAGAGACTCCAACCTTGACCTACATCTTCTCGTTGTTATCATCGAGTTGTTGATATCGAGGACAGCATTGAGATCAGCAGAGATGACTGTCGAGAATAAAGATAGTAGACATGAGCTGGGCGCGAAGACGAAGCTCTCGACCCGCGGGTTGAGCGACTCGCGATAAGGCGACACCATTAATGTGTTGTCATGCGAGAAGATGACCAGACGTAGCGCCAAGGTCCGATCTGCTTTTTCGGCTCAGATGAACACTCTTGGTCTGCCAATTCGAAGTACACGAACGGGAGCGTCGACAAGGTCTATGCAGTCAGAGTAGAAGCTTGAGCAGGTAAAGAATGGATAGATTGCCGGTGCAGAATACAATATCGTCCGGATGACCTCAGAGCTCTTGATGCAGCGTTGTCTTCGACGCGTTCTGCACGACGGCTGTGTACGCACTTGTTCGCTGCATACACGAGACGCGACAGCTTGCCAAGATAGAATAATTCCGACTCGAGCACATGGAGCATTAGAGCTAGTATAAGTTGATCCTTGAAAACGACCCAGTGATCGGTGCAGAGACGTAAGCAGAGCACACCGGCCTGGAAGCGCCTTTAACAACACAGCAAGATGGCCTCGAGCACTGAAGTTTTGCCAGTAGTTGCGGAATCTTCAACAGCTTGTTCAAACGCTGTTGCTGTTGGCAGTGTGCCATTAACGACTAGCAAGACTGAAGAAAGCACACAAGAGTCTGCAAGACAATCGAAAGAAGAGCAGCTAAGCCTTGGTCGCCGGATCAAACAGACCTGCACAAGTCGCTCGAATGTACAATTTGCTACGTGCTGTACACAAGCGTGGATAGGTCTGTCACTCTCCCAGAAGCACTGTACCATGCTCATCGATATAATGCAGCTGGCTGGAATGGTGAGCCCGTCCAGACCCTGCAGCTGAGCAGATCCTCAACCAAAAGTCTAAGATGCGTGTGCGGGCGGTCAGTCGTCTTTCGGCTCTCAGAGAAGTCTGCTGATGAACATTACTGCAGCTCTTCTTCCGTATATCGAAAGATGGTACAGCATCAACTTTGTCGAGGTCTCCAGTCAGTAGTGGTGCTCCTCACTATAGCTTTCGCTCATGACTGGCAGTAGCACTCTTTGTTGGCGCATTCTGCGGCTTTGTCGTCGCCGGTCTGCTTAACGTATACCTCACTGATCGCTTCGGTATGGGTCGAGTGAGTCAATCTGGACAACGGCCAACAAAATTCCTGATACGAGAGTAGGTGGTCTCTGGAGGCGCTCTGTGCCAGACCCTCGGCTATGTGGTTTTGCTCGCTCCACCGCCCTTCGCACTCTTTCCTGTAACCTATGCGCTTCTCATCGGTTTCGGTATTGCGCTACAAATGGCAGCGACCGTGTCTTTCCTCTCATCTCTGCCAGCTGCATCCATCAAGATGAACTACAGTCAAGCAGCTTATGGAGTAGGCGCAACAGCAATGACGAGCAATGGCGTTCGTTTCTCTTACTTTTTCGCCGTCTCGCTCGGCCTTTCCTTCTTGAACTTTCTCGGACTCTTTTTCGCTTTTGGTCGTGATCCAGACTTTGGTCCTCCCGCAAAACTTCAACGTCAGACAAATGTGGAATCGCTCGAGATGCAGAATCAGCAAGAGCAAGCTCAACCCGATGTCCCTCTGAGCACATCAGCTAAGAACAAGGCGTTGTTGACTAACAAGACTGTTTGGCTTTTGGCGCTGTTTCTTTGCTTCTACGTGGGAGCGGAAGTGTCAATCGGCGGATGGGCTGTCAGCTTCCTACTGCTTGAAAGAGGCGGCACCGCAAACATAGGTTATGTCTCGTGAGCCAAGGATGTTCAGCATTCGAGTCTTGGTTGATACTTGCGCATAGTACGGGTTTCTGGAGTGGAATCACTCGTATGTCGCAAAGTATCGATCGAGATGAGCACCAGATGGATGATCTCCTGTTGCAGTCGGGCGACTGACTCTACCGAGATTACAAGCCAGGCTGGGCGATACACCCTGTCTATACGCCTACATGGGATTGGCATTTCTACTTGAATTCTCAGTATGGTTCTGGAAGTCCTTGATCGGGAATGGTCAGCATTTACCTTTGAGCTCGCGAGCAGATCGCTGATCGTGACAATACAGCGGTCGGCATTTGCCTGATCGGCTTCCTGCTTTCGACCTATTTCGGGATAGCTGTATCGACCTTGACTAAAATTCTGCCTCGTCATCTGCATTCAGGTCGGTCGCATGAATAGCCGTGCTAGGAAATCCCTGACGAGATACCATCAGGCGCTGTTGGATTGGTAGCTGCAGCGTGAGGTCCATCAGTCTCGATGCCCATTCGCTCATGCATCTCTTCTTCGCAGTGGACAATCCGGCTCAGCTTTCTTCCCTTTCGCCACAGGCGCATTAGCAGAGAAGTTCGGTCCAGGTAGATTGAGATCTGATGTGCACACTACTCAGCTGACAGCATGATAGGTGCACTGCAACCTGTAGTGATCGCTCTTTTAGTGGGTATGGCTGGAATTTGGACGTTAGTGCCTCGCGTAGGCAGGCGAAGCGCGTAATTTAACATTGACACTTTCGCGACGAGAAGACGGAATCCTGATTCTTGTCCCAAACGTCGGTATACCATTCAGCGACTCCATTAGTCTGTCAGCTTCAAAGCACAGCCTCTGATACCCTGGCTGAGCTTCCTTCGATAGCTGAGAAAGCGAGAAGATGCTTCCGTCAGAATTGTTGCACACATTAGACACAGTCGAGCTGCTCCAGAGCATGTGGCCTGAAGAAGTCTCTGTCCTGCCTTCGTATGCTTCTGCGCTGGATCAACTTCAAGGCGATCGGCCACAACTTGAAGCAGAACAACATCCGTCCAATCTACCCGACGAGCTACGGTTCATTATGTGCGTCGCATTGGAGGACGCTAAGGCCCTACAGCTCGAGCTCTGCTTCCCTCTATCGTCGACCTTTCAAGGTGATCAAGTACTGCTCAAACCTCCTTCGTTCCTCCCGCGAAAACAGTACGAGCTATTACAAGCAGAGATCACTCAACCAGAGGACGATGATGCCTTTGTCGACAACCTGCTAGAATGTGTCGAACGGCTCCGAACGAGAGGCTCAGAGCTGTTGCTTGAAGCTTCCGAAGCTGCTTTGAGCAGAACCAAAGACTCTGGACCGGAGCTGGAAAGCGATGATGTCGGTCTAGATAGGGTCTGGTACTGGTTGTGAGCTGTTTGCAATGCAATGTTATGCTGTTCTGAATTGTCGAAGTCCGAGTCTCTCTACCAAAGCGAAGCGGGACGACATCGTAGAGAATGCCCCTCGATTCCATCTGACTGGATTTGTGCTTGCTGGTTTGCTTTCTCGGGTCCCTCTCTAGAGTATGGACTGATCGCTACAAAGGTAAACCGGGAATTCTGTGTCTCGAAGGGACGAGCCGCAACGTGGACACATACATGCGTTGGATCAAGTCCGTGTCGTGGTCTGATATCCCAAGCTTTCAGAGTCAGTAGTCCACTCGTTCCATCCGCTGTCTCGCTGACATTCACCTCAGAGAGTAGGCGCTCGCTGATGTAGATATACATTGGTCTGACTAGCGATCTAGAGGTCACCGAGCGACATCGTACTTCCTCGATTGCAACTCGCCTATTTCCTGACATGGTCGAGATTACCGATCTAATCACACATAACGGGTGAGCCTGCAAACTCTCCAGCTTGGGCTCATTTCTCTGATACCTCATTCGGGATCGAATAGTCATCGCGGGCATAGAGGAGAGATGGGAGAAGTTCGAAAGTGGATAGAAGAGAGGGGCGTCAGTCAAGATGTTCTTGGAAAGGTCCTTATGTTGGCATCGTAGACGGCGAATTGTCATGACCAGAAGGCAAATCACAAAGGGCCGAAGTCATACGCAAATACGCAATATCAAGATTGAAGCCCTTCTCTTTGACAACGATCAGTTCTTCATCATTCATGCCATCCAACAACCCACCTAAAGCGACTAGGTCTTTCTCTGGCTGGCTATCTCCAGAAGGTCAGTCAAGATGGCTTTCTCTAACGTATTCCAGCTGACATGGCAACGACAGTCCAACCACTACTATGCATTGGATTCCTCACGCCCCCTTTTATATTGATAGAGATCGTACATGCAATCGCCAACGGCACCAAGATCACGCGAGCCGAGGTAGAATGGATCCAAGCCGTCAACGCATTTCTTCGCGAGCACAAGATTCCTGCCGGCAGTTTCCCGCGTCCCGAAGAGCCTCAGCTTGCTCATTTCACGGCCCAGCATAAAGCAGAAGCCCAGACAGATGTGTTACAGAATGTACAGCCTCCTCATCTCCTGATCACTGAAGCGGCTGAGCAAGAGCCTATATTGCAAGCCTGGAATTGGAGAGCGGTTGCTTTCGTGGCAAGTGACGCGGTGACAGCGGTGAAGAGCGCATTGTCTGCCGAGGTGAAAGCAAAGTTACGAGGCACTTCCGCTTTCGCAAGAATCCAAGAGGCCGACGCATACGTAAAAGATGTCACCGAGCGAAGAGCCCGAGAGCAGAGAGCTCGAGAGCGAGCGTTGAAGGAGAGATCCAACGCTCAAGATCGACTGCTGCGACCTCCTACGGCTGCGCCTGTCGGTCCACTGCGTCGCGCTCAATCATTGGCAAACATTCATGCAAAAGGGCACTAAATGAAGTGGTATCAGAGATGTACCTGAGCGCGTGCCAATACGCAGATCATACTTGATCCCGGAAACCAGCGTCGATCGTCCACGAGTTTGACTGCGAAAGAGAAGGAAGACGCCCATCTGACTTTGAAGGCCGCCAGAACAGAGCAAACAGACAAGAACAATTGAAGCGAGAGACAATAGAGGTGAGCTTTGGAATACATCCCGGTGAAATCACAACAATGCCTCGGCTCCGCCGCTCTTAAAGAACTCCTTGCTCTCCCTACACGTCTCATTCGTGCACCCAGGACATCTGAGCCCTAATTGCGCAGACGTCGCATTCCCGCTCTTGAGGTGGTTCGCCGCAATATCCGCCAAAGCCCTAATGAAAGTCGGGCTATCGTTCAGGGATTCACACCGCTTGACGCCCTTCATGCCCAATTCTTTTGCTTCATGCACGTATTCCAGATCGAGTTCAAAGAGCGTTTCAATGTGATCTGAAGTGAAAGCCACAGGTACGAGCAACAAGTCGTCAACGCCTTGTTTGGCGTAACCTTTTATCGTATCGGAAGTTTGTGGGCCTAACCAAGCTGAAGGTCCGACTTGGGATTGCCAGACGAGTCGGTATGGATTTCGATTGCCTAGTCTGTTCATGATGGCGTGGACTGTGGCTCCTACTTCTGATGGATAGGGATCACCACGGTTGACTACGGACATGGGTAGGGAATGGGCTGAGAAGCAAATGATGACTTGGTCTCGCTTTTCGGCTGGGTAGGTTGATAGAGAGCGTTCAATGTTTTGCGCGAATGCCTGACAGAATCATGAGCGAGGTAGAGTAAGAGAAGAAAGAGCCTACATCAACAAGACCAGGATGAGTAGGCCAACGATCAATGACAGACCACTGTATCCCTTGACCACCTTCCGTCTTTAGTTTGCGATACATCTCATTCAAGCTGCTCCCCGTTGTCGAGCAGCTGTACTGAGGATACTGAGTAAACGCAACCGCTCTCGTCACACCATCTTTTCTCATTTCCGCCAGACATTCTTCACTCAGCGGCCTCGCGTAACGAAAAGCGACATAGGCTTTATGCGGTGCCGTTTCAGGGGAAAGTTCATCCAGAATGCTGGTCATGCCTTTACCCTGAGCACGAGTCCATTTGAGGATAGGTGAACCACCACCAATCTTTTCGTATTGGTCTTCGATTTGTGGCGTCCTTCTACGAGCTATGAGAGGAGCGAGGTAATCTTGGAATGGTAGAGGAATGAGGTCTTTGTCGCTAAAGAGTCGAGTGAGGAAATCGTTCGTGTCTGCTACCTGTAACGAGACGGATGTGAGTGGAGTTGTATGCATGTCATGGACGAGAGTAGCGAAACCTTTTCTGGTCCTCCCATATTCATAAAGACGATAGCAGTGGGTCTAAAGATATGAGAGGGTCAGTATGCGACACTACCAGAAGTGTACAAGCTCACCCTTTGCTCGATTGAACTGTCGCCAATGATCGAGCTGCGATATGGGCGAATGAGTATCCCTGTACAGGCATAGAGAGGCAGAGGACTGACTTGACTGCTTTGATATCGCTTTAGCTACATTCTGTGGTGCTCTCATACTTGCGCAAACTGTTGAACGCCGTTCGATGTCAACAGAATCTCACAGGTCTTTTCAAAACCGCCAAGTTGAAGCATGCCCGTCAGAGTGAATCGCAAGCACAATATATGCCGGGCCTTCCCTCTGATTTGAATTAATACAGCTCCGATTAGCGCCTCGAGGGGTCAAGCATTCGCCCGTATACGACGTTGTAGCAGTCCGCCAAAGCAAAAGAGTAGCAGCGCAACCCATAGAAGTACTTGGCCGTTATGATCCTATACCGAAAGTTGTTAGACCTGCAACGAGAAATTTGTTGCAGCCTTTGCAAGAGCCGCAATGGGAGAAGGAACTCGTCTTGAATTCTGAAAGGGTTGGGTATTGGTTGTCTGTAGGCGCACAGCCGAGTGAGAGGGTCAGGTGGTTGCTCAAAGTGGTCAGTGTCTCTCCTTCCGTGTTGCATGGCGCATCAGTGAGAATCGTGACTTGACAGGCTGGTTTGGAGAAGGCAAAGAAAGTCGCAAAGCCTACATCTACGAGTCAAGCAAGAACACCTCAAGGTCCTTCGATACCGACAACAGCGCCAGAAACGCCAATAGCAGTATAGTCTTTTAGTGAGATAAGGAGACACGGAAGAAGAAGGTCATGATGCAGGGCGCGATTGACCAGGGAGCGAAAAGGAAGGCAACAGCCGGCGAATCAAGCTGTGCTATTGTATTCTACCAGAGCTTTGCACGCATGGAGCATACTTCTGCTCGACCTCGCAACTTTCTCGTCTGCTATTTTTTTTGTCTCCGAGCGTCGACTTGATATCACCAAAGACTGCCAGCTATACCTGCTACGGCATCGATACCGCACCCTCTTGAGCTATACCGCACGCCTATTCGTAACCTCCAGCAGTCCTGCCTGCCTGAACGTAAGCTATTTCAGCCAACATCTGCTCTCCATTTCTATCTATCTGTCACAAGACCAATGATGATCCTACCGTATAATGTCATTCTTGTTCTAAGAGTCGAGAGAATTCAATTTCGTCTCGACGCTGACGAGAACTCCAAGCCATACACTTTGATTCTGAGCTCTCAACTTCTTTGTTCTGTGTACGCCTGTCGAGTCCTGTTGCTCATGATCAAAGATAGTATGGCACCGCCCAACAAAAAGCGCAAGACTTTCGCAGAGACGCATCATCCAGAAAAACCATCAGCTAAATTCAAGCCTACCTCTTCTGCTTTGCCTTCTATCGCTGTAGCACTACCTGGCTCAATACTACTCAATGCACAGTCTGATGAACTCAAAGCATTGCTCGCTTCTCAGGTATGTCCCTCCGTCACAATTCAGTGTTGCGAGCTAAGAAGAGCAGATAGCGAGATTATGCGCCATCTTTTGTGTTTCCGAGATTGTCGTCTTTCATGAAGAAGCTTCTTTAGCTGTGAATACGCCTAGAAATACAAAAGGCAAATATAGAAAGAGCGCGAGCGAGGAGATTGATTCTGATGTGCATTTGGCGAGGATCTTGGAATACTTGGAAACGCCTCAGTGAGTCGCAATGTGTGCTTTGGTTGTTTTTCAGCTAAGGCTATGGTTACCGACCCGACAGGTATTTAAGAAGAGCCTTGATACCTATGCACCCTTCCCTGCGACTCGCTGGCATCCTACCGCCGCTAGACATGCCACACCACGTGCGAAAACAAGATACGTGCAAATTCAGAGAAGGCGTTACTTTACCATCAGAAGATCACAGCTGTCAAGTCGACATTGGCCTAGATTCGCCCTTGACGATATCTACTACTTCCCTCCCTCCGCCAAACACGCGAGTAACGATCGATACGGAACAAAACAAGATTGTACCTCCTTCTTCACCTCTGAGCGAAGGTCTCTTTTGGGGCTATACCGTTCGATTAGCGCCTTCATTAGCAGCTGCGCTTGTCCCACCTGCACCTAGTAAAGCGTACGATCTCCTCATTGGTCTTTCAGAACGAGGAATCAATATCGATAACCTACCAACTCCCAGTGCGTTTCCGAAATACACAAAAGCCTTGATCGTCCTTGGTGGATTGGCAGGGTTGGAATTGACTGTAGAGAAGGAGAAAGACGCATTGGGTCTAGAAGCGGATCAAGCGGGTGACCTGTTTGATTATTGGGTTAATGTATGCGTGGACCAGGGAAGTAGGACCATTCGCACAGAGGAAGCGTTGGGTATTGGGTTGAGCACGTTGAGGGAGCGCTTGAGAACTGCTGGGAAGTAGGACCGGGTCTGTCAAGAAGCGCTATGTACGAAACATTGTCCGAGACGTGACTTCGCCTGCTTAATAGCTGCGCAATAGCCTTGTGTTATGGAACATGCACCAATGCGTCGAGGCTTGTTATTGATGCCTAGAGGCGTGAGATCCATGCACCGCGGGTGAGAGACATTTACAGAAACGTCATCAGCAAGGACAGGGCGTAATAGTAGCGCGCGTGTTTCATCTGAGACGCAATCGACCGCGAGACATCAAGTACATGCCAGCTCCCACTAGAGCTCCTCCAACATGCCCAGCTGAGGCAACGCCGCTGTTCTTCGAATTGCAAGACTTTAGCTCTCGCTTCAGCACAGTGTGATGTTACTCACTGGTCGCTTTATGGCCGAGTACAGATCCCAAGCAAATAGACCGGGTACCAAGCTGTTTGCGTTCATTAGCTCCGGACTGAGGCTGAGAAAAGCGAACTCACAGGAAGGCCGGAGCAGGTATCACGAAGAAGAGCAGAAATGTAGCTCGTGGGTAGAGGCACGCAAAGTAGCTCACTACTCTCTATCAGCACATACTGGTAGAGTCGGAAGAACTCACTTGTCCCGTAAATGGAACCCGATGCGCCATTTGCATATGAAAAGCCGCTTGTATTGACTATTCGTCCATCAGGCAATCTGTAAGGAGGCGGGAAAAGCGAGTTGAAGCCTAGGTAGATGAGGGAGCCGCCGATTCCCTAAGATGATCGGTTAATAGGAACGACGAATGCCTGGATCCAGCTTACTGAGAGCAAATATAAAGAAAGGAAAGGTGCTACGCCTATAGTGGATATCACTGCAGGTGCCAGGAAGTAGAATGAAACGAGGTTCAGCAGCAGATCTGTCCGGGCATCCTCACGTCAGCTGAAGCACAGCTGCGTTTGATCGAGCCTACGATCGGGCTTCATATGACTGAAGCAAGCTGTCAAGAGAGTCCATATACGACCCGACTTGCTGCAGGGCTCGCATTAGCTGGGAAAGAGAGCTGCTCTTCTTGTGGTGCTCACAGATTCTCGTTCGATACACATAAATTCTCACGAAGCCAGCGCTGTAGTTTGAAGTCGCGAAACCTTCTCATCTAAGTCTAGGCCCAGCGATGATCAAGACTGGAGATTCACCTTCTGCCGCTTGCATCTGCATATTGCCATAGGCCAAACACAGCTACGTTGATGCCCATGATAGCATACACGACTTGATTGGAAGAGAAACGATTCAGGTAGCGCTTTACAGCGTTCTGCTGGGGAGGTGTCTTGTACCAATTGGCTCTAGCTGCGAAGTTGCGCTGAAAGTATCTCGGAGCCTGTTTGGCTTGCAGAAAGGGTGATCGCGGTTGCTGCAGCCTAATAGAGCGAAGTATATTTGATGCAGACATGTTGAGAAAGCTAAGGTGGTGGTGCTCGATCAAGCAGTTGGCATTCCCAGGTAGACGAGAGAACACCAAGAGCGAGCCGAGAGCATTCGCCGCATCGTTGACTCACAGTAGTCCTCTTCAGAACCCTCCTGCACACCCGACACGGACGGCAAAGATGCCAAAAGCCAGCAAGCCAATCCCTCAAGAAGGTCTTGCAAAAATCAAAGCAAACATCCGCTCAGCCAAGCGATTCTTGTCCAAAGAGGGTCTAACGGCCACACAGAAGCAACAAGCACAGCGAAATGTTCAAGAATTGGAGTCGCAGTTGGCAGAAACAAAGGCGAGAAATGAATGCACATTCAACGAAGTCCGCTACAAGAAAATCAGATATACAGGTTCGTCTGACTAAGACAGGTCGCTGTTGCGTGCAAAGGCTGATCGTATGTCCGTGCAACAGAACGGACTAAAGCTTTGAGACGGATCAAAGCACTCAAGAAGGAATTTACAGAATCAAGCGAGGATAACAACTTTCAGAAGAAAATCTTGCATGCTAGAGTAGATCTGCACTATGTTACTGTACGCTTGTCTTCCGCCCTATCGTACCTTCGGTTCATGACTTTCCGCAGAAATATCCTCTTGACGCAAAATACATTGCGCTATTTCCTGATGGCGAACATGTCAAATTCAGCAAGTCTGACCTCAAGTCTGAAGATCCTACGACAAAGCAGCGTCAAGTTGTGAGACAACAGATGCTGGATGATATGAGGGCCGGGAAGTTGAGTGCAGAGCCTGAGTTGGAAGTGCACAAGAAGGAGAAGAAGGAGCAGGCATCCCCCAAGGACAATGAAGAAGCTGTTGTCGAAGAGGAGCAAGCAAAAGAGGCCTCTGAAGCAGAAGAGCCAGATGACTTCTTTGAATAAGCTCGCATCTTCACCGGTGTTCGATCCACTTTCTGCATAACGCCCGTGTCGATTCTCCAGTACAACTCAGGACCCCATATTGTTGCTCCGTAACAATGTGTGCGTAATTATAAGTCAAACATCGCCTCAACATCGCAATCCTGTACACTACAAGCATCGCCTTCTCCATCACTGTAACACCTTGTGTAAAATGCCCTCTTTGTCAATTCTCTACCTTAAATCCTTCTATTTACTGCTATCCAATCGCCTTATCTGTAAGTCTCGACGATCAGATTGTAAATCGCCTCTGACACGATTAGGTAGATAATGCACGGCATCTCCTTTTCAGTCACTATTACTTCTGCGCCTTCGCCAATTGGTAGCTCAGCTCTTACTTCCCTCGAAGATAGCATCCCGAACCTAGTCAAGCTCATTGCTGATTTGCTCAAAACCTATCAAGCCTTACACAAAGAGATTAACGGATCAAGCGATGCTGAGGCTCAATGTGGTGCTGCTGTCAATATCATGGGATTGTCAGATCAGACCGAGGTATGCTGCTTATCAATTTTGCGCATGGTTGGCGCTTATCATTCGGGCAGGTCACGACTACCGTAATCACTTACGGGGATAAGCCAAAGCTCGAGGACATGCCTACAGTGGCGATAGGGACCAAGCCTACTTGGGAAGAGTACCATGCACAAGATCAGGTAGTCAACAGGCCCGGCATGGCTCAAATGGGTATAAACCAGACCGAAGGACAGAGGATGTAAGAATCAAAGTCGTGGTGCAAAATCATCCATTCGTTACTATCTTTACATTTTGTCCGATATCGTATCGATACCTCAAATCGTGCTAACAACAAGCAAATCCCAACAAGCGAAACCACACACTAAGCAAAAATGCCATCAAGGCTAAGAACCCATCCCACACGAAACAAACAACAAACATCTCTCTCCCAACAGGAAACACAAACAACAACAGGTACTGAAAAGGATAGGCGGTTCACCATTCGACTACTTCTGGAGCTTGAAAGCCTTGCGATGACATTGGCTCGCACGGCACGTAGACGAGAACAGGTCGAGCGTTGACTGGCGTGAGCTGAGGCGGCGAGAGGGTACTTGAGAGCGAGCAGCTCATGAGTGAAGGTGTGCAGAAGCAAGATGACGAAGGAGACTTTGGCTGCGATAGATGTGTGCCAGAAGGGCGTCGAATAGCAATCGGGATTGACGTAGCATTCTCCTCTGGGATAGACCGTTCAGACCTTGCAGGCGCGGCGGCAGTTGAGTCCAAGAAAGGGTCCAAAAGCAGTTCCTGTAGCGTCGAACGATCTTTGGGGTCGAATTGGAGCATGCGCAGGAGAAATCCGTTGAGAGGCACGGCTTCTTCTTCGTTCATGCCATACTTGTCTTTGAGCACATCAATAAGAGCTGAGGTATCTTTAGTGAAACGCCATGATCAAGCCAAGAGCAGACTCACGCCAGGAATTCAGCTTCGAATTCTTGATCGTACGCAGCTCTCGCTTGTCAACATTCATAAATCTGGTCGCGTTTGAAGCATCGTCCAAGTAGCCATTTGGCATCGGACCGAGCAGTTCCATCATCTGAGCCAGATGGTCTTCGCTGCTAGTAAAGTTGTGACCAGCATTCGGCGTGAAGAGCTTGTCTCTCGTTACGAGCTGAAAGACCTGTATACATTATCAGATCATTTTCAAGGACACAAAACATATCAACGCACGATACAGCCCAGACTCCAAGTGTCCACACTCTCATCCCAAGGCTTGCCCAGAATGACTTCAGGCGCGCGGTATTCCTTTGTCTGGATGTCTTCGGTCGAATGACAATCCTTAGGCGTCGCATTGCCCAGATCGGTAACTTTACAGTTCAACCCTTCTGCTTCTTCTGATTCCTCGTCGCCTCCATCTTCTGGCAGATAAGTGCTCGAATGTGGAAAGTAGCTTGCTGAAGTGCTACTGGCTTGAGGAGTTGACTCGTTGATGCACGACATGGAGTACGAAGGGGACGACAAAGGACTGGTTTGTGCCGATGCAAAGGGTGTTACGCAGGCTGAAGTCGCTCGAGTAGAAGGTGCGGTAGTGTCGGTCCGATCTGAAGGAGAAGTCGAGGCAGTCACATTGGAACTCGAGTAGGATGATTTGGTTCGACGTCTTCGTACGGGCGAAGTGAGCGGTGTGGAAGGGACGATGTAGGACGCTTGGACTTGTTTTGCGCTCGACGAGTTGTTGATGCAAGAGGAGGACATGATGGGGCTCGACAGGACGGATTGTCGTATCAAATCTTCGATCATTGATTCGTCTTCCTCTAGTCCTTCTAGCGTCAACAGAATATTGACTGGTTTCAAGTCGGTGTGAATCAGGTTGCATTCGGTGTGAAGAACTAGAAAAGAGTCTTGTGAGCCTTTGTGCGGAATGCCGCGGAGGAAGCTTACAGTCGACAGCCAGAAGCATCTGTCTAGTCAGCTTCTTGACCATTGGCATAGACAGTGCACCGCCGGTCACCAGACGATTCGCAAGTGATTCGCCGAGGACTTCGAGCACCAAGACCATGTGCAGGCCATTCGTCGAGGTGTACTGGAAATGATGTTGAAAGCGAAGGAGATGCTGCTTTCCATCCTGTTATAGTGGCAAGTATTAAGTCATCTGATCATGCCCATAAAGGGAAACCTCGTACATGCTGGCTCGATCTGGCTTGTTGTCTGCAGTGCTTGAGCATTTGGATCTCCTCAACAGCTGCCTGAGTGTAGCTTTTGGATGAGCGCATGATCTTGAGACAACTGTAGCGCTTCTTCTGCGTGTCGTAAGCGAGCCAAACGGTCGAGAATTGCCCTAGCGACAAACAGGATTAGTGTAGGTCATGCTTGGGGCTCAAAAAACGCACCAAAACCAAGCTTGCACGCGACCTTGTACCTTCCGCCGTTCAGAATCTGGCCAATCGTAACTGGCGCATAACCACCAAAGCGGTATGCTTGGCTGGATTCCTCGCCTAGAGTCGATGCGCGTTTGCCCATGGCGTTTGGCTGCAGAGAAAGAAAAGGGCCAAAGCATCAGCTCGACGTCAACACTCCTGGTCAATTGAATAGGGAGCGGACTTAGGAATATGGCTTCGAAGCGCAATCTTCTCGCAAAGTCCTACAATAACAAGGAATGATGGGCGCGCAGCTGGGTGGTGAGTGTAGTGGGACAAGCCGGGGAGAGCAGAGAAGCACAGCCAAAAAGGGGAAGAACCACGGGAAGCGGTGCACAAGTTAAAAGTGCCGTGCTGGAGGGCGATGTAGCTAGCGCTGATTTAGAGTTTTGGGTGAGCAGGGCAGAGCAAAATAAGTGAGGAAGAGAGTGAGCGGAGAAAGAAAAGATAGCAAGGAAAAGAGCTCGGGCCCAAAGTTTTATGAGTATGTATAAGGGTGTGTCAAAGGGCCGGCGCTCCGTAATTTTGCGTTCAACGGTAGCATGTCGTTTGCACTACAATTTCCTTCCCTGCTACCTTGCTGCTATAGTCAAAGATATAGCGCGTGAGAGGTGAACATGCGGACAAGCAGAAGACTGAAGTGTCTCACTGGGAGAGACTGCCGCACAATGGCTGACCAACGAGATCGAAGATCCACGTTCCACCGAGATATATTACCTACACAACCTCGTGGGTCCGGTGACATTGGACGCACATTGCCCCTGGCCGCTCTTGCGCAGCCGACAGAAAAGAGAGGCTGAAAGCAGCCGTTGAACAGGCTGCGACGTGCTGCGCAACCAGCGGGAGAGAAGGACATGTCACCAAGCTAGGCCACCCACACCCGCGAAACTCTTTGGGGGAGCCGCGATTATTGGATATCTGACCAAAGCAATATCTTCGTATGCTCTTGTATAGTATAGACGATAGATCATGATGTGCATGTAGGGCCTTCAGCATCAAAGAGCTTGGTGGCGCGATAAGGCCTCAATGGAGAGTGACGAATCCGGAAGTCGCTTGTTATCGCACCATACTTTCAACAACAAATGAGAACTTGCAGCATTCTGGCCAGCGCGGCCCTATTATTTGGCGTGTCGGCCTCGCCTCTAGGACACCATCCAAACCTCAGAGAAGCTGATCTCGCTCCGTTGATTGAACCGGGCTTGCCTCCTTCATCTGGCTTTGGCATGCAAGCCACTGGGTAGGTCTTAGCATGCAGTACACGGACTGCACACGCTGATACCCATACGCGCAGCTCGCACATTATCCCAGACTCCTATATCGTTACCCTCAAGTCGGATGCCTCACACGCAGCACACTCAGCTCACGTCAACTGGGTTGAGGCCATGCACGTCCGCGACATTGGCGTCAGATCGTCAAACAGTCTGCTACTAGCTGAGGCAGACTTGGGCGGCTTAGAACACAAGTACGCGGTCGGCGATAAGGTCAAGGGTTACACTGGCAAGTTCAGCCAAGACGTGTTGCACCACATTAGGTCTAGGCCTGAAGTATTGCGAGTGGAGAAGGACTCTATGGTCTATGCTTCTGACATCGAGAAAGGTTTGGGTCTTCTGACGTCTTCTCGACATCAAGGGCTGACGACGCTTTAGGTGCTCCGTGGGGTCTCGCCCGTATCTCTCACCGCAAGTCTCTATCCTTCGGTACATTCAACAAGTACGAATACGAACATCTTGGCGGAGAGGGCGTGACCGCATATATCGTTGACACGTAAGCTCTTGTTTGACGTTCATCTAGAGATTCACTGATGTCCAACTTCTCCCAGTGGTATCAACATTGAGCATGTCGACTTTGAAGGCCGTGCCAAGGTAAGTCTGTGCTACTGATTCTTGATCTATCTCATTGTTCGTTCAGTGGGGTAAGACAATCCCAAAGAACGATAAAGACGTCGATGCAAACGGACACGGAACTCACGTCGCTGGTACTGTCGGATCAAAGACCTATGGTGTAGCCAAAGCAGCCAACCTCGTTGCTGTCAAAGTTCTTGGCTCAAACGGATCTGGTACCATGGGCGATGTCGTCGCTGGTGTTGCCTGGGCAGCAGAACATGCCGCAGCTGAAGCTATGGAGGCCAAGAAGGCTGGAAACTCTACCTAGTATGTCCTAGCTCTAGTTTAGGACATAATCTGATCCTTTTTACAGCAAAGGAGCCGTAGCCAACATGTCGCTTGGAGGAGGAAACTCGCCGACTCTGGACGAGGCCGTCGATGCTGCTGTCGACAGCGGGGTGTGAGTCTGCATTCTCTGCTGTAGCAAGATCAATTGGCTCATGTGCATGTCTTCAGTTTGTTCGCTGTCGCAGCCGGAAATGACAACCGAGACGCCTGTACTTCATCGCCTGCTTCAGCTGCTGGTCCTATCACAGTAGGAGCGACCGCGATCTCGGACAAGCGAGCGTACTTCTCGAACCACGGCAAATGCGTAGACGTCTTCGCACCCGGTCTGAACATCATGTAAGTCCCGAGCTTTAACAAGTACCGTTGGCTCATGTGTCTACAAAAGGTCGACTTGGAACACTGGCAACCACTCTGTCAACAGCATCTCGTAAGGAGTTTTCCCCAAACGTCACTCTAGCTTTACTGATGGGAACGCGCAGGGGAACATCGATGGCATCGTGAGTATTCGCTTCAGTCTCGCCTGTACAACTTGCTGACAGGCCTGTAGGCCACACGTTTGTGGTCTGTCAGCATACTACCTGTCCCTCTCTGGCACTGCTTTCTCGCCTTCAGCTGAAGACTACACCTTGGCTGGCGAAGCTGTTCCTTTCCACCTGATCAAGCCAGTCAAAGCCACCCTCAGCTCGCTATCATGGCCTTCTCAGCTCATCTTTGGCAAGCTTCGCGAGTGGACTGGCTTCAACACTGGCAAAGTCGAAATCACCAAGAAGGAGCACCATGGTGTCACTCCTAGAGTCTTGAAGAATGCCATTGTTCGCCTGTCAACCAGAGGCATCTTGACTGTGAGTTGCACAATGCCATTTGAATAGGACAGGCAGCTGATCATGAGATAGGATCTGCCTGCACAAACCATCAACGCTCTAGTCTTCAACAACTACACTGGTTCAGCATAAGCAACAGATCAAGGGTTACCTTGCATGTCTGTACTTCACTTCGAACTTGGCACCGTGCATCAGCCAAAAGGGGGTTGTATCATCTCATTTGGACGTTTTCATTTCTCATCTTCGTATCAATGTAACTGTTATCAAAGCTCAATGATAGTATATATGTCCATACCAAGACGGCTTTTGTCTGCGAGCTTTATTCCGTCGTGACTTGAGACGCGTCTCTTCTATATCACCAACAACGTGCTTCAAGCTGAATACCCTGTGCTCTCTTCAGTCGCGGCTGCCCATAGACAGTGCAAGACTGCAGTGACACCACCCGCTCGTCCGAAAAGGCAGTCAGCTGAACACTTTCAGCGCTCGCCCGAAAGATTTGGCTCGCCCCTGTTTCGAAGCGCAGCCTGTCCTGGTGTCAATATCTACCGGCTCTGCAACTCTTCTCTCTTCACCTAATTCTGAGACAATCGCTTGAGCCATGTAGTCAGTCTCTTTGCGCAAATGAATTGACCCAAGCTGAGAGCGTTCATGAATAGTTCGCTGGACGACGACTCGGATGAAGACCTAGTCAAGGTCTATAGCAAAGATGGCAACCAGCCAGAACCTGGAATAGGAAACCGCTATGCTGATCGTAGAGAATATGGAGGGTCAGAGCAGTCCCAGGTTTGCTTTCCTTTGCCTCTGCTATACTCTACGCATACTGAGGAGACATCCACAGAATCCTGCCGATTATACAGATCGTGGAATAGCGTATGATGACCCGTATCGCTATGATGCTGGATACTTGTCAGTCCATTCGTACTTCCTAGCTTCCAACAAGCTGAGATTGTTACGACAGTGACGATCCATCCACAACAAGAGCACCTATCGTCAAGAACCGCGCTTCCATCCCTGGCTTGAACCGCGCGCCAGATTCAATGGATGCAGAGCTGCCTCTCGCTCAATCTGGTGCTATGCCTGCTGGATCTTCTCACAGCGGCGCTCCTATATATCCTTCGACTCCTGGCGGAGTCCAAGGCTGGACAGGCTTTGATGAGGACGATGAGGAGCAATTAGCTATCGGTACTGGATCAGCTTCAAGAGGCGCTGCAGCAAAGCAGAAAGGCAAACGGAAAGCTAGAGATTGTTGGGAAGGTGTATTGACCATGACTGGGATCAAAAAGAAGGCACTCACGGGCGAACGGACGATCCATATCGGGGATCAAAGCAAGAATGCTGCAAGCGCTTTCATCAATAATTATGTCAGCACCAGCAAGTACAACCTCGCCACCTTCTTGCCCAAGTTCTTCTTTGGTCAGTCTCGCTTTGCTGCAGTCTGTTGTATACTGAAGTGGCCCTGCACTGACAGAGCAATTCAGCAAATACGCAAATCTGTTCTTCCTCTTCTCTGGTATGTTTTCAGTACCTACAAGACGTGTGCTCCAGCTGACATCTCTGCGACAGCCTGTATCCAGCAGATACCCAACGTCTCGCCCACAAATCGGTATACCACTATTGTCCCTCTGGCAGCCGTGCTTTTGGTTGCCGCGATAAAGGAGATGCAAGAAGACATAGTCAGTACTACAGCTGAAAAATGTCGCTCCGACTGACAAGTCTGTGCAGAAACGACATCAATCTGATCGAGAGCTCAATGCGCGAAAGGCAAAAGTGCTTGATTCCGGTCGCTTTGTGGACAAGGCATGGCGTAACATCCGAGTAGGCGACATTGTCCGACTCGAAGGCAACGACTTCTTTCCCGCTGATATGCTCATCTTGGCGTCTTCTGAGCCTGACGGTCTTTGTTACATCGAGACAAGCAATTTGGATGGCGAAACCAATTTGAAGATCAAGCAATCTGCTCCTGCCACTTCGCACTTCACCTCACCGGAAGCGGTCCAGCACTTCGAGGGCTACCTGAGGTCCGAGCAGCCGAACAGCTCGCTTTATACCTATGAAGGTACACTCATCCTACAAGGCGGAGGCGGAGAGAAGACGATACCCATGTCGCCTGATCAGATGCTGCTTCGTGGTGCTCAGCTCAGGAACACTTCATGGATGTATGGCTTGGTCGTCTTCACTGGTCACGAGACCAAGCTGATGCTCAATGCAACGCGAGTCTTATTCCTCCCAGATTTGATGTCGCTGATGTCTCTGCTAGTGCGGCGCCAATTAAGAGAACGGCTGTAGAAAAGATGGTCAACGTTCAGATCATTTTCCTGTTCATCATCCTACTCGCTCTGTCCATCGGTTCGTCTGTCGGTACTTTCGTCCGCACTGTACGTTGCTGCTCTTTCGACTGCATGTCGTGCTGATGTCTAGTGTTAGTATGTCTACCAAGATCAAATGTGGTATCTCCTTCTGCAAGAAGAGTCGGGTAGCAAAGTTCGCGCTTTCGTTGAAGATGTCTTGACCTTTATCATCCTCTACAACAATTTGATCCCGATCAGGTCAGTATTGATCCCATCCTCAAGTATGCTTATCAAGATGATTCGGTTGCTTTGGACAGTTTGATTGTAACGATGGAAGTCGTCAAGTTTCAGCAAGCTGTTCTCATCAACTCGGATCTGGACATGTACTATCCAAAGAGCGATACGCCAGCCCTGTGTCGGACTTCATCGCTGGTAGAAGAATTAGGCCAAATCGAGTACATCTTTTCTGACAAGACTGGAACGCTCACACGAAACGAGATGGAGTTCCGTCAATGCTCGATCGCTGGTGTCGCATACTCTGATGTTGTGGACGAGAGCAAGCAAGGCGAAATCTTTACATTCCAAGATCTAGCGCGAAATCTGGCTGCTGGCGATGAGCAAGCTAGAGTCATCAACGAGTTTCTCACCTTACTCGCTACGTGTCATACTGTCATTCCGGATGAGAAGGATGGCAAGATAGTATATCAAGCATCAAGCCCGGACGAAGCAGCGCTGGTTGATGGTGCCTCGACTCTGGGATACAAATTCACCGTTCGTACCAGTCTAACGGCATCTTGACGATCGAGCTGATGTCCATTTATAGACTCGAAAACCTCAATCAATCTTTGTCGAAAGCGGTGGTCAATCACGGGAATACCAAGTCCTCAATATCTGCGAGTTCAACAGTACAAGAAAGCGCATGTCTTCGATCATCCGCATGCCCGATGGCAGCATCAAGCTATTCACTAAAGGAGCAGATACTGTCATTCTGGAGCGCCTTGCGGAAGGTCAAGCTTACACGGATGTGACCTTTGCTCACCTCGAGGTATGCTTGGCGCTTTCCAGCTACAGGTGGATTGCTGACGCCTTGATACCAGGACTATGCCACCGAAGGTCTCCGAACGCTGTGCATTGCCATGCGAGACATCCCAGAGGAAGAGTACAGGCAATGGGCAGCTCTATATACTAAAGCAGCCGCTACAATCAACGGTCGCCAGGACGAGCTAGACAAGGTAGCAGAGATGATCGAGTGCAACCTATTTCTTCTAGGCGCAACTGCAATAGAAGACAAGCTTCAAGAAGGTGTTCCGGATACAATATTCACATTACAACAGGCCGGTATCAAGGTAAGTCTGGCACAGTCGTGGAGAGCGTTGCTAACTTTGGGCAGGTCTGGGTCCTGACTGGCGACAGGCAGGAAACTGCCATCAACATCGGGATGTCTTGTAGGCTGATCTCGGAATCGATGAGCCTGGTCAGTCTGTGCTTGCTGCTCTAGTCAAGTGATGCTCAGGATGCTACCTAATAGGTCATCGTAAACGAAACATCGCAACATGGGGCAACAGATTTCATCACCAAGAAACTGCTCGCAATCAAGAGCCAGAAAACGTCTGGCGATCTTGAGGAACTGGCCCTCATCATTGGTCAGTTCACATGCGCTCAAGTACAGCTATGTGCTGATGCTCTTCCAGACGGTACAAGCTTAAAGTTTGCTTTGGAGAAAGGCTTGTCGAAGCAATTCCTAGAGCTCGCGACTATGTGCAAAGCCGTCATCTGCTGTAAGTTTTCTGTGTCGGGTGTCCTTCTCAATCTGAGCTACGAGCACAGGTCGTGTTTCGCCTTTGCAAAAGGCTCTTGTGGTAAAGCTGGTGAAGAAGAACCTCAAGTCGATCCTTCTCGCGATCGGTGACGGCGCCAACGACGTGTCAATGATTCAAGCAGCGCACATTGGTGTCGGTATTAGCGGTCTTGAGGGTCTTCAAGCAGCTCGATCCGCAGATATCGCCATCAGTCAATTCCGGTTTCTCAAGAAGCTCTTGCTTGTCCATGGAACTTGGAGCTATTCTCGACTGTGCAAGCTGATCCTCTACTCGTGCGGTATCTGTCTTCGCATATCAAGAACCATGCTGAGCTTGTCCCCTGATAGCTTCTACAAGAACATCGTGCTCTATATGATTGGCTTCTATGTAGGTCATCTGGTCCAATAGAATGTTCGAGCTAACAATATGTAGTTCTCCTTCTCCAACTCGTTCTCCGGCCAAGTGCTCTTCGAATCTTGGACATTTACATTCTACAACGTCTTCTTCACCGTCCTTCCTCCAGTCGTTATTGGTGTCTTTGATCAGTTTGTCAGCGCTCGTATGCTTGACCGCTATCCCGAGTTGTATCAGCTCGGCCAGAACAACGCTTTCTTCGGCAAGCGGATTTTCTGGGCTTGGGTTGCCAATGCTCTATACCACTCTATCGTAAGCAAACCTGTTATGAGGCTCCTTTTTAGTCTCATATGTCTGCAGGTCATCTATGCCGCTTCCGTGGTGATTTTCTGGGGCAGCCTGATACTGATACCGGGATGGGATGCTGGACAATGGATTTGGGGAACGACAGTCTATCTCGCTGTGCTCGGAACAGTGTTAGGCAAAGCAGCTCTCATCTCTGAGTATGTCTTTTGCCTCAACTTGAAATCTCATGCTGACTTTGGACTAGTCTCTGGACGCGGTGGACTGTATTGGCAATTCCTGGCTCTTATGTTTTCACCATCATCTTCCTGGTTCTCTACATGTGGATTGCACCAATGCTGAACCTTTCGAAAGAATATCAAGGAATTGTTCCGCGCCTCTTTACTTCCCCTGTCTTTTATCTGACAATCATCTTGCTGCCGGTCTTCTGTCTGACAAGAGACTTTACATGGAAAGCGTAAGCTCTCTCATGATGCCATTACAGCCTTCTGATTCCGCTGCAGCTACAAGAGATTATATCGACCGGAGCCATACCACATCGTGCAAGAGATTCAAGCCTTTAACTTGCCAGATTATCGTCCACGGATGGAGCAGTTCCAGAAGGTGAGTCTAGCGTGACTTTCGCGTTCTGGTAGCTAAATTGCCTCGGTCTTAGGCAATCAAGAAAGTGCGCGCTGTACAGCGGATGAGGCGGAATCGAGGGTTTGCGTTCTCGCAAACGGAAGAAGGGCAAGAGCAGATTATCAGATCTTGTGAGTTCTGCTTTACATCAGTCAAATGGCCGATCTGACTGGCCTCGCAGATGACACGACTGTACAGAAACTGAAAGGGTAGCTGTGCTGGACATTCTGTAGTAGATCATTGTGTAATAGACCTCAACGGCGGGAACCTACATTCGTTACTGACCCATAAAGTTACTCTACATGCATGCCCGTGAAGGTCTTTTAGCTCGAGATGCCCAGTCGTTGAGCAAGAGTGAGCTGAGGTGGAGGTGCTGGCTGGCTTGCGCGTTCAGCTGGTCTAGGTCGTCCGCCTCTTCCTCTGCCCCTTCCGTGATCCTTCCGGTTGTTCCTCTGCTCGTCCTGTTTGCTAGCTCTGGCCTCTGCTTCTTCCTCTTGTCTGATCCTCCTTTGTTCCTCTTGGTAATCTGCGGTCTGAGCACCGGAAGCGACGAAAGGCTGCGACTGGAATGAAGCGCGTGGATCCATAGCTGCTATCCTGTCGGAACGCAGTACACTAACACATCGGATCAGTAAGAGAGCTTAGGCAGTACGTGCGACTAACGAAGAAAACTCTGGAATGCCCATCTGCATTCCATGAGGGGCTTGTTTGAAAGCAGCTGGCTGAGTTGGGGCAGCTGTGGATGCGATTGGAGCTGGCCTAGAAGCTTGTCTTTGAGCAGGTCCGGTGGGTACTTGACTAGACGATCCGTTGGCAATGCCCATGCGAGCAAAAAGATTCGAAGACTGCTGAGTTGCGGGTTCTTTAGGTGCAGCCTGAATAGGACGGGCGGGAGGAGCTCGATTTTTTGGACCAGTAGGTATTGTTCTAACTGGTGGAGGTGCAGCCTTGATTACTACCGGAATTGGTGGAGTTTGGACAATGATCTTGACCGATAGTGCTTGTCCGTCTGCAATTTGACCACTGGAAAGGCCATCAGTATCATAAGAACCATGGCAGAAATGCATGACACACTCTAGCTCTATTGCTGCCCGTTTCGCTGCTTCTTCTTCGTGGTAGCTAATCTCCGCTGTTAACAGACCATTCTTGCGCTCGACAATTTCGGTAGAATAGATAGATCCAAAGCCAGAGAAAGCAGTCTGTAGACCATACCTACGATATCAGCATATGGTAGTGCTGATACTCAGGACGGTTTACCTCGACATCCTCTGCCGAAGTCCCTTCAATAAGATTGGCAACCCGAACGACGGTGCCTCTCTGTTTCGCTGGCGCTCGTGGTTCCTCGTCCATGTCTACATCCATTCCGACGTCCCCCGATGGATCTCCCCAAGGACCAGCAGAGGTGGCAGTCTGTAAACCAGGTCTCGATGCAGCAGCTGGACCTCTCGGCAATGGTTTACTAATTCTTGGCTTTCTTGTTTGTTCGAGAGCTTTCTTGCCTGTAGGAGGTGCAGAAGCAGGTCGATTAATAGCAGCCGGGTCATTGAGTGACTTGCTGAGTCGATCAAGAAGTGAATTCTGTGCAGCACCAGAAACGCGGTCAAACAAGCTTAGACTTTGTTTAGGCTGCGTAGGTGGATCGCGCTTGGGTTGCTGTACTGGTCTTGCGTCTTGTACTGGTGCTGGTACGGAAGCAGAATGACCAAAAGAAGAGGCGGGCGTGTAAGAACCCCATGGTCTCAGCGAAGGATTAACTTCTTGAGGCGAACGAATTTGATCGAACGTGTTAGGCGCAGGTGCAGATTTCGGCTGTGGATCTGCGAATATAGCGTTTGGGCTAGGCGTGTAAATGTCTGAAAACTTGGTGAATAGGTCGTGTTGCCAGATGTCTTCGCTGTCTCCTCTCGGTGGTGGTGCATTGTCGTACCAAGTGACAGAACTTGACTTGCCCACGTTTGGCTGTGTCTGCTATCGCGCCCAGCGGACATATTAGCTTTCATGTCCAACTTTATGTAACTCGGGGTCGCTATTCACTCTGTTGTAAGGATGCGATCTCGTTTGCGAGCCTCGATTTCTGTGCGCTCCTGGATGCGACATGTCTGTAGGCTCGAGCGAGTAGAGCGTTTTCGGTCGTTTGGTGATAACCGTCACAGGAATGCTCAAGTGTCTATGAACGCTGTGTGACTATTTCAACATTGATAAGGTGCGCGCTAGAATACAAAGTTTATCAGTTGCTGTGCTACAATTACCTCTCTTTACATGATTCCCGGTCAGGAATCATGCAAACGTTTAATGATCTGGCTACTATTTCGCAGCTTCTCAATTCAATTGCAGCCGATTTGTCAGGCTCTGCAGGAATACAACTGTGTAGAGCAGCATCCAGAGCTCGAGAACGAAAGCGAGAAGTGACATCAAGTCTGCGTACAAATTACGCAAGGAAGACAAGATCAGGCAGTCCGGACAGGAGGCAGGGCAAGTAATAGAGCAACACGAAAATGAAGGGAAGAGCAGTTTTGAGCGGCGCTCTTTTCAGCATGCACAACGCTGAGATGATCGAAAAGCGAGCTTGCCGAAAATTGAGAAACACAACCAGGCGGTAAGGAAAGAGCTCGACAGCGCGAAAGCAGCTTGCGCAAAGTGATACGACTGTTGTGACTTGATGACATTGGCCCTTTCCACCAATCCTGCAAATTTTCTCCCAAGCTTATATGCAATGCATTGATGATGTTGAAATGTACGGCCAGGAGATTTGAAATTGACTTTGACCGTCATACCGAAACGCCTTTAATAAAGCGATTTCCAGTGACTGGCCTTTCTCCCCGACCCTGAATTCAATCTGTCGCTCATCACCAGGACTGCCTCGACGTGGATATAATTTGTCAGACAGGCAGAAAGAGCGACGGTATTAGTTGGAAAACAAAGAAAGAGAGAGAAGGACGAATTTCAGGACGTGCGACAGCGTCAAATTCGAGCTTATGGGTCTGCGTGAGAATTATTCGTCGTCTTGAACAGATCAGACGTGATGCTGCTAATCCAGCCCAGGCAGATGCTGCTCAGTCCAGCGCAAGGAGTCCTTCAGTCTCGCTAATTGCGACCGGTGCTTGCATGACGTGTTTATTCTTGAGATGTGCCGTCGCGTCGTGGAAGAGAAGCAATTCATAGCGGTGATGCAATCTGGGTGTCAGCTTTGACATGTAGAACAGGCTGGAGAGATTAAGGGCTGTCGCGGTCGCTCCCTCTCAAGTTGGGGCAAGCATGTGACATTGGTCAACCGCGAACGATGACAAGCCAAGACAAGCCCTATGATCTGTTACTGTATGTGAGTACCCCGGACCTGCAGACATTCCTTCTGCTGACAGTCACAGGGAGCCACAGGATTCACTGGACGTCTATGCGCCAAAGAACTCAAGACCAGCGCGGGGAAGGTCAAGTGGGCAATAGGCGGCAGATCACAGAAGAAGCTGGACGAGTTGAAGCGAGATCTTGGATTGGACGTAGACGTCGTTGTGGCCGACAGCTTTGATGTTGGCGCTATACAGAAGATGGTCAAGAGCTGTCGTTGTGTCATCTCGCTAGTTGGACCTTATCATCTATACGGTGACTTGCTGTACAAGGCATGTGCTGGTCAGTCTTCTTATCATCCTTACCTTGCCCGCGCTGAACAGCCGCAAAGAGAATGGCGTTCACTACGTCGACTTGTCCGGCGAAATTGGTTTCAACCTACGCATGATCACCGAGCACGGCGCTGCTGCAGCACAATCGGGAGCCATTTGTATCAACAGCTGCGGCTTTGACTCTATCCCTTCGGATCTGTGCACCTACCTTGCCGCAAGAGAACTCAAGCGAGTCAAGCCAAGCGCTCAAATAGGCTACGTCGAAAGCGCTTTCAAAGTCAAGGGTGGCTTCTCAGGTGGCACACTCACTACCGGTCTGCTGGACTATGATCGTCCTGCTGAGGAGAAGAAGCGCTTAAACTCGAATCCTTACGTCCTCTCTCCAGTTGGGAGACAAAAGGGTCAGAAGAGGGTGGTCAAGTCTGCCTTCGCTGCAAAACTTGTGGGTGCTGGCTATGGAAGCTTCTTTATTATGGCCCACTTCAACACACGAATCGTCTTCCGAACGTGAGCTCTTGCGCGAATCAGTCTTTGATTAATCTCATATGTCAACATAGCTTTGGCATCTTGGAACATCTGGCTCAATCGAATTCTGATCAGCTATCTTATGGCCCGCACTTCCAGTATGGCGAATACCTCCGACACGATTCAGCTGTCTCTTCGACACTTGTGACCAGCATGTTTGCTCTCGTTGGCCTACTGATGTCGCTCTCGCCTATTCGTTGGCTTATTCGAAAGTATGGCATGCTACCAGGTGAAGGTCCGTCAGAGGAAGCTCAAAAGACCGGCTATTTCAAGACTGTCACTACTGCGACTGAATATGAGGGTGATGGTAGAGCAACGTGCACCATGTATGGGCAAGGAGATCCTGTTTGTCATATCCTCATTCACTCTCGAAACCATCTGACTGCTTCCAAACAGGGTTGTAAGTCTGCAGCTTCTGAAAGACAAAATCAGCTTGCTAATGTTCATCTGCTTAAAAAGATTCGGCCACGGCAGTAATGATAACGACTTGCGGATTGGCACTATTGCAGGACTTTGACCGCCTACCAGCGCATGCCCAAAGAGGCGGCGCTCTCACTCCAGCCACGGCTTTCGGCGATGTCATCAAAGAACGCCTAGAACAGACTGGCAGATTTCGGTTCGAAACATCGAGCTCAGTCAATGGAGCAGAGCACCAGCGACCACAACACGAGGAATCTACCCGAAAGTCGCCTCGCACGCAAGCTAAACTGTGAGCAGCACTTTGTGACTGATCAGGACGATTTCTTCACAAGGCAGAGAATATGCAATAACATGTACTTTTACAACTGATATACATCTATGAACATCATCAACAATACTCAGTCCGATTCCGAACGTCGTCGCCTCTGCATTACATATCTCCTGAATTTGCGTCCAAGTGTCGTCGTCCCTGTGCTTCCCGACGCGGTGACTGCATGACCTTCAGCCTGCCCATCTTGTCCGCTCAGATCTATCCGACACAGAGGACACAAGGAGGATTCCCCAAGTAGCCAAGGGTCGATGCAGTCCTTGTGAAACATGTGCTGTCCGGCGCAAGGCAGCACGCGCAGATCTTCGCCTTCCTGGAAATCCTCGACACAACTATAGAAGCACACAAAAGCTGCTCAGCGAATAAATTTAGCCGCCAAGCTACGCACTCACATTGGGCAACCGCTGCTCGAGTCCTCCACGTCTTTACGGACAGCTGCAGCCTCTGACTCGCCTGGGAATGGAACAGCTGCTGGTAAATGACTCGAAGCTTGACCCGTTTCCACGTCCTGCATCTCCATATTGTCTTGTCCTTTGGGAATGGCCTCGGGCGCTGACGAGCCTTCCCGTCTGAACTTCTGGACAGTAAAAGTATCGAGTATACTAGAGGTTGCCTCCGTATGAGCGAAGCAAAGCTAAGAAGGAAATTGACATACGCAAGAGAAAGACCTCTAGCTCTCGTCTGACCACTGTTGTTCGCGCCAATGGCTGCTCGCGGACCATAGCGTTCTGGATGCCTCAAAGCCTTGATAGCCTGCGATACAAACAGGACCGTCAGATCGTATGGCCGCCCAATAAGCAAGCAGCTTACCCCGCTAACAACAACTACGACGAAAAGCAAACTGACGCAACCAGTCACAGCATACAGCACAATCATCGCCAAGCCTGTTCCCTGATCGTTGTTACGTTGCTGGTTGTTAGTCTGGTCCTGGTTTGTCTCGGTGCTATTTCCCTGTATAAAGTCGCCGGCTTTGTTGGCCAAGACAGCAATAAGGTAGCTAATCTGTTGGTTCGTCTGATTGCTCTGGCGCCGTGTCAAAGAGACGGTAGGTCCTGGATCGAGCTGTGAGAGAAGCTGTGCTGCTTGAGCTGCTTGAGCTGTGGTTTGAGCTGCTGGGTCGAGCTGAAGGGTTTGATTCAGTTCGTTCCAAATAAGCTCAGAAGAAGAGTTCAGAAGGCCCGAATTGTAGGCTCTGGAAGAAGGGTCGACATTGAGGAATTGTGATAAGATCAGTCTTGCGCTTTGGATAGATCTGGTCGAATAGATGTCGATAGGTTTTTCAAAGTTGTCAAGGTACTCTTGGTTCATGATGCAGGCGGCTGAGGTTGTAGAGTATAGCAGAGCGGCTACACCGCCTTTGTCACGGGCTAGGGTAAAGATATCGTCCAGCTCGCTTGCATCTGTGGCATTCTTGTCACAATTGATCAAAGCGATAAATGGAGCTGAAGTTCCCAGTTGTTGTGTGCTGCAGACAAAAGAAACAGATAAGCGGGTAGTCAGGGGCAGCTCGAGGTCGCAGCCTACATATTCTGCTCATCGAAACCAACCACTGCTCCCCTTGCCGCGTACTGAAAGCCAGGAGGTGTCGTATCGGCTACAAGCTGGCGAGATACGTCGTCCTGGTAGACACCTTGCCTTGAGCTTGATGCACGCCAGGACAATCTGACGAAGCTATAGAATTCGCATCATTAGTACAGGATTCGCGACTGAAGATTCCTTGACTGAACGCACTCGTTCGAGGTTGATACGAGAGAGCTGTCGTTTGTTGGCCTGCAAGGTATAAAAGCCTTGACGAAAGCTGCCAAAGCGAGCACGGTGCATAGATTGGCTATCATGCTTGGAAATGTATATCGCCGCTGCAAAGTGCTAGGTCATTGTACGAGCCAAATAGCTGCAGCACTGCTGTATAGCCTTGTGACCAAAGCTTCGTTCAGGTTGGTCGTGTGATGTATAAATACAATCGAGCGCTATTCGCCGCCCCCTTCGCTGTGCCACGCCCTGCCTGGATGCGATCCTCTTCAGCTACTAGAAGCGGATAGTGCTTCTGTGACCATTGGCACATATTGTGCAAGCCGGTCGGTTCAGAGACTTGGAGAGAATGTTTGTAGGTCATTTGCGTGCGCGAGCTCGGGCTGCAGCATTGTGCTTAGGTTTCAGATACGCTACAGCGTCAGAAAGCTTACTTGCAATGGCTCTGTCATGGTAACCGAAGTCTAGGACGCTGCCGCAGCTTTTGAGTGACCCACTGCGCCTACCTGAATCAGATATTGTGGTACAGCATGAACATGAACTGCTCACGAGCTAATCTAGCGACTGATAGTCTTGCCAACATTCTCCCTATGCTCAACTTGACTTTCACCAGTCATCTTGCCCTTCGTTCACCATTGACTTTGCCTGCTGTTCCATTTCTGGTGTGATCAGCTGTTCTATTTGCCATCTTCGATAAAGCATCTTCACGGCCAGCTTTAGCGGGAGAGGCTGTGATAGCGGAGCGCCTGAATCCAATTTCATGAGAACATGCAAGACTACTTTGTCTTTCTTCTCGTCATCGTCCGTACAGTCGAGCAGCTGCTGCAGATCTTGTACCGGTCCTGGCATCCTTTGGCTCTTTTGCGCATCGTTCGTCGTCAAGATTATTCCGGTTTAAAGCGACTGAAGTCTCCTCTGCATCGTTTTCGTCTTCTGCGAATCTACGCAAACCACGTTATATATCACAGACATCGCGATGTACTTCCTCTGCACTGCCGCCGCATGGCTGGTGAAAAATACGACAACTTCACAGCCTAATGCTGTGCACCTTTGGGTTGACTGCTTTTTACACCTTCCAAGCAGCACGGCGAGCCAAAGCGTACGAAACAGATGGCAGCTCCTCCGGCACCTTTGCCTCCCACTCTGACATCGCAGGCAGTCCCAACACTACAAACACCTACTGATGCACTAACACCATCTTCCTCACCGACCGAATCGCCGACCGAATTGACGAGGGAAGCAACGATAGAAGAGTCGACGAGACCTGAGACTACCTCGAACACTAGCCTCAACAATGAGCAAAGCACGTTTGCGCCGACTGAAGAGTATACGAGCACAACCACTATCCTCAGGACTCGACCGGAAACAACTAGGTCATCTATAGGAGCGCGGCCGACCAGAGTGGATGCCTCATCGGGAAGTAGCAAAGGAGGATCAGGCTTATCAAGCGGGGCGATTGCGGCTATAGCCATTTGTTCTGTTGTTGCTGGCTTGATTTTGATTACGCTGGTGTGAGTAATTGTCAACACAAGCTCAGTCAGGTCTAATAAGGAGCGTAGATACTTTTGTCGCAGGCGAAAGACAAACGAAGCGAGATCCAGAAGAGACAGAAAATTATACGATGCGCAAATGCGAGAGCATCAAGGCACAGCAGTGCCGGTATGGCGAGAGCAGAGCCCAATCACTCCTGTTCCGTCTCATCACAATGCCGAATATGCAATGCAAGAGCCAGAGCGCAGAATGAGGCGGCACAGACATCGACAAGCACCACCCAGTCTGTCAGTGCAGCCTTCCCCGCTCGATCTACCGCCGGTGCTCCGTCCAACCATACCTTATCAGACGACTGCCGAAGCAATTCCGTATGTCTTCCCTCACAGTTTCAATACATGGCTAATGTCGAGCAGTTATGGGCCTGTTTTGAATCGAAGGCTATAGAATTCACGGGCAGGCATTGAAAAATGCCTGCTGTATATACATTCTAGAGGTCGCTGCTGGTAGAATGGCTAGGGCGGGAGTTTATATAAGCAGTGTAACGATTTTGTACCTAAAAGCCTCCCGTTTTAGCATGGGCAGAACAAAGATCATAACCCTGACCTGGCGTTCGAGCTTTTCCCTTTCGGTAGAGTAGCCCACTATACTGAGCGCCAATTCGAAATAAGATCCAGCAGCTGGGTGGATCGCTTGCTGAAGATCAAGCGCAGAATCCCATGTAACGGCGAGCAGCCTGTCAATCGGTCAAGGAGAGTCAGTGACGATATTAGCTCGCATCTGACCATTCTATCTCTTCTTGCGGGTAGGCGTGCTGGAGTTCATTATAGCTGGTTCAGTCTTTATTTCTGACGATCTGGTCGACTTTACCTGTTTCGATCGAAGCAGACTACTTGCCTGTTGCAAGAAGTACAAAGCATCTTCTACATCGCCATTGGCCAGCTGAAGATCGCTGACTTGTCTGAGCCAGCGCGCAAAGGTTGCTCTTGAAGAAGGCGTCAGGCTGTAGATGTGAGAGGGAGTCACAATGATCTTACACGTCCAACGCCTTGTTATGTACTAGAGCGCCGAGCAGATTCTGTGCAAGAGGTCAGAGCTCCGCCAAACCGGCCGAGCTGGTTTTATACCTTCAAGCAAGCCGACAGAACTGGAACCCCAACAGTCAGTCCAGTCACAATGCCTTGTTTGAGAGTCACGCACTGTCCAATGGCAACGCTTTACATCTACAAACGCTCTGTGCAAGCGATTGCAAGGTTGTGCTCGACAGTGATCTGTCCCTTGAGGCAGACTGATAGTATGTCAGTTTCCGAATGCAGCGCAGGCAGGCAACCTACCGTGACAAAATTCAAGACGTCCTGCCAGCGCTGAATGGCAAGCTTCAATTTCAGCTCATAGGACATTGTCGCATTGCGCATCGTGTGCAGAGTAGGAATAGCATATTCTGATGTCTTTGTAAAACTCGTTCTGAGATCTTTTATAGCATCAAGAAGATCGCGCTGGGGCTTTGTCAGCTTGGTTCCTCTCCAAGCTGGATAACACTCACCGCAGCATCAGCAGTGGGGGTCGTGGAGCCGAGACATTCCATGCGCGCACTTAACGCAGTGAAGCGACAGACAATTGCTCTTCTCAGCGATTCAGCATTACCGTCTACAGCGATCGGATCCAGGCTGGCTAGTCTTGAGAGTAGATCGAACAGTGTGGTAATCCGCTCGACGGGCCATTTAGCTTTGATGCCCTGTAGACCTAGATTGTATGCTACAAACGAATTTCAGCTAGACCGATCAGGGATAGAGCAGTCGCGAACCGGTGACGAAAAGCCACTCCAAGTCTGGTCTGTATTCGAGCAAGCGTGCAGCTGACTGTTGCTTGAGAAAATCTACAGCTGAAGTATGACGTCAGCGTTCTGGTGATACAGGCATAAAGCTGAGCGTACCCGCAGATAGCTGCTCGCACAGATGTGATAGATTGTCCCTGACGGCAGCCGGATTTTGGTCAAACTTTGTATTTTACGGGATCTGAATACGTACTCGAGCGAGAAGCTGGAATCACTCTCATCCTCCAACTGAGCAGCAATCAGCCGCACAAGGCACCTGATAGAGCAATGAACAGACATGCTGGTATCGGTCGATAGTGCCTACCTGATCAGTACTAGCTCGTTGACGGAACATATGCCATCCAATTTGGTCGTAGCATCATGTACCATCGAGAGCATCCGCGACAAGAGCACTTTAGATTCACTAGCAAAATCGTATTGCTGTTGTACGGCTCGAAGCAGCATGTCGACTCTGAAATTTGGTGCTTGCACCATGCTTGACACGGCTCGCAAAGCTGGCGTCTCATCTCTCGCTAGCCCTGAAGCCAAGAATAGTATGTAAAAAGTGCAAGCATCATTTTGGAGCAAGGGGCGATCGAGAAGATCTTTTGCCAAATGGTAATCTTGCCCATGCAGAGCGCAGACAGCACTTTTTCTGTAAGCTTTAGGGAAAGTTGCTTCTTCCATGCTCGAAAATAAGGGTGATGCTGTCGTCAAGAGGAACCATCGTCTGGCTGAATCAAAGTCTTCCTGAGCTATAGCCTTATCGCCGAGAGCCCACAGCAGCGACTGGCAGGCCAAGCAAGGTCCCTTTGGTAACGCGAAAGTACTGTTCGCGTCCGTAAGATCTTTCACGGCCGACTCCAATGAAGCGATGTCTCTGGTCGTCGCGAGAATGATAAGGCTGAGTAAAGCCTTGCCAACCAGCTCTTCTGCTGTTCCTGATGTTTGCTCAGACGAGGCGAGAGTTTTAGTGACCAGTACAACGATATCGAGTTTCTGTGAGCGTGCATTCTGAGGCAGGCCGTGGACGTCTGTGAGCAACTTGTCTAAGGCTTCGGTTTTGTTGCCGTCCAGATGTGTTACAGCCAGCCTGAAGGCGTTCAGAATGACTTTCTCGCTGTAGCGTCTCTTTATAGCAATCAAGGCCTTTCGGCGGTATAACTTGAAGGAGGGTTGCAATTCGAGGATTTGATCAATGGTTGCGTCTGCAAGTTCGATATTGCTTGGCTTCGTAGGAACGGTGTAGAGATAAGCGCTCGCTAATGATGAACCTGTAAGGGTAGGCGCACAGGCGATCAAGTCACTCACCAAGGAGTTTTAGGCTTGGTATCTACCAGCGGTTTTACATGAGCAAATGGACACCGAGCGTACACCCCAAATACCTTCAATAGCGAAGACAACCGAACCTCCGCTTGGCTGGTGTGAGCAACTTCGATATCGCCTTTTCTCGAATCGCACGCCTCGCTCAGGACAAGTAAGGGTCCTTTGATTAGCCAATCGATAGCTTCTTCTGCTTGTTTCGCCGTTTCGTTATTGGCTTTCAGATCATACAACGCCTTTGCATAATTGAAGCTACGGGCAACCAGCAACTTGAGATCTGCTGGGTTGCACGAACTCCTAAGGGCTAGAGCTTTATCGAAATATGGCTGGGCTAGATGAGGGTTCTGCTGCTGTGATAAATCTGCACGGGCTAGATAGAAAGAGAGACAGGCATGGACTACAGCGGAGGATGACAAGTCGGCTGAAGCTTGGGTGATAGATGTCAGTTGGAGATCAGCTCGATTAAAGGCTTCTTCTGCTTGATCCAATTTTGAAACGACTGTGCCTGATGTCACTTTCTACTGCTCGTATTTATGATAGCGACATACCGGTCAGAGCTATACCAGCTTTGGTTGTAAGCTCGAGCAGACGCAGAGATTCTGTCCGCGCTGAGCTACACGGACGATCCAAATGAAAGCGGACCTACCGGCAACATCAGTCTGAGGTGAAGTTCGACCAAGCTCGACTAGAAGACTGCCCGTTCGACGGACTATTGAGACGAGCATAGTCTCTGAATGATCGGCCTCTCTGAACAGTAGAAAGACCTCACGAGCAGCTACGAGGCAAAGCGAATCTCTGGATTGGACGTCATTCGTATCGTGCACCTTGCCTGCTCGTAACAGTGTCGACTTGTTGAAGAAGCGCACACCAGCCGAGTCAAAGAAATCTAAATGCTTGCTGTACTTGTGCTTTGCAGATGACGAGGCCTGTAGCAGCGTAACATTGAGCTGCACTCGTCTTGTGACTGTGAAAGACCCTCACGTCGCGCGAGGACGTGCGCTTGTATATCAACAAGCGATCATGTATCGAGTCTGCTAGTCGAACAGCTGCAGTCTGCTGATCTTGCGCTACTGCAGTTTCGAGTTCACCTGCAAGTCTTTCTATAGCTTGGTAGAGCTGCTCCATTCGGTTGTGAGGCGAGAGAGAAGTAGTCGTCGAGACTAGACAAAATACAGGCGCGTCATGCAAAACGGTACTGACTACAATAGTGCTTACACCAGCCTTATCTACCTCTATGCTGAGCTCTACTATACAGCCATGTGTCAGGCGACAGCTTCTAGCGGAAAGTCCCAAGTTCGAGGTACGATGAGAATTGGTATCACTTTGAAAAGGTTAATCAGCAACGTGAAGCAAGACACAACGTGTAAAGGTAATGCTCACGCCAAGTAGCAGCCAGGCAGACGCCTTTACCCTTGTCTTGAGCCTTAATTGTCGCCCACTCCATGTCCACATAACTGCGTTTTCCCTTAATACAATGGCAAACAGCAGCAGCATCAAGAGACACTGACGAGCTCAGATACCGAATGAAGGGTGTCATTTCCGGTGCAGCGCCTAATGCTATCACTTGCAGAAAGGAAAACACGGTCGAGCTGGCCGAATGCGCAGAAGCCAAAGTCTTCATAGAGGCAGAGGGTATCGCTACTTCGTATCCCCAACAGTATCTACTCTAATGTGAGCGTAGCACTACAATTTATCAGAGCGGGCATACAGGAATAGACTCATTCGATCCAAGGGAATAGGTGCAGAAAGACCATGATCAGTCACTTGAGCGGACAGACTAGCCAGCGCTCCTCCTGTCGACTAAATCTGAGCTGAGCATGAGTTTCACTCGCAGAATGATACAAAAGGCGCACCATAGTCTGCTCCAATTCCATTCCGGATATCCTACATCCACTCATCGTCATCATCAAAGCCCAGACTCTGCTCCCTCCTCGACTCATCCAGTCTTGTCTGCTCCCTTCGAGCCGCCTTCTCCTCTCTTTTCTTCTGCTCTTCCAATCGATAAGCAAAGATAGGATCCATATCCGCCAGACGGTCTTCCGCTTCCTGCTTCACGGCCTCCCACTTGTATTGCCCGTCCTCTTGCTGGGTAGCTTTGCGAATGTTTTCTTCAGAAGTGCCCTCCCATTCATGAATGGAAGCATCGAGAGGCGTAGTCGGTCTACTATCTCTGCCCGAAAGTCTTTCGATACTGTTGTCGCTCGAGTTGCTTTGACTGAGTATTGGCGACTTGCTATCCACCTTTTCGTCCGTCTTGTCGACGACGAGCATGTTTGAATCGAGATTAATCGAAGGTTCAGATTCGATGTCTTGCCTCCAATGCTCGATTCCGGTGGAAGAGTCCTGCACCGTACGATTAGTCCTTCCTCTTGTGGAATTGGTTGTCGATCTAGGATTGGATAATTGTCTGCCTCTTGGCGCTGCTAATGTTTGCGCGGACGGAACATGCGGAACAGGGACAGCTTGCACAGGAGCAGCTCTTGCGCCAGGCATGCCTGGAAGACTAGCAGGCCGCGGAATAGGAAACTCTTCATTGCATTCAGATGTCCACTGCACAATAGAGGCAAAGTGCTCAGGTCCACCAAGCTGCGAATGTAAGATGCCCGTACCAGCTGATAAAGGTAGCAGCTCATGTGAAGACGGTCTGATAGAGCTGGATCCCCATTCGAGTACTCGCTCAGAGTGCTGTAAGTGGTTTTTTGAGCCACAGCAGTGACGACGAACAACAGTGAGACGGGAGCTTGGAAGCTGATAGAAGGGCGAGTTGCGATGAATGTCGGAGCTTGTTGTGCTGGCCATCGTGGCAAAGATAACGGCACTCGTGCCAGACGATGCTGAACGAAGTCGAGATCCATCATCTATAAAATACTCGTCATCAGGCTTCCAGACCATTAACAGAGAGAGCCTACTGGCAGAGGAGAGTCGAACTCAAACGCCAAAGGCTGTAGCCTGAATGGTAGAAGTGGTGATTGGGCCGATCTATGCGCTCTATCGCCTTCCTCTTGGAGTATAGCTTCTTTCAATTGATCATAATTTGGCAGCAGCAGTGCACCATATCTACTGTCGTCTAATCGAATATGATCGCAGGCGCATACTGTAACGAGAAATGAGCCCTTGGAGAATAGCTTACACGCGTCTCGTATGTATGACTGACGAAGGAAAAGGTTTTGCTCCGAATCATGAGATTTGGCAAAGTCCATCAGCAGCTCTACATGACGCTGCACCAGGCCTTCTGGGACAAGATTATATTCTCGCCAAATCTTCACCTGCATTGTATTGAATTCGAAGGCGAAAGGGCTCAAAGACGCTCTCACCTCTCTGATCCAGGTATCCTTGCTCACAATGTGACAGACTTGATTCATGCGCCTGCTACCGACAACATAGCAAACGCGGCAAGTTCCGTCACGAGCTTGAACACGAGTTCTGACCAGTGCGAGTGTGTCCGAGAGGCTCGACATGATTCAGGTGACAGTACAAGCTATAAGATCTTTTGTTGACACGTATCGCCAGCCTTGAGCGATCAAAGGGTTCTCTAAGGACTAGAGGCTTCGAGAAAGCGACTGGCCGCTTGCAGTGATGACAGCGCAGGCTCCAGTCAGTGCGCAGGCTGCTTGTGGGATCGTATTATCGTTAATTTAGGCGAGAGGGAAGTAGTCGTCGAGATTAGACAAAATACAGGCGCGTCGTGCAAAACGGTACCAAGTACAATAGTGCTTACACCAGCCTTATCTACCTCTATGCTGAGCTCTACTATACAGCCATGTGTCAGGCGACAGCTTCTAGCGGAAAGTCCCAAGTTCGAGGTACGATGAGAATTGGTATCACTTTGAAAAGGTTAATCAGCAACGTGAAGCAAGACACAACGTGTAAAGGTAATGCTCACGCCAAGTAGCAGCCAGGCAGACGCCTTTACCCTTGTCTTGAGCCTTAATTGTCGCCCACTCCATGTCCACATAACTGCGTTTTCCCTTAATACAATGGCAAACAGCAGCAGCATCAAGAGACACTGACGAGCTCAGATACCGAATGAAGGGTGTCATTTCCGGTGCAGCGCCTAATGCTATCACTTGCAGAAAGGAAAACACGGTCGAGCTGGCCGAATGCGCAGAAGCCAAAGTCTTCATAGAGGCAGAGGGTATCGCTACTTCGTATCCCCAACAGTATCTACTCTAATGTGAGCGTAGCACTACAATTTATCAGAGCGGGCATACAGGAATAGACTCATTCGATCCAAGGGAATAGGTGCAGAAAGACCATGATCAGTCACTTGAGCGGACAGACTAGCCAGCGCATCCGACGCGCCCGACACCTCTACTGCAGTCCCGACGACAGAAGCTGGAGTCGGGATGAGTGAAGCCAGATTGTTAATCGCGTTTGCTCCCATTTTGAGTCGATCGTAAGTCGTTGGACTGCATTCGTTGTCTTTCAAGCATAGTACTCGAGCCGGCTGATATTGCTCGGGCTGAAGAAGAGCGGCCGTCTTCAGTTCTCTGATGATGCGCGCGGCTAGTTTGGGCGACGAGAGATCATTCCTGAGCCTTTTGGCCTGCTTAGGCTGTGTTTGAGAGCCGAGAATGGCTTGAATGAGCTCTTGGGCCGACTTGGACGCCTTCTTCTGAGCTCGTTCCGCTGGAGACAGTCGCGCAAATATTGTTTGACACTTGGTTGCAACAACTTGCGGCGCAGCAGGTCTGATAGACAAGTCAGACACAGAGACAGACATTGAGATCGTCTGCAATCTTTTTCGCCGGGGATGGAAAGAAGCCTCAGATTCTGGAACAGCAGCATTCATGTCTGGATAGGAGGTAGCAAGGGACAATGACAGCTTCAAGGGGTACAGCAAGATTTCTGGGACGAGAGATGCATAGAAGCAGTAGCTGGAACAAAACATGGCAGTCACAGTGCAAAGAAGTGAAGGTTGCGACTTGATTGCAACAACATTATCATGATGGGAATCCAGCTGTTGGCAAATCGCAAGTCCAGTACACTTTAATGTACCTAGAATTCCCGAGCCTACCCCCTGCCAAACCAGCTGAACAACCTGCTCTTCCCTGGCATTGCGGCTGTTTCTGAAGGCGCCTTTGCTGATTCGTCCTTCGCTGCTGCCGGCGCTGCTTGCTGCACTGTTGGCACCGTTCCCATCCCTTGACCTCTTGCAGAGATGGCATCCATGTCTATCGCTTGCGCATAGTTGAAGGAAATGTCAAACACCAGTGGCCCTTCCTTGCTGTTGCTACCATGTTCCAGGGAAAGCTTGCTCAGTCCTACTTCATCTCCCGCTTCCGCTGGTACTGAGGCAAACCAGTCTTTACTGAGGCGATCGTGTTGTTGTGCGAGATTTGCTTCCAGCTGCTTGATCTGAGAAGAGGTACAAGATGGTAATTCGAGAGAAGAGTGTTCAAAGCTGCTGTCGATGGTGACACCACCGGCTGCTTGACGAAGGAAGAGAGAAGCATGCTCGTTGAGAATGAGTGCTTTGTCGAAAGACTGCAGCAGGCCGTATACGAGCGCCAGGTAATGCGCTCTGTAGGATTGATCAGCGCTGGCAACACACAACACGTCAAGACCGACCTTTCTGCTCGGGTGACGAGTATTCTGCTGTCTACCATTTCCGACAAATCTCCTTCCGCTTCCACAATACCCAATTCCCGCATCTGCTCGTACGATTGCAGCACGCCGTCATACAGCTTTATGATGATTGCCCAGATCTTTGCTTTTCGCCTGTTGCTACATGTGCTATTACCATCCTTCTTTGAAGTTGCCGATTTGCCCTTTTGCGGGTTCTTCTTCGTATGAAGTCTGGAGCTGGTACTTTGTACGAGATGCAAGTCGCGCTGAATCTTGGTGAGCAGCAAGCGGTAAAGAAGGTATTCGTGAGCTTGTGTCAAAGGTTTGGAAGCAGCTTCGAAGCGTGATGAGTGAGCGCGCTGCAGAGCAATCTGATGACACCAGATCAAGGTCAACCGAAATACCAGAGAGGAAGTCAAGGCACCACTAACCTGGTTCTCGTCGACAATCTTTCTCGCAACGTCCTCTGCCTCGCTCAACGCATTGAAGGATTTGTCAAAGCGCTTCAGGGAGTGTGTGGCAGCAACGACGTCCTTGTCGGCAGTTTGGAGAGCGGAGGAGACGGCGCGAGCTAGGTCTGCATTGCGCAGCGGAATGGTCTCGGCATTCCACCACGACACTTCAGTAAGGTGCTTGACTTTTGAGCTTTGCGATTCAGTAGATTGCAAATCTTGGAGCAGAGGCTGGACCAAATCTTGCGTCGCCTTTGACTCGGTTGATGATTTCTCGGTCGAAGCTTGGGTAGATTCACCTTTTGCGGTCGCAACACGGATCATGGGCTGGATTTCGTCCAACAGCTCGCAGGCAATAGCCTCGCTTGTTTGCACGCCAGTCTTGGCTGCCAGTGGCTCAAGGACGGACTGGGCTGCATTCAAGCTTGTTATAGCTGATTGCCAGGCGCCCTTCTCAAAGTAGTAATTTGACGAGAGGAACAGGTGATAGGCAACTGCCTCAGCTTCTTGCAAAGGCTGGAGCGAGAGTTTGCGAACAGCTTCCACCAGAGCTTTCGAATGCCGACACGCTCGATTGAGCTTGTTGATGATGCGGCGACGGTCGTGGGCTGCTGCTTCACCATTGACCAGGTGTCGCGAGTATGCAGACTTGGCGTCTTGAGCGGCAGACCAGCATCGTTCAGCTTCAACCAACATGAGAGAGAGGTGCCTGTCGCAACAGATTATGAGTCCAAATGCCTTCTTTTGCCCTCTGATCCAAGCACACCTGCTGTCCATGCTCTTTACGTCTTTAGTTTCCTTTCTCTCGTACACTGATTTCTTGCCAGAACCGCTTCTTTGTTGTAATTTCAGATTCTTGCGCAGGCGAGCTATAGACGCTGCGCAGTGGATGGCATAGCGTTTGTAGTCAGCACTAGCATAGCCATGCGAGCGGCTAGAGCTAGTTTGCTGAAAGACCGAGAACTGCATCGAGGTTGTGTGCAAGAGGGGAATCTGAGATTGCTGTCCGGGTGACGCTGATACTTTGGCGACAGTATACAATGCATCTGTATCCTCCAGATTCTGGCAATCTCTCCCCTTCTGATTGACCAAACTTTCGTTTCCAGGCACCACTCACTTCTTGCTTTCTTCCTTGGCTGGCTCTTCCGCAGGAGGAAGCTTGTAGGTGTCTGGACCCAAGTCTACACCAGGGCCGACCTGTTCCCAACTGTTTACAGACGTGAGACATGATTGATACCAGAGGGAACAGCGAAAGCTTACGGTGACTGCGCTCCTGACAGATCACGGAATGCTTGAGATAGCTGCAGCGGCTCCCTAGAGTATGACAATGAGCGATGGAGGTGCAAAGGGTGATGAAAACGCACTGAACAACCCTCTTTTTCTCTTCATCATATCTGACTTCTACATATCCGGTGAGACTAGTGGTCATATGTATTAGCGATGTCAGCAAGAGAAATGTGGACCCACGGGAAGTCTTTTCGCAACGGGTGACCCTCGAACTACACCTAGTTTAGTCGTGGGTAAGAAACCTTATCGAACGGACTCACTCCATAATCAGTCAAAATTCTTCGCAAATCCGGGTGTCCAGAGAAGAAGACGCCGAACAGATCCCATATCTCCCTCTCATACCAATCTGCTCCACCAAACAAGGGCACGATGGAAGGCACCGGCGATACTTCATCTGCATATGTCTTAACTCTTATGCGCGAGTTGTGTGTAATCGACAGCATGTGGTAGACGACTTCAAAGCGTTTCGTCCTCGAGGGATAGTCGGCGCCTGAAATGTCCATGACTTGCGTGAATCGAGCATTTGTGTGGTCTCGAAGGAAAGTAATGAGATGAGAGACGGTTTGAGGCGGGCAATACACTGCAATCAGAGAAGCGGCGTTAGACTTCCTTTGCGTGGACGATTAAAGCAGACATAGCGACGTACAAGTGAGTTCATCTTTGTAAACGCTAAACTGTTGAATGAATTTTGGCACGCAGGCAGTAATGTAGGCTCCAAAGTCATGCAAGGGGCCTGATAATTCTCTTGTCTTGTCTGCTGGGTTGGGACCGATTGCCTCTTTGTATCTGCAAATGCTCTCTCAGCCTCTGTGATCAGCGTCGATATTGTTGGCGACGAACGGATTCACAGCTGGCGTCCCAAAAGGAGACTTGGCTGTAGCATACGTACGCACAGCAGGTCTGGCAACCTGTCTGGCGACTCTTGCTGCTTTCGAGCAGATATTGACAGCTGTCATGGTTGGTCTGAGATGACCGGAGACAACACTCGGTGCGAGCTCTTGGTGAGCCCAGATGAATGCAAGTAGCTATGTACAATATGCCTATGCTTCATGCGTGTCTGTTCCTCTTCTCATCCCTGACTTCGTCGGTATCATCACCCCGTGATCGCTTGCCTTGCTGCTGAGATCCTACAGACTGCCGTAAGCGACTGGTACAAGTCACAGCAGTAAGCGCCAGAGCTTACCAGACATGCCCGGATTCTGGCCTCCGGGCTGATTTGGGAAGAAAGGGTTGCTTCTGCCGCGAGATTCACCAGAAGAGCTTGAGTTCTGCTGCTTGTTTCCCTGCATCATGCTACCCAGTATCATCTGAGCTTGCTGCAATTGATATGTCAGTTGCATGCGCGCCGGAGGCGGGAGTTGAGGGTTGGAAAGCATCATCATGCATTGCATGATCTGCTGTTGAAGCATGCCAGGATTCATCATCTGCTGAGGCTGTGACGCGGGCGCTGCTGGTGTGGAGGCGCGCGAAGTCGTCCGGGTTGCGTCCTCTGACTCTCCCGACTGGCCACTTTCCTGTCTTCGCATCGTTGTCGATGGAGGCTGTAACAGAGTAGAGTCGTCCTAAACACCAATTCAAGGTCAGCTTTGGGAGAAGCAGAGGACACTTGTCTTACAGTCGATCTTGTCTCAGCAGGCTGCCCATTCTCAGCATCCTCCATCGTATCATTCGGTAGCTTCTCGCCATCTTCACCATCAGGCGCATTCTCCTTGCTCGATCTAACCATTTCTTCCACGTACTCAGAGACCCGCTTGCGCCGCTCCAGATCGGGTTTTAACAACGAAGTATTTTTGATTTTTGACTCGCACTCGGGACACAATGAGGCATTGGCACGAAGATAATCAGAGATACATTCATGACAAAAAGGTGTTGAGCAACAAGGTGTAGTCACAGCCTCTCGGAGCAATTTATTGTCGATAGAACACGTCAGATCGGGATCTTGCGGCTGTAGAGCTTGTACTTCTGCTGCTGTGAGGTTTTTAGGAGCAGCAGATCGATGTTGAGCCCAGGACGCACTATATAGCAGTTCAGCCAAGCGATCCATGAACCGTAGATGGATCGAGACTTACGAGTCCGGACGCGCAATGACATAGTTGCCGTCGGAACCGACCATGAGGCCAGACTGGTTGTCAGTGGGCCCTTCCACGCTTTGCAGAAAGCTCTTGGGTATGCCAGTGGTGCGCTTTATCCGAGGCTTGTTGTCGAAGGTAGAGTCTTCATTCGTTGGACACTCTTGAATCCAATGACCTTTTGGCAGCATGAGAGTGGTACCACAGCTAGAAGATAGCGGCATACCTGCTTTCCCGCAACGATAGCAAATGTAGCCTACTGGCGGCGGGCGATTCGATGGAGCAGGTTGTTGTGGCCGATAAGTACCTGCCCCTCCGCTAGGAGCGCCAGGACGAGCTACCCGTTTGGCTCTGAGTGTTACATTGTCATCTTCTCATCGGAGCAAGGAGAGCGAGACCCTCACGTAGCCATTTTGTCCTGTTGCTGCTCCCACTGCTGGTCAGATTGAGCAAACATCTGAGCGATTCGTGAAGCCTCGTCGTTATCCACATCTGCTTGCACTCCGGTGATGCTGTCAACAGTCGACTCCTAAATCGACGAACTCGAGATGAGAAAGGAAGCATCTGAGTCTGGATGAACGATGTACTGATTTCACACTTTCATGCTGATCAAAACGTTTGGACATGGGCCCTCTCCACTGGTTCTGCGTCGAAGCAGAAGCTCGACCTGCATTCCTGCTACCCTCTTGGGCGTTATCTGACGGAACATAGTATTGCGCAGTTCCACGTCCATGTTTCTTTGCAGGAAGTCGCTGCGCAATTACTGTAGTAGCTCGCGGTATAATGGCTTGATCGTTGTATTCTGTTACCCATCTCTCAGGTCTGTCGCTTAATTTCGGAATAATAGCTGAAGCTTACCGTCGTCAGTCTGAGAGTTGAAGATGTGCAGATCAAACTCTTTGGCAGAAGAAGCCAAGTTGTTGGCTAGGACAATCTCCTTTTTCAGATCCCAAGCGCTGATGCCAGTCCCGTCGAACGCAATAGTCGCCGGCTCTTTCCATGCTTTGAACTTGCTTTTGGTAGCACGCAGCATATTAGCTCTAGTTGCCTCGGGCTAGCACAACCAGAGCAACTCACTAGAAGACAGACATGGCGAACGTATACGCAAAACGAAGATCGATTCGAAAGGTGTGCCAGAAGGGCTAGCTATCGCAGTACTCCGTACAGTGACAACAAGATACGAACACGGTCTGCTTTAGAAGTCTATTGCAACAGGAACGATCAATGGCTAGATGATGGAGTATGGACAAGATCCGATTATCTTGCCAATATCTGGGTAATTGGCAACACGCAAACTGTTCCAGACATGCTCTATATACAATTACTGCAATGAGCCTGAACTCTCCTCCGCCCGATTCCTACTGCCTTCAAAAAAAAATGTCAAAACCGCCCATACATTGACTGTTGCGAACTCATGCCAGTCGGATTCAGATAAGCATTGGGTCCACCTCTTTGAAGGTTGCCAAAAGCGTTGGCGCCGAAAGGGTTTTCTGAAGTGCGGCTTTTGGTAAAGTTCCGACGCGAAGAGTGCGCCTGGGCTCCTGGCAATCCAGCAGGAACATGAGACGGGCTGTCCATGCTCCCATAGCCGCTGAATCCCATCATCTGCTGTCGAGGCTGTTGCTGCGGCAGCCAAATGCCGTTTGTAAAATCTGAAGCAGCCATGTTGGGCGAATAGGATTGGTAAGGTTGTTGATGGTACGCCATATTCGCGCTGTATTGCTGACCGTTGAGTATCGGTCTCTGCCAAGATAATGGATTATCGCGAGCATATGGCGACGCATTGGGTTGGAACGCAGTTGTGACAGACGGAGCGGAGTATTGTTCCGCAAATGTAGAGCTTGGGTGACTGTGTATGCTTGAAGATTGAGCGACATTGTTGACCATTGATTCTGCCGTATGCGGATACATTGTCACACGACTGGTTTTGTCTGATGCGGCATCTGCTGAGCTTTCCTCTTCCGCTTTGAGATCGTTCATGCTTGGCAGAGTAGACGGAAAGTCGTCGACCAAGTCTCTCAGCGAATTGCTTGCGCTAGCGTCTTCGTTGATGTTAGGCTGTGCCCACACATTTTTGACTACCGACAGAGAAAGAGGACCTTCATCCCAGGTCGAATTAGACACGGAGCGAGAAGATCTGTGATATCGAGAAGGCTCTGCAGATGCTGAAGTAGTAGGCACTGCATTGCCAGAGCCTGATGCCTGTTTTGAAAATACGGTCAGCCGGGCGTTATCACAAGAGACAGAACAAGCATACCATGCTTCGATGAGTACCAGGTAGGTGTCCGCTTAATATGGACGGGGATGAGCTAGAGTCGAAGCTGAACGAAGATACCGCAGCTTGTATTTCTGGCGGAGGAACCGGATATCGGAAAGTCGGATCACTACGCTGATCGGAGTCGTGCCAAATGGGCATAGAGGCGTCAAGTATGTCGCCCGAGCCCTCTGATGTGGCATGTAACGACGGTAAAAGGCCAGCCTTTCCGGGTAGTTTTACAGTCGGCCCTCGACTTGAACCTTTGATAGCCACTTTAGGCAGGATGACGGCGATGTTCTTGTTTCCAACTTCTCCAGCAGCATTTGAGGACAGATCGATGACAGTCTGAAAGGTTTCAACTGTAGCATTGGTTGCGTCGCGAGTGGAAGGGTTTACAGAGGTTGTCTGGTCTTGCCTTCGCGGTCGGCCTGGCAGTCGCAGAATGAGAGGGGCGGGAGGAAATAGGGCCTGTTCGCGGAACAGATTGGAGAGCCCTTCAGAACGACTCGTGTTCCACGATACAGTGAACAGGCGGTCTGGGCGATTCTGCCTGTGCAGGTTGCTTTGCTGCCGATTCGTCAAAGGAGGTAGTCTGCCATTAATGGTGCCGAATTTCAGCTTCGGTATAACTTTCCAGACCGATCGAGGGGATGGTGCGCGTTCAAAACGAGAGATAGAGAACATTTCATCGGCCACCGGCGTGACTGCTCGCTGGACAGGAGACTGGAGTAATTCAGTCGGCTGTCGGTGTCTCCGATCGCCAGAGTCCAATAAGACTTGATTTGGGGCAACCTTTTTGTCAGATGAGGAGGGTGAAGGATCTTCGATTCTTGATTTGCCTGATACAAGCAGTTCCTGTAATCTAGACATGGCGTCGTTGAGTGATGACATCTCGGCTGGTTTATACGGCAGTCTTGGCGCCGTAGGATTCTTCGCTTCGTGAATGCTAGCATGAAGGTGCACGGTAGGAGTTTTACTGTCTCCTACTGATGGTTCATGGGTCGTATCGCCACGTGGAATAGAGCGAGTATCAGGAGATGACGCTTTGGGCCGGAGGACAGCGTCTTCTGCATTGACATTCGACTGAGGGTGCGAAAATGATCTTGGCGACGGTCTTTCAGGCAGAAGCGCCTTTTCTATAGCCGTTGACGCCGAGTCGCGGAGCGTAGCTGAGCTTGATGATGGCAAAGATCGAGCAGGCTTTGTCGTCTCTCCTCGAATTGGTGGGACGGGCGCAGGCAAGATAGTGCTTCTGCGCCAACTTGAGCTTTCTTCAGCGCGAGAAGGAGTATCTGCTGCCGGGGTCAATGCGGTCGCTGGTTGGCGATTCGGCTGCGGTACTTGGGCCAAGACTCCGGCAACATCGGTGGTTTGCAAATTCTGGTGTTTTGGTGCTGCAGGCAGGGCTGGTGGGATTTGATCATTCGAGACTTTCATGTCCTTTGACGTGCGGATCGCTGAAGCGTTCTCGTCCTTGCCCATGCTGTCCGGATCGGCAGATGACTTTCTTGCGATTGGCAGCTCAGTGGGACCCTCGGGAGACCTGGAAGTGGTAAGTTGAAATATCGCTGGATCGCTTAGAGCTTGTTTAGGCTCATGAGTAGTTGCTGCAATCGTCACCTGTGGCGAGCTGGCGGCATCAGACAACGTGCTCTGGATCAAGGGCTTTGTTGATGCCTGAGATTGGACTTTCTGTTCCATGGCTTGCGCTTTGCTTCGAGCGCGATCCACCGCAGCCTGCGTAGCAGCTGCTTCTTCCTGTTTCCTCTTCCTGGCGCGTTCAGCCGCAGACTGCATCTCGCGCTTATGGAGCTCTGCCACACTTTCAGCGGACTCTGCTGGAGCAGGCAGTGATTCCTTGCTTGTTGACATTGCAATGGACTGAGGACTTGGCTGCAAGACAGGCTGAGCAGTCACTGACTGAGCGGCAGTTGACGCAGGTAGAGGATCAGAAGATGATGTGGGAAAGATGCTTTTGCTATCTGCGGCAATCGGTCGAGTCGGAATAGCCCAAGCCTGCTTTGGAGGTTTGCTTGCTCTATGATCCTGCCCGACGGGCACATCTGTCGAAGTGGCTGCTTTGAGGCTAGATGTTACCGGCCCAGTAGTAGATGCCGATGATGACTGTTGCTTTTCAGGCCGTTTCAATACCTGTGATGGTGGGTGTTCTCGCTTCTCTCCGCGCGCTTGATTCTTAGTAGAGTGGTTGACAGAGTGATCGTAAGGCTCCAGCTTGCCCAATCGATCGTTGAAGAGACTCTTGTTCTCTGAGAACGCTCTGGAATGCGGCACGCCTCGATCAAAGTCGCCAGCTGGTTGAGCAGATCGAGCATTGCTTAATGGCGGTCCAGTTGAGGTGGTAGATAAAGCAGGTCTCATCGAGGCGGGTGGTAGTTCTTGGCTGTCTTCGAGCGGGATTTTGTAGGTTGCTCCGTCGCCGAAATCTACAATGTCACCAAAGTCATCGTCCTCATCTCCCATCTGACGTTGAGAGAATGTAAGTCTAGGCTATGGAACGAAGACTTGGCTTACCTCGTCCCAGTGATTGGCATTCGGATCCAGATGAGTGCCACGGAAGGCGTCGAGATCTTCAATCAGGTGCTTTCGGTAAGCAGCAGCAGCTTCTGCGGCTGCAAGCTTGCTCGACTTGTCTTTAGCCTCCTTTGCAGCCAAGGCGGTTGCCAATGCTCTCGCTTTCAACTCTTTGCCTGCTTGGACATTGAGCTTTACCAAGGAAGAGAGGTTCGTGTGACAAACTTCTCGAAGCCTCCGCGACACTTGGAAATTCGCCGCTTCCGCCCCATTCTCCCCCTCTCCCATAGCTGGAAACAGAGTCTTGCGCGTGACTCGCCCACGGGGCAGCGCCCATCGGTCTGCCACCGCGACCTCTGCCATTGCTCATGCCTTGAGACTGGTATCCACCTCGAGAAGAACCAACCGCTTGATAGCGTCCAGTATTTGAAGCGTAAGCGGAACCTCGTGTCTGATCAAAAAAAGTCGGCGCGGGCAACTCTGCTGAAGGCGATCGTAGTTGCCGGCCCCAGCTGCTGCTGTTACTACTGGAAGAGCCTGTTGCTCCATGCATTGGTATGCCAGATGTAGATATCTTGCCTGTGAGCAGACGGGGTCCCGAAGGTGGCAGGGCAGAACTGCTTGGCTGCAGAGAAGGTCCTGTTTGATAGATTGGTGTTGGAGCAGCAGCTAGAGGTGTAGGGACTCGTTGTGCTGCGCAGCAACCCGTAAGATCAAAACCATGTAAGAGCTGGGACATGCTCACGCGCAGCAGGCGACCCTGTTCTACTCGAGCTCGCACTCTTTGGATCCGCGGTTGCCCTATTGAAGAGGTTGGCACGTTCAAACGCGGAAGTACAGAAAGACCAACTTTTCAAGGAACTTCTTGTTCACGCGTAGACTGCTTGAGAATTTCTTTGGCTGGCCAGGTATTGAACGCTCTGAGATTGCTGGACTGACGAGAGTGCCAGTCACGGGTGCAGGAACACCAGTCTTTGGGCTTAGCGCCGGTGCGGACAGGTCTTGGTCGGATGCTTCCTGCGGGCTACTGTCAGAATCCTTCTGATTCTCTTGCTGAAAGGTCGTAGCCAAATGGTTGGGCTCGCCTGCAAAGGCAATGCCAGACAAAGCCCGCCCAGATGTTGAAGCATCTTGGCTCACTGCGCCATTGGGTGTTGCTGCTAATGTCGATGTGGCATTTGCTGGCTGCGATTGATTTAAGTCTACAGACGCCATGGGTGCTGCCTCAGTAGCCTGGTCGGTAGATTGTACAGAGTCATGCTCTTGAGGTTCTGTGAATTCAATCGAAAAGGGCCGAGGAAGCGTTGTCTGACCTGGGCTCTGTTCAGAAGCTACAACACTTGGTGCTGGCAACGCAGCGTTGTGTGCCGATTCACTTTGAGATGTCAAGGTTTGATGCACAGTTGCTGCAATGGCGTCGACGGAGCTTGCTGCAGGAGATGCATTAGCCGCGCTTTGAGATGCCATACACTGCCGGTAGGCTCTCCAGTTTGGCCTGACTAGATCGAGCGATAGCGAGTCGACGACGAAAGACAAGCGGGATGGACAATGGTATTTGAAACTGATGTGTAGCATGTACAAGGTGAATGATCTAATATAACTGATATGACTGCTGCGCTACAACTTCTGCGCCATTAGGTAGACTTTCACGCAGGTGCCATTGTCCTGTAAAGAGTGGTCAGTTTCGACTCAAGTGAGAAATAGACCACAGCGCACTCGTTTAAATTCACTAGGAGCACAGCGACGTTAGGATAGGCAACATGTACCAGAAGGTAAGGGCTTACTCTCTTTCGAAAACTCCTCCTTGCTGTTTTGGTCGCGTTTAGCGTTCGACTTGGCGACCAAGCTTTGGCGAACAAGCTTGTACAGTTCTGCGAATGCGATGTAAACCAAGATACTGGCGAAGATCATGCCCCATTGCCATGTAAGCCCGCTATCAATTAATAGTGAGCAGCCGCCTAAAAGTCAAGACTCGAGTCAATAACTTACGTCAACAGGAAGACATCGCGGTTGATGACAGGCTACGTCGACACGTTAGCGCAAGCAGCGATCGAAAGATTCTCGCTTACAATGTACACGACGGGCTGCAACATGACTTTAGCAGATTTTCGGCAGAACCGAGGCATAGGACTTACGAAGACCGAAAGCGACAATGCAAGTACACACCACAACAACAACTTGTTGTCGAGAAGATTGGTCTTGAAGAGACTGCGGTTGGGCTTCTTGCAAGTCAAGGCGTGAACTGTCCCGTATGTCATCAGCGCACGCAAAACAGAAGTACAATAGTTGTCTTGGTCTCACCCATGAGGACAATAAGGAACGCCGAGAAGCAAGTTCCGCGAGCTTGGAAAATGATGTCGCAAGCATCGCTGTAGTCAGTGTTGCAATCGATGCCAATTTGACCCTAATTCGCCAAATGAGATCAAACCGTCGCGAGGTGGCTCGGCTTACATCGTGGTAGCCATACAGAACAATGCAGAAATTGGCTAAAGCGATGCCGGCCATCAGAATACCGTAGAAGAACAAGTCGATCCACCAAGATTTGACGAAGATGCTCTTGTAATCCGCGGGCGCATTGTCTATTAAAAGGAAATCAGTAGGTCCTCCACCTGTGAGGATAGTGACGAACTCATTGCGTTCTTGTCGGTCGGCTCGAGACCCAAGGCCAGAGCTGGAGGACCGGCAGCCAGGGTCTAGAATCCGAGTCAGGTTCGAATCTCGCTGTCAGCAGCAAGTCTGCTTACGTTGATCCATAGAGCTGCCACAGGCGACAGAGCTATTAAAAAATTCTTCAGTTCGCATTCTCTAACCTCGAAAATTCGCGCCGTACGGAAGGTGGACTCTCCAGTTGGGTCTTGGAAAGAAAGGCCAATCATCACTGCAAGAAGTCATGAGGCTTGCTCTTTGATCTTCCAGGCGGCAGCACTTACAGACTAAGACTTCACCCAAGTTGCCGGAAAGAAGCTAAGATCACAATGTCAGACACAAACTAGCAGAGTCCCTGAATATGCGCACGTAGAGCAAAAAGTTGGACAAGTTGGAGAAAACAGATCGACCTTTGCGGATAGCACGGATGATGGTATCAAACTAGAAGGTGAATTAGACATGGCGAGTATGAGCATGGTAGAAAACGTACTTGATCGTCAGTCAGTACAATTTCTCCACTCTGCTTGGCGACATCACTGCCGCTACCCATAGCTGAGTGATAAACGTGAGCATATCGTCATGTACAAATCAAACTCTTACGTACCAACTCCGACATCGGCGCGCTTCAAGGCAGGGGCATCGTTGACACCATCACCAGTCATGACGGCCAAACGATTGCGTCTGTGCAAAGCTTCCACCATACGTACTAAAGCAAAAATGTTACCTCTTGGTAGACAGACGCCTCATCTGCAAACTAACCTTTTGTCTCGGGAGCCTAATGGTGGGCATCAATACAGCGCTGGTTGATGCAAAGGAAGAACATACGCAACGAGCAATGACACGCGGTAGTGTTGGTAGATCATCAATTTCATCTTCTGAAAGGCGGTCAAATTCGGGTCCGGTCTGTGGAAGCCATCAGATCTGAGGATCCAGTACAGCATATAGTTAGAGCTGACCATAACGTCTGAGGGGCCATAGCTTTTACCAATGATACCGACAGCTTGGGCAATTGCGATAGCGGTGGCTTTGTGGTCACCAGTCAACATGCGAGGAATGATTGACGCCTTCTTGCAATCATTGACGGCGGCTTTACTTTCCATGCGAGGTGGATCACTGGTAACAGATTAGCAGTGCTTGTATAGCTTGAAGCAGACGCCTACAAGATACCAACAAGACCAAGGAATCCAAAGTCGCTGGTCTCTAGTTCCTCACGAGGCAAGGAAGCAATTGAGTCGGCCTCCTTGCTGGGGATCTTTCGGCCACATAGGGTCAAGACACGGAGACCTTCGCCAGCCAGGTCTTCGTATTGCTGGTTGATGCTTGAGCGATGTTCTTTAGTCAGAGCTGTAGCGTCTTCTTTGCCCATGCCCAATTTGTCGCACAGATCGAAGACGCGTTCGATGGCTCCCTTCATGAGGACAAGAACGTGACTGCCTTCGCTTTCTCCGCCAGAAGGAATGAACTTGTAGGCAACTGTCATGCGTTTGATCTAGCAGAGCGGGTCTCAAAGATTGGCACAGATAATGCAGCAGGGCCACTCACTGTACTGTCGAAAGGGTGTTCAATGAGCTTCTCATAGTGTCCACTCTGGCCAGCGATGGGAGGGCGTTGATTGCGAGTGGACGCGGAAGTTTCGGTTCGCTTTAATTGAGCAGGAGCCTTGGTGAGATGAGGGCGACCGTGACCGAGTTTGTACGCAAACTGTCAGTGAGATAAGCATGTGCTCCGCTGTAGCACGCTTGACTTACAGTTTGCAACGCTACTTCGGTGGCGTCACCGTTAGCTTCCCACTTGCCGGCGCTATCTTCCTTCTCGGAACGTTGAATAGTAGCGGTGTTGCAGAGACTGCCACAGAGCACCAACTCTCGGAGGCGAGAGTCCATAGTGTGCATATCGACCAAATTTTCCTTGTCAAGATCATCGTCCTCCAGCATGCCTGGAGTAACTTCGGTCTGCAAATCGTCGACAGCCAGTACGGCACCTCTTGGGTAGTAAGGTTCACTCCTACAGGCTGTGAGCGACCCAGGGTTCATACTAAAGAAGCTACCGACTTACCCGCTTTCGACAGAGTACAATTGACCTTTATCAGCACTTGGTGAGTCCTTTTCGCCGTCGCTGGTGAAGGGAACCCAGGCTTTCTTGAGCACCATCTTGCCAACACTGTGCAGCAGAGGTAAGTCAATGCATATCGTCGATCAAAAAATAGTCATGACATACGTGATAGTTCCAGTCTTGTCGGAGCAGACATCCTATGACGACGTGAGCAAGCCGCGTATGAGCGTAGAGAGATGCTCGTACAGTGACGGCGGCCAAAGTCTCGATGGCGTCAGACTTCCGGACCAAAGCATTTCGATTGGCGAGCTCTTTGGAAGCATTGGCCAAACTGAGAGCAACAACGGCAATCAAGGAGGCAGGTAGTAGAGACACAGCAGTAGCCACGGCGTAAGTAGCGATGGACAACGGTACGTTTTCGAAAGCAGCTAAAAAAAAAGCATGTTTAGTCATTGGGCACAAACGGCACAAACAGACTCACTGGAAGCAACAACAACGAGCGCTAGCAAGCACGAGATACCCAACAGGACATAAGCCAAGCCATTAAGTCTGTTCAAGACAAATTAATTGATCCCAGCTCTTGGTGAGAAGTCATACGTACTTGACTTGTAGCGGGGTAGTATTGGCCAATCCCATGATACACTTGATCCTGTACAAGCGGTAGGACCATCCTTTAGCCTTGACTGTTTCCTTGCGGTCCATGGCATCCGCGATTTTGCCCAACTCAGTTTTCATGGCAGTTGCGACAACAACACATCGAGCTTGACCTTTGACGACTTGAGAGCCACTGTAGACCATGTTTGTACTACACAGATCCAGTTCAGTACGCACCAAGGTGAAAAAAACTTGGAATTTACCGGTCTCCGACAGGGCAGTCGCCGTCTTCAATGGGTTCCAATGTCTTGACAGATGGTAATGATTCACCTTTGAGAACGTCTCAGCGTAAATCATGGGCATTAGGGAGCTGCTGACCAGTAAGCAAAGCTTCGTCGACCTCCAATCCGGACATGTGACCATCAAGAATACGTGCATCCTAGACGCTCTAATCAGCCACAACAACGAGCAAAACAGAGATGGCGCATACAGCCGGTACAATGTCACCGATTTTGACAATAATGATATCACCAGGGACCTGTTCAAGGTCAATTTTGCAATTCTGAATCGGTCTTGAGCCCGACTTACGACTTCTTCGGTCTTGACAGAATCTGTCTGACCTGTCTGGCCAGAGGAGCCATCTCCGTGGCGAATAACGACACTGTTATACACTTAATCATTAGGGAATGAGAGGCCGGGAAGGAAGAGAGACGTACGCAGATGGAGATCCGACACTTTGCAAGGCAGCAACAGTCTTTTCCGCGCCTTTCATGCCGATTAAGGGATGAAGGAAACGACTCGTGAGCGCGACTTACTCCATTCGTTGACCGTAGAGACACCGACATTGATCACGACCAATGCGAAAATAACACCTCCCTATCGACCCCACATTGTCAACATTACGGATAAAACGTTCGTGACGATGTATGCGCACCGAGATAAAATCCTGGGTACCAAATGACACAGCCATAGCCGCGATCTTTCGCACAGATGAGCTCATGTCAGCCGGAATACGGGAATCGAAACACACAAGAACGACTGCGAAAGAAGCTCAGTACAAATTAGCGCTGGTCACGAGGCACTGACTAGTCATAGCATTCAGCGTATTGCGGACTCTGCCAAGATAGAGGGTAAGCGGGAGTAAATCCGATAGAAGTATAAACGCACAAGATCTTTAACAAACTGGGCGGGGGCTACAAGAGACAACGTTAGCTTGCATAGATAGCCATAATATGGGGTCCGCGTACAACTTCCTTGAGTTGGTTCGCGCCATGGATGCCTTGAAGCTCCTTGACCTTGCTCTGCGAAAGACCCATGACAATATCAGTCTCGAAAGCCTTCACACAGGTGTCCGAGTCAAGTGTGTGAGCCGGGCTGCCATTACAGAGATGAGCTGCCAGTGCCAGCCCCAAGTCCGGTTACGCACCTTGAGAGTGGGCCATTATTGTTCTTGCCATCCTGCAACGTTGTCTGCCTGCTTCCGATCTCTGGCTTTTCGCCCTTTTCCTTATCACCCATACTGGTCGTGCTTAGTGTTAAAGAGCTTTTGTGTCAAGATTGTGTTTTTCCAAGGCGAGGTCTTGGCAAACCGGCAACAGTAACCGGCCACTTGCTTGGAGAGAAGAAGGGAAGAAGAGAAGCACAGCAGCTGAGCGCACTGGATTCGATCAAGCCTGGCAGTGCATGATGAAATGAAAATGATAAGAAGGGGAGAAAACACGGTCAGCCGAGTAGGCTGTTGGTATCTGCAAGAGCGACTGCTCGTATGACTTGCAGTGTCGCATCGCCAAGTCGCATCGGTGGTCATCTGCAAGACACAGCGAAAGCAAAGATGCACAGCACAGCGCCCACGCACGCACGACCCTTTCGTTATACCCCTAATTGCTTGAGTGGGTAATTTACTAATTCATTGGATGTCATTGTTGTGCGCTCATTTGGATGCGTGATTAAGGCTGTCTCCGCGCGATGTGGACAAGTCATTATACATTCTTAGATTGATTGAAATCACAAAGATCCGAATATGCGACACTGAAACAGTTGACATCTACATCTACAACACAAACAGGAACCTGAGATGATAGCTCATCAGTCATCATGTAGGCCCATGCAAGAGACAACCGACCTAAGATCCTCTGGAGTGAGTCGACCCAGTGCTTCAGAGTCACCAAAAGCAGCGCCAATCTGTAAAGCAAACATCAGCGACGCAAGGCACTGACTGCTAGAACGCGCCATAGACTCCTTTTTCTTTTGCAAGTCCAAGATACGAGACTCGATGCTGTTCTCGATAATGAGGCGTTTGACAGTGACCGGACGTCGTTGTCCGATGCGGTGAATGCGATCCATTGCTGTTGCTTAACGTAAACTCGTGACAGTTTTCCTGGCGCGAATGAACTCACCCTGATACTCCACAGCGGGCTGGAAGAAAAATCTGTGAGTACAAACAATTTGAGCGTAAAGATAGACTGACGTTCCACCAAGGCTAGAGGGAACCAGGTCAGCAAGCTGGACTTGGACAAGAATGGATAGACCCACATCACAAATGAAAACGTGACTAGCTTCAGTCAAATTAAGAGCAACTCCGCCGGCCTTGATGCTATAATCAATTGTTTTCAGCCGAGGCACACTGCCTGCACGAGGGTACCTACCTGAGCAAGAAAACAGAGACGTCGACATTGTCCACTACGCATGCCATAACGATTAGTGACGGATGCTTGTGTGAAATGGCTTCACGGACTAAAGTATCGGACAGTCCTGTCTCGCTAGAGAACGAACCTCTCAGCAAGAGAAACAAGACTGGTTGCGTTGCGCTCACAGCTTCAGGCGTCATGGAGCCTTGCAACCGAGCAGTCTTGAATCCAGACAGCTGAAGCCTTCGAGCGACAAGATCAAGGAAGCTCGTGGATTGCGCAAACACCAACGACTTGGCTGAATGGTTGTCGGATTTGAGTTTGGCCAGCTCTTCAACTAGAGCTTCGATCTTAGTTGATGTGCGCCATTTGGTAGGGTCGATACGATCCAGAATGCCTTGACGAGCGACTTTGGCACCGTCGACTTCCAGAGACGGTGCGTCCAAGTTGATGGTCAAGGGCAGATGGCAGACGACGCATTCTGGAGCATTGTCCGTACCAGTACCCTCTACGATAGGACGGACACATTCTGCAGTGCAAGGTGGATAGGTCAGTCGATGCAGCCGAAACAAAGTATGAGCGTACCGCGACAGTAGACGTGGCGACATTTGCTCATAACTGGATCTTCCGCTTCATCGAGGCAGACGCGGCAGATCTGCATGCTAGCGTCCTCGCTACTCTTGAGCAGGTTCTGAATGGACTTTGCAGTTTTACTCTTCAACACCAAATCGGGATCTAGTCCAGAAGTGAGACGGTATTTTTTGGACGCCTCTTGGCGACTCACGACATGCCATCTGACGAAGTCGAACTGCGAGCACATCAAAGGAGGTACATTACAGCTAGTAGACCGGACTGACTGATCAAAGTAAAGATGGACGCATAGTTATTCCTGGGTCGCGCCAATTATGAGAGGTGGACCAACAAAAGAGGGTTCAAAAGTCTTACAGAACGGTGCCAGCGTCCAAGTATGTGTCGAAATTGCGCTTGATGTCAGAATAGAGTGAGGTATAGAGCTCTTCTTCTTCCTCGGTGACTGTTCGATGGTTCAGTAAATTGAACCATCTGGTCAGCAGGTGCGCTCACAATAGTCGCGTCGGACCAGTACTGTACGGGGCGGCAGTTCCAGGTCGTCGGCTCGCTCCACCTAACTTTCTGTGTAAGATCCAGAACCAGACATTTTGTTCCAAACTTACCTTTGTTCGTCGCAGCATCATCCGGTCCAACAAGGTCTTGAGCTTCTTGAAGGCTGTGGATCCAGCGCCGCCGTGACCATACCGTTGAATGGGTTTGAGGATCTCGTTGTTCCTATACAAACCCTTCAGCTTCGGCGCGGCCAATCTGGTCAAGCATACCAGAACCAGCAATGTTGCATAGGCGTATGACCTACCCCCATGATGTTCAGCTCATGTCCATGCAGGGCATTGCGACGCACCGCATGAGTCGCAATGTTTCCTGTTGGAGAAGGACCAGTGCAAAGACGTGCAGTCACAACGCTTACAAAAGTTGGCGGCGAAGGGAACTAAGAGGACTGTAAGTCCGTGCGTTTTTTGGGTGTTGGTCGGTGACTTACGGACACCCAAGAAGCGAATGAGAGAGTACAGCTCGCCGACACGATTCTGTCGCAAGAATCAACAAAGACTACTGTCGGGCGAGAAGAAACCCACCTGCAGAGGAGTGCCGCTAAGGCACCATCGATACTTGGCTTTTAGGGCGAAAGTGGCTTTTGCGGTGTTGGATCCTCTGTCCTGTTAGATTGAAATGACGTTTGGCCGAGATTCATAAATGAAGACAAAGTGAATACCTTAATGTTATGAGCTTCGTCCAGCACGATCCGATGCCATTTGATCTTGTGCAGGATGCTGTCTTCCGTGAATTTCTCTTTGTTCTTCATGAAGCCCTTATGCTGTCGACGGAAAGCAGACTCGAGTACATTGTCTGGCCAGGATCAGCACTGTCGAGAACATGTTTGATGACTCACAAGATGTAAGAATCACATCATGCTTTTTGAGACTTTTAATGTCTGAGGCTCGGTTCGCTCCGTGCCATACTTTGACCTATTGATACGATGTCAGCCAAGCCCGACTCATAGAGAGTGTTCAACTTGCATCAACGTTCTTGGTAAACTTGGAGAATTCGTTCCGCCACTGTACGATAGCAACTAGCCACAAAGCTCAGCAAAGTTAAGACTGCTTTACGCCAATACTCACCGGTTGGAGCGATGACGAGTATCATCTTTTTATCTTTAGGGTCCTCGTGCAAGTCGGAAACGATCAGTGAAATGGTCTGTATCGTTTTGCCCATTCCCATTTCCTACACGCAAACAGATCAGATCCACGCAAAAGCCACAAGACTAGGAGACGCACGTCAGCCAGCATACCACCTTTCCATGGGCCACGCTCTTGCTCTTGCATCCAGTGCAGACCTTCGAGCTGGAACGGTAGGAGGCGCATAGTGATCTTCTCAGGCTGTTCAGCTTTGACAGGCTCAATGAGGGATACAGTCGCTTCGAGTTCGCCCCAGACATTGACCAGCTCGGGATGAATGCGCTCGAGTTGTAGTTGATTTCGCTCATACTTTATTGGGTGATCAGCGCCGAGCCGAAGCTCACAAATGGAGATACACTGACATGGTTCAACTTGCCATTGCGCTTCTTTTTGAACTCCTTTTCTCTTGCCAGACGCTCCTTCTTCTCGTCTTTGGTCTCGGGAGGATAAGCAGCACCTTTAGGGGCTTTCTTGCCTTTTGCTGGCTTCTTTGCCTTGATTGGAGTCTTCTTTTTCTTCGGCGCGTCTTCATCGTCGCTGACACCGCTTGAGCCACCCTCTTCAGCTTCGGTGACTTCAGATTTCACAGACTCTGCTGCGCTTTGTGCTTCCGAGTCTGATATGACAGCTTTCTTGGCCTTTTTGCTGGGGCTTTTTGCTTTAGTCTTTTTGGGCACGCGCTTCTTCGCTACGGAAGCAACATTCTCGTCGACAAAATCCTCCATAGACACGCCGTTGTTGTTCTCGGCTGCATCGCTGTCCGAGTCATCGTCAATGATTGTTGCTTTGCCTTTGCCTTTGACGATCGCGCGAAAGTTGGAGACAGCATGTTCGGCTTCGACTTTGGCTTTGCTCTTCTTTTTGGTTTTGAGAGATGCAGCAACCGACGCATCAGAATCTGCTTCATCGACTGAAAGATGGGCACTGCTATCTTCCGAGTCGGATTCTTCCTTGAATGCGTCTTCCGAGTGGGAATCCTCAGCTGAAGTGGAGACTTCAATCTTGATGTCTTTTTTCTTGCTGGGACTCTTCATGCGACGCGTAGGACTCTGGCCATGGCTTTCTCCGTCAGAGTGTTCGTTAGAATCTTGACCCAATTGGTCTCGCTTGATAGCCTCTCTAGCAGCTTTGTTTGAAGCGGACAACTTGGTGATGGCAGCACGCGCAGCAGAGCGAGATGGACGTCTGGAATTCGACGCTTTCGACAATTCGCTTTCCGAGGTTGCAGGTGTGTCAATGTCGATGCGAGTCTTTGTAGAGCCAGATCGTGTACTGTTGGGCGTGTCGACCTCCTCTAGATCGCTGCTGTCCATGTCGTCGAGATGAGCCAAACTTCAAAATGACGCGTCTGGCGTTGTGATAGAATCGCAGCAAGGTAGCTGACGCACAAGACTGTGTACCGTTTTGCGTGCTTTCTGAGCGTTTTCGACTACCACAGGTCGAGAACACGGAGGTCAAGGGCAAGGTCTAAGATTTTTCGCTGGTTGCTCTCACTAAAAAACAAACGCTTCTGTGCATCTCTTGAATACCCGTCCCACCAGCCGCCAGCACCTTGTCGTCCTCGTTCGAACAGCGTGTATTCTTTCTGCTCTGTCGGATTGTGTGACTCTGGTGCGATGTTCACACCCGTGAGAGGTAAGCTCGTCTGTCCCTCTGGTATCGGCAGAATTGACCTTTATCGTCGCAGTGCCGGCCATTTGTGCAACCCTTGTCTCCTTCTGTCTCTTTTTCCCGTTCTGCTGCCTTTTCCTAGCTCTTCTTCCTTTTGCGCGTTCTCCTCTGTTCCCAGTGATGATGAAACACAACTAAGTCAGGATCAACCGAATGAACATTCAGTAGTGATTATCAAGACTTTACACACGTCTGAGGGATACATGTTGAGAAAAATGCCATACTTTCATTCACACAAACACGCTTGACAATTTTGTTGCCTCGCTCTCCGCTGTTACACTAAAAAGCTATCTATGAAAGCAGTGTCATCATCCTGCTCTTGACTTGCGTCCTCAACAGGGGCCCCGCCGATGTTGTTCACAGAGCTCGGGTCTGATGTTGGCGCAGCTGTCGACGAAAAAGCTGGTAGCTGCTGCCCGATGCTCGGCTGAGTGTTGTTCGCATGCTTGTGCCGTGAGCATCGATATCTGCACACGCTTAAGGCAACCAAACTCACCATGTCTGCCAGCCCGGTCGAAAGCACCTGTGCTTGATTAATGCCAGAGCTTGTGACATTCGCTGCTGCAAGACTGTCAATCTTGCCGTTCTGCTTGACTGATGTTGCTGTGGCTGACGCTGACGCTGGCGCTGGTGCGCTTGTCGAAGCCGTGTTGGCGTTTACGGGCAAGTCAGAAGAGGATGTCTGATCTTGCGGTGGGCCGTATTGCTGTCGGAATTGAGCTATATTGTTCTGAATGGAAGCTTGGATTTGAGCCAGCTCTTGGGATAGACGCTGTTTTTGATTTTCTGGTAAGCTAGTCCACTGCTGACTCCTCATGAACATTTCGAGTTGTAAAGATCGATGTTGCATGGCTTTGATTGTGTTGGCCATGTGCATTAGCGCTGGATGCATTTGAGGCGTTTCTGCAGATTGATGAGCTGTTGTTGCTTTTCCGCCGGGTTTTTGCTCGTTGGTGACTGCTCGAAGGTCGCTGCTTGGCACATTTTGGGCCTGCGCAGGCGTAGGAAAGCTGGCTTGCAAAGGAGGTTGGTTGGTGCCTTGCACACTGTTCGAGCTACCGGCTGGAGAAGGAGCGCTCTCTGGAAGTGCTTGTGACGAGCGAGAGGGAGATGATGTGGGCGGAAGTGACGCGCCAGAGGTCTTACGACGCTTCGCAGGGTTCCCAATGGTGTCGTCGCGGCGATCTGTATTGGCCATCTTGGTCTGAGCTGTTGGCAGAGCGGGTGGACCCATAGCTGTGTCCGTAGCGAGTGGAGATGTTACATAGGATGATTGAGAGTCTTGGACTGGTGCTATACCTTGAGACGCCTGTTTCTTCTTCTGGTCCAACATAACGACTTGACGTTCAAACGCGGCAGCAGCTTGACACAACGCCCTGAGGTTGACATACGCCAGATGAAGCCGCGGATAAGCATCTGAGACATCTGTCAGGATGGGCGCGGGCTTGATGCTGGCCTAGCACCATCGACAATTGGTCAGGGCATTCTGCGGTCCTTTCCGCTAAGAGACTCACAAGGGAATCATGAGATTGGGACAAAGCATGGACAGTCGCCAGATTGGATGCCAGTCTGGCCAATAGACTAGGTACACAGCGTCAGGCTTTGGTCTCGACGGCTCAAAGACATGACATACTCCTTCTCCAGAGCTCGAATGTCATTAGATCTGTCATCCTGCGTTGACAAGTTGACACAGATCTTCACAAGCTCCCCATTGATGCGCAGCAGTGCCTCGGCCTGACCCTTGCGGAACTGAGCTCGAAGTACATTTTGGCCCTTTAGGGATTTTGGGATGCGCAAATCATCTGGCAGGCCATTGAGGTTTTCTGGTGTTGGTGCATTCTGTCGCTTGGGACTACTGGATCTTGCAGCAGGTCCTTCTTTGGTGTGCAAGGGGGACTTGTGCTCATCTACACAAACAGCCGCGCGTGAGCGAAGGGTTCATGACAGCTGGCCATCAGAGTACCTTCGCTGGGTTGTGCAACACGATTGGTCTCGTCTGTCTCCATCAGGATTGAGTCACCTGTTCATACATACATGCATGACAGTCCGAGAGAAGAGGTGTTTGGACCGCGTCATAATGCGTTTGTGATGCGTAGCAGGCTAATGGGCACCGTCACTATGTTATGAAGCCCTTATTGAATTACAATTACACGCCATGAAGCTCGTCCAACAAAGTACATGGGATCCAAAAAGTGCAGGGTATTCGACGAGCCAAACACTGGCACTAAAGAAGCGACTGTCAGTTGTGTCGACTAACGGACCGGCGTGGGCAGTGCTTACTTGGAGTGTCAAAAGCTGGGCCAGAGAGACGTCGTTTCTTCACGAAGTGAGCAGATCGTAATCGTCCAGCTGTAGGCGAATTACGATATCTCAGTAGGATGCGAGAACATGACCAAGATGCCTACCTGATCCTGATAGGCGAGAGTGATTCTCTTGAGTTTGGCTAATCATTACTGTCAGTGAGCGAATCGAGACAAAGATGAGTCCTCTTACAGGTATCGACCCAAGTAACAAAGTCTTCCATATTCCTGGAGCCAGATGCCATGTCAAAAACAAGCGACTTGGTCGACGTCGCGAATGACAAACCTGGTGACCAAAAAAGCAGGATCTGTCATTGTGTCTGGACCAATGCGGACATGGCCTTGCTCTATGAATTGCACGGCCATTTTGACAGTCTGACACATTTTCAGCTTGCACATGATGACAGCCAGGCGTCTTCGACAAAAGGCAGAGACGGTGATTTTCTTGTCGACATCAGTGATGGAAGCTGCGGCGTCTACCAGAGCCATGTCATATAATTTTGACAAGAGGGAAGCTTCCATTTTGCTGCGGAATGGATCTTGAGCTGGCAACTGAGACAGCCTGTGCAGCAGAGATCGTATAGATCCAGCTAAGCGGTTGTACGATTGGTAGTCCTCCCTGTGACAGATGGAAGTGTTCAGCTCTGCATTTTCCAAAAGGGTCTGGCCTTGTAGCTGACCTGCTCTGAATATGAAAGCGTCGCATGACTTTGATCTCTCGCAGATTGGCATCTTGCTTCCATTGCAAGAAGTCGACCTATGACATTGGTTTGAGCAAATTTTCAGTGCGATATAGCTGGTCTGTAACCTTTTTGAGCAATTTCCTGGATTTCCAGAGAGATTAATGCCGTCCTCATAAGAATGTGTATGATGCAAAACTCACTTTTCGTGATCTGCCAGCGAGAGCGGTCTTTAGCTGTACTCCCTTGGAAGCTGTCAACAGAAAGACGTACGCTTTAGATTCCTCATGGCCGTCACTGATGGATAGATCAGTTGATGCTCAAAGTTCGACCCTCTCAATTTTGAGCAGGAACGGCCGCCTACAATCTCCCTATCACTGAACGGACCAGCTTCAGTATCCTTCTAGCTCAGCTCAGATTCCCAAACGCCTCTCAGATCGCTTATCGCTTGACATCCTCGTCCACTTCACCAAACTCAAGACCTTAGAATGCCAGGACGTCTTGCAAACAGGTAGCTTCTTGCTTGTTCCGAGTCTGAAGCACTCCTCTTATACGTACACTGGTATTCAGGGTTGCTCTAGTCAGTGGCGCGGGCAGTGGGATTGGTCTCGAAACGTCTTTGCTGTTCGGCCGCGAAGGCTGCAAGGTCGTCGCTGTGGATCTGAACGAAGAGACTGCAAAGAAATGTGCTGACACCGTCAACAAACGCTTTGGTAATGGTCAAGTCGTAGCAGTAGCTTTCAAGGCGGATGTTGCCAAAGAAGACCAGGTGCAAGCTGCTGTGAAGCTGGCTGTTTCTCAATTCGGTCGATTGGATATCATGTGTCAGTAGCATCCTCTGGCATCACACGCAGCTTGCTTATAGTCCTCATTGATAGTCAACAATGTAGGCCAGATGAATTCGTGTTGATCTCGTCGACGCGTACTGACGGTAACACTCGCAAAGGCCGGCATCATGCATCCCAAAGGTTTTTCCACAGTGTTATTAGCTACTCAAGTGCTGATCTCTGTGCTCAGACGACAACGCACAGAACACGCCAGAAGCCATCTTCGACTTGACTTACGCTATCAATGTTAAGGGTGTATGGTTCGGTTGCAAGCATGCCATTGAAGCAATGCAAAACAATCCGACCGATGCTAGCAAAGGTCTCACTACTGGAGGATCCATCATCAACACTGCATCGTAAGTCTGCGGCAGAACAAGATGCTCGTGCTTTGGCTAAGTTCCTCTGATAAGGTTTGTTGGTCTGCTTGGCGCAGCAACTCCGCAGCTGGCCTGTAAGTGCGAATGAAGACTGGTATTCGTCGACTGACGCGTTCATCATGCTCAGACACTGCTTCTAAGGTGATCAGCGCTTTTATTCTAGTAGCCAGACCGACCGCTCATCAAATCTTCAGGGTGCTGTTCTGGCAATGACACGCGAGCTAGCCAGCGTTCATGCTCGAGAGGGGATCAGGGTCAATTCCTTGCTTCCGTAGGCCTGTCTTTCGGCATCATCGATCATTTGCTTATCCACGTCACATCACAGTGGACCGCTGCGAACACGTATGTGACTACTCTCATCTTAACTTTCTTACTTCACAAACATGGTACACAGCCTTACTGATGGACTTCCTGGATACGCCTGAAAAGAAGGAACGGCGACTAGTTCACGTACCAATGGGCCGATTTGGCGAGGCTATCGAACAGGCTCAGGCTGTGTTGTTCTTGGCCAGTCCGGAAAGCAGCTATGTCACTGTAAGGCGCTTTCCTGTTGCATGCTTAAAGAAACCCGACTGACGCTGTCGCTGACAGGGCATGGACATGAAGGTTGATGGAGGGCTTACCAGCTCTTGTGAGTGCTTAGTGCGGTGCCTAGCAAGATCGCTGACTGAATTCATAAACTACAGATGTTGTTAGTGAATGCTCGTGGGTTCTCATCTGCGCTAAGCTGGTATATACAGACGCCTCTAGGCGAGCCTGCTCTCGATCCACCTGCAAACTTATCGTCCATGTCAGCGTAACGAGGAAAGCGCGAGTACGAGCAGCGTCCGGGCGTGCAATCTTATTTGACACCTTGACAAAGCGCTTGTGATTGTTTCTCGCCTGCCGGTCCTGACTATGATAACAACGATCGCTCGGCTACAAGTACTGTCCCCTACAATTCAATCAGCATTCCATCTGCTTCCTTATGAGGCTGTTCGTAAGTATCGTGGTGAGGTACATTCGGAAATTGCTGAGGAACAGTTTGAGGCGCGTGCGGCAGGTTTGCGAGCTGCTGTGCTATTCCTGACTGATTGATGGTGCGCAAAGGAGAACCAGACTGTTGTGGGTGTGTGTTCAACTGCTGAGGCTGATATGCTTGAGCATGAGGATTTAGTTCGCCTTGTGTTGAGCTGTTCGATTGGTCAGCATGTGCTGCATAAGTCGCAGTGACTGGCGCAAACTGATTGGTAGTAGCTCCCGTCTGAGGTTGCGCTGTTGCGGATGAAGGGTATGGTTGATGCGAATGAGTTTGGTACTGAGCGGAAGAACGAGGTCGGTAATCTTGATGCTTCTCTGGAACAATTACCGAAGCAGCAGCGGAAGAAGGTTGTTGATAATTCGAAACGCTGTAGTTCATCAGAGTAGGTTGATACTGCCAATCTGGAACTTGCTGGTGCTGCCAGTCTCGGGGATCTGGATCAGCTTGCAGATTCGCAGCAGGAGCATTGACATCTGAAGGTAAGGAAGGGTAGGCAGAAGGGTAGACTTGCTGCGGTGGTGCTGCCGACAGCTGATCTGCGCGAGGGGCGGGCGTATATCTGTTGCCTTCGTAAGGATTGGGCATCGGCAACGGCGCTGCGTGCTGAGGTAGCATGTGACCTGTGCTCGGCAATTAGTCATGGGCCACATAATCATCTGAAAGGCGACTAACCCTGATATATCGAGCTCCGTGCTTGATGCTTCTCCGCTGCCCTATCAAGCATTGCTTCGTACAACCGCATCGCATCTCGTAGCTTGTCTCGCATCTCGACCAGGACCTCTGTATAATATGTGTCAGTTTGAGAACCATGTGTAGACAGCGAGCGCCTTACGTTCTCGACCGCCAGCATCACCGACTCCCTTGACGAGCTTGCCTCTGCAAGCTTCCGAGCTTCTATACAGCTCTGCCAGCTGCCTCTGATCGACGTGGCCCTCAACACCCTGCACGAAACCCAATATCGAGTCATAGTCATGAGAAGCCAATTCGACGGTAGGCGGCAGCCTGAAATTCGAGTGTCCTGCCGAAACTTCTGGCGTATGATGCAAAGATAGATCAGGCGGAGGAGCAGAGGGCGCATTTTCTAGGTCGCGGAGGCTGGCCGCAATGGCGGCTGCAAGGTCGGGATCTTGTTCTTCGTCTGCCGACGGCTTCTTGGTGTCTGGATACGCTGGCCGATACCCATCGTTCCTAAGAGGTCCGTGACTGAAATCGGTGGAAGGTGCAGAATACGATTGACTTTGGCCAGATTCAGAGAGAGACAGGCGCAAGGCCATTTGAAGGTCTTCGGACTCCTTGTTGGTTGCCGAATAACGGGAATAATGTGATGACGACATTCGCTTGGGTATTTGACTGCTTGTGTAAGAACTCGATGATTCGAAAGAAGCCCGTCGCTTGGTTTGAGAAATCGGATTTCCTCGATCTGCCACCTTTTTGAAGCACCCGTCGCAAACCCGAACTGGCACATGGATGCCAAAATGCGGAAGGTCGACAGACTTGGAAGAGCATTTCTGGTCAAAGAGTTGTCCACAATTACGGCAGTGGTGGCGGCGATTCAAGACGCCAAAAGCATCCCGACATCGAGAACAAAGGGCGGATTCGCTGTTGTCTATCCATGTAGGTGCAGACATGGAGTCAATCATTGCGGCTGTGGCTGACGACGACACCGGCGGGAACGGCTGTCGCTCTTCGCTGCGAAGGCGAGTGTACGTAAGCACCAATTCAGAGATGGATAAAGGGGGTTTTGATTGAAAAGCTGTAGCCCAATTCTGAAACAGTCTCAGTGTAGTGGACTTGACGTCGTGGTTGGTGCTCTAAACGGAACAAGTCAACTCAACGCGTGACACATATTGAATCTGAAGACTGACAGTGCGAATGAGATCTGCCAAATCACTGACCAGAGTCTGAGAGCCGGAAGCTGATGCGGAACTGTTTAGTCCTGCGACCTCTTTGAGAAAGGCGTCACCAGAGTTCTTGATTGCCAAGTCGAGAACCAGAAGAGTGCGCAACACGACGTTTGGATTCTTGTGGCCAAGACGTTTGCGAAACTGTTTGACTGCGTCTGGAGCTTTGAAAGAGCCAGATCGCACGAGGTCGGAAAGAGACAAGCCCTTGTCAAGCAATTCAGCATCCAAGACGGAATCTTCCTTGGACACGTTTGGGGTCGGGAGTAGCTCTGACGTTGCTGCATTGAGCAATTCATCAAAGGAGAGGACAGAACCAGTTTGAGACGTGGGTGCAGTGACCGGTGTCGCGCTGGCAACCGAAGCTTGCGATGCGGCTCCCGAGAACAGCCAGGCCGCCATGACTGCTGAGATGTGGAAGTATCTTTTCCTAGCAGCTGGGTTGAGCTTGGCTGAGCAGGGTCAAGAGGTGAATGACGAAAGCACCCGGTCAACCTGGCACGACCAAATATCGTGTACTCAGAATAACATAACAGGCGAGTCTTTTACCTGTGCCTATGCATTTTCGCACCACAAAGTCATCAAGGGCTGATTTTGGCTGTCTCAGGCAGTTTGTTGTCACCAAATACCAAGCATCTCGCATCAGCACACAACAACTATGAAGGTCCTGTCCATTCAAATTCTCGCTTCTGGTACCCCTGCTATTCCACTCGTCATCCAGAAGGATACATCGAGTTTTAACTTCTTCCAAGCTAGGAGGTCCGCTCTCTCCAAACTCTACTTGTACGAGCTCTTAATTTGATATGATGATGCTCAGCGTGGCCGAATTTCTGGACTTCTTCTCAAAGACGGTCGCAGAGCGTACATCTGCTGGTCAGCGACAAGCTATAGACGAAGCGGAATAGTCAGTGTTTCTTCCTTTGCTTACACCGTACTTGCTCTGAAGGAACGGTCTGTGTACTTTGCAGTACGGCCTATGCGTACACCCGAGTGGCACCTGATTCGCTCACAGGCGTTATCATCACTGACAAAGATGTATGCAAGACTTCCAAGCGCAATTGTGAAGGAAGAGAGCTAAGTGTCCATGTGCAGTACCCGTATCGCGTCGCTTTCTCTCTTCTGAACAAGATTTTGGACGAATACACTACTGCAGTCCCTCGCACGACTTGGGGTCCAGCAGCCGATTCTTTGCGCTCGGGTTCTCTCACAAAAGCTCCGCCTTCGGTCGACTTTCCACCTCTTGCTGGCTATCTTGTCAAATACCAAGACCCCAAACAAGCCGATACCATCATGAAGGTGCAACAAGAATTGGACGAAACCAAAGTGGAACTTGGCCGGACGATAGAGAGCATTCTTCAAAGGGGTGAAAAGCTGGACTCGTTGGTTGAGAAAAGTAACCAGTTGAGCTACAGCTCGAAAGCCTTTTACAAGACGGTGAGCATTCTGGGCACTTTGTTGATTCGAGCGACAGTTTCTTATGCATTCACGCGTCGCAGAGCAAACAACAGGTACATCTCTAGTGAAGAGCTACTACATTGCTGTATGCTAATGCCTTTTTGCCAACAGAACTCGTGCTGTGGCATGTCTTGAGGTCGATGTCATTTTAGAGTTATATGATCTATAATGGCAGTATCTTGATGTAATTGATACCCTGTGAATGGCATCCTGCTCCTTACCATTGTCCGTGCAGTCCTTTGAAAATAAAATTTAAAATTGATTCTCCACGAACAGCTACCACCATGATGAGCTTGGCAGGAAACAGCAGTAGAGCTCCAGAGGCTTCTACATCGACGCAAAAAGCTTCCTCGTCTGCCTCACAGGTGCTGCCAGCTTCAGCGGCTCTCGAGCATCTCGAAACATACGAAAAGCGCGATGGTCTGAGCTTGCAAGAGTTGACGGATGGTAGGGCAGGCGGAGTAACGTACAACGACTTTTTAGTGCTGGTGTGTTGCCGACATTCTCAACGTTGCTCAGCGACGCAGGCTGAAGCAAATCTCTTTTTTCTTCACTTCAGCCAGGTCACATTGACTTTCCAGCGAGTGCTGTCAATTTGGACACCAACGTCACTAGAAATGTGACGCTCAAGACGCCTTTCCTTTCCTCGCCCATGGACACTGTCACAGAGACGGAAACTGCAATCTCAATGGCTGTGGGTGCTCATTCCTTCTCTGTGTACGGACACGAGCATGATGCTTAGCTCACAGCTACTCGGAGGTCTTGGTGTCATTCACCACAACATGTCACCTCAAGAGCAAGCGGATATGGTCCGTGCAGTCAAAAAGTTTGAAAACGGCTTCATCAACGACCCAGTCTGCCTGACTCCTCAAAATCTGGTCGCCGATGTGCTTGAGTTGAAGGCGAGATATGGCTTTTGTGGAATACCAGTAACAGGTGAGGTATCATCTCTTCATCTTCCCCTCCTTTCAATCTTCATCTGATGAATACTAAAAATCACAATGACCTTCGTTCTTCCGAAGGTATCTCTCTTGGACGGTGTATAACCTCTTTGAAACAATATGTGGAGATCGATTAAATCTATTCTTGTCTGATCTGCTGCCCTTCAAGCCCTCTCTTGTTCAAGCTGAACCGTAGCTGATGGCATGATTTGCTCAACAGACACCGGCAAGCTGAAAGGCAAACTGCTGGGTATCGTCACAGCCCGTGACATTCAATGGTGCTCCCCATCTGCGACACTGCAATCTGTCATGACTACCGATATTGTTACTGGCAAACAAGGCATGACGCTCGAAGAGGCCAACAAGATTCTGCGCAACTCCAAAAAGGGCAAGCTACCTGTCGTAGATGCTGAAGGGCGACTACAAGCTCTTCTAGCGCGATCCGATCTCCTCAAAAACAAGGATTATCCGCTTGCAAGCAAAAAGCCAGACAGCAAGCAACTTCTATGTGCTGCTGCCATTGGCACTCGCGAACCAGATCGCGCTCGCTTAGCCCTGTTGGTCGAATCCGGACTCGACATTGTCATTTTGGATTCCTCTCAAGGCAATTCCACATATCAGATCGAGATGATCAAATGGATCAAAGCTACATATCCTTTACTCGAGGTGGTTGCCGGCAATGTTGTAACGCGAGAGCAAGCTGCCCAACTGATTGCTGCTGGCGCCGACGGCCTCCGCGTTGGTATGGGCTCCGGGTCAATCTGCATCACACAAGAAGTGACGGCAGTCGGGCGGCCACAGGCAACAGCTGTGCGGGCGGTAGCTGAATTTGCCCACAAATTTGGCGTACCGGTCATTGCAGATGGCGGCATATCAAATGTGGGACATATTGCAAAGGCCTTGTCTCTCGGAGCTTCGGCTGTCATGATGGGAGGGCTGCTTGCTGGAACTTCCGAAACGCCCGGCGAATATTTCTACAACGCAGGTCAGTTACCTCCTTTTGGATCTGATGTAAATGAGCATTGAATTTTTTTCGTCCATAGGCCAAAGGCTGAAAAAGTACCGAGGAATGGGTAGCATCGACGCAATGGAGCATCAGAAGCCTGGGAAAAGTGGCGCAGGGATGGTCGACAACGCCGCCGCATCGCGCTATTTCTCGGAGGATGCTGTCGTTAGAGTCGCGCAGGTAATATTGGCTGATGGATACCATACCGAGATGCTCACACTGTCCACTAGGGCGTGACTGGCGCGGTCCAAGACAAGGGTTCTCTTCGAAAATTCTTGCCGTATCTGCACACTGGATTGCAGCACAGGTCAGTGACGTGCACCTTCTCGACTTGTAGCTTATGTTCGACCGGCAGCATGCAAGACATGGGCATCAAAACGCTCAAGGACTTGCAAGCTAAAGCCCGCTCTGGGGAATGTGTGTATATCTATGTCGAGAATGACATCCATGCTTACATTTTGCTACCAGTGCGCTTCGAGTTGAGAAGTAGTTCGGCGCAGGTCGAGGGTAACGTTCACGGGTTGGTGTCATTCGAGAAGAAGCTGTACTCTTGATAGTCTCGCTGCTCTCATATGTATGCCAGGCTGTCATAACTTACAAGAATGAATTGTTACATAACTTGACCTTGATCCATCACTTTATACCCGCTGCGATGATATCTCGAGCCGAGACAGCAAAGGGCAAGAAAGCTTCTACAAAGGCTAACAAGAAGAGCAGAGTCGCGCTGGGCGACAAGTCTGTGCGAGTTGCGAAAAAATCTGCAGCAGAGAGATCACTGGAGGAAGAGCTCTTTGGCAATTTGCAACCACCTCCAGCGGTCAACAAGGGCAAAGGAAGGGCTGCACTGGATTCAGAGCTGGTGGAAGGAGGAGCAGGTGATATTATCGCAGACGAGCAAGTGAGTCGAACTATCTTGTTTCTGGACTGCGCCGGCACTGTGCTCACGTGTCCTCCTGTTGCAGCTCTTTGTCATTGATAACACATCAACTCTGCTTCAGCCCGATCATGCTTCGACTGATGGCAAGTCAAACGAAAAATCTCTGTCAGATCAGCAGCATAGTGCGAAGCCTGCCCTATGGCATGATCCAGCAGATGCCGCTATATCTGTATCTCTAGCAAATGACAATCGTCTGCGCAAGTTGCGCGGCTCTGCAGCAGAAGACATTGTTACTGGCTCTCAATATGAAGCGAAACTGCGAGCGTACCATCAAAAGGTCAATGGAACACCTGCATGGGCTTCTGCTGCTCGAAAACGAGCGAGAGCAGATCCAGAGGATGGCGTCGAGGAAGACAAGTTGCTTCAATCCACATCTGCTGGCCTCAAAAAGTTGCATCGTTCCGGTCCTCTGCCTTCCCTACTGTTGGACGTTGAGCGAGTACGGGATGCCAACCACGAGGTGTCTACAAGTGTAAGCAGCATTACTTTATGGCTACTGTTCTACAAACTCACATAGCACCCAAACGTGCAGGCAGCAATCATGTCCAGCGAATTTCACCCGTCCAGTGATGTGCTTTTCACAGCCTCGGCTGATCGCCGACTACGCCTCTTTCAAATCAACGGTCACACAAATCCTCTACTTCAGTCCATCCATGTTCCCGAATTGCCCTTGGCCAAAGCCAAGTTTCATCCATCCGGATCAACTATCATTCTGACGGGACGAAGCAAGCCTTACTACCTGACCTACGATCTACAAGCGGGTAAGATAACGCGCTCTGCTGCTCATCTACGTCCAACGAATTCAGGGTCCATGCTCCAACGTGAATTCAAGTTTTCACCCGATGGATCGGTCCTGGCAGCAGTGGGCGAAGGGGGACACATTCATCTGATTGACCATAAGACTTCATCGATAGTCGGGGATGTCAAGGCTAACGGGTTGGTAGAGGGGCTTTGTTGGACTAAAGGCGGTTTGGAGCTTATTTCGCTAGGCAAAGACTCGCAGATATATGTGTGGGATGTCCGGATGCAGCGATGTATTGGTCGCTGGGCAGATGATGGAGGTTTCAGTGCCTTGGGAATGGCAAGCGATGCCAGAGAACAATACGTCGCAACAAGGTGCGCAAGCCGACATCTGCAGCACTTTTATAAGTGCTGAACGTGTTGTCAGCTCTTCCACTGGAATCGTCAACCTGTATTCGCACGAAGAGGCGGCTCGCGCTGGCCAATCAGGCGAGACTAGCTATTGCAAACCACTCAAAACCATTACAAATCTCACAACAGCGGCAACTACTTTATCTTTCAACCACGACTCGCAGCTCCTTGCTTTAGCTTCGAACGCAAAGAAAGACTCTCTAAAGATGGTACATTTGCCCAGCATGACGGTGTTTTCCAACTGGCCAACAGTAAAAAGTCCTTTGGGTGTGATCACAAACGTGGCCTTTTCCAAGATGAGCGAGTATATGGCTGTGGGAAATGAGAAGGGCAAGGTTGTTTTGTACATGCTGCCCCATTTCGCTCGCAAATAGATGCTACTGTTTCGCTATGCTTGCAAAGCCGCACAAACTTTGTCCCATGCCGCTGCATCGGAACAGAAGCTCGGCGCATGGCTCCAAGTGACAATTCAGCATTTTCTTTTTGCACTTGCCCTGGACAACCGTAATTGTGCAAGACCTTTCCATACCATGCCATTTCATACCGCTTAGATGGTCCTCTTTGCAAATATGCCAAAAGTGGTGACGTTCCCTTCGCCTACGTCCTGGCACCCGACCCCTTTGCAATCATCCACCAAACAAAGCCCAAACTCTAGCCCAGCTTGTTTTGAACACACTGCTACGGCTTCTGGATGTGTCGATGCATATTGCGCTGCCGCAGATGTAGAGTCTGTTTTCTGCTGCGTCGCAGAGGGGAAATGGTTTTGCAGATACAGCTGACACTGCCCAAGAGCCTGTTTCGACCAGAGCAGAGCATAAGTACAATGCACATCAAGCTTGTTGTTTGCTCAGACCTGCGGATGGCTGACAATGTGGGTCACGGCCTGACCTGATGCTGCTGCAAGTGACCTCATTACAGAATGCCGAATTGTGAGCTGAATCTGAGCGAGCTCTTGCAAAGCATCTGCTTGTGTGGAAGAGAGGAAGTCATGCGTCTCTACCACTGGGCCTTGAGATGAGTTGTGCAAGGGGATGCAAATGCAGTGGAGATCAGAGGATTGCGAGAGAAGTGCATTGAAGGTTTCTACTCCATAAGGATGAGTCTTGGACCTGAGTGAGCTTGTCAGAGCAAGGAGCCAAGCTGACCTGTTATGGTATCGTAAGCGACGTATTCGGTGGAAGCAGCATTTTGACTTGAATTGCCTCGAAAGTGTAACAAAGCAGCCTACAAGACGACAGGATCAGAGAGCGTGCCTTTCGACACAGGTCTTAGAGGTCGAGTACTTCGTGTGTATAAGTCCCTCTAGGGCCTAAGTAGCCAATTTTGACTGGCATCCGATATCTCTCTTGGACGACCTTTCGGGCGAAATGTTCTCTTCAACTTCTTCACGCGCCTTGCAGCCCACGAATGGCGGATCAAGGCAGGCAAGCTCTGCTGCTGGCAAAGATGGCAAAGTCGACGTGTCAAAGTGGAAATATCCCCATCGTCTGAATTTCTATGAACGCGCGCCGAATGAAGAGATCACGATAGAGCAATTCGAGTCTTGGGCAATAGATCGTCTCAAGGGTGAGCTATATGGCCCACGCGAGCAAGCGTCAGCCTAGGCGAACCAACTGAGCACTCCTTCCCATGTAGTACTGGCAGAAATTGAGTCGTGTTTGGTTCGCAATAGATCGCCCGAAGAGCTACGCGCCGTTGTCGGTCCACGACTCAAGGCGTTTCTGCCTTTGGCCAGCAATACGGCTCGCAGTGTTGATGTTCAAGCCGAACGCGTCAAAGACTACATCAGTCATTTCGTACTGCGACTTGCCTTTTGTCGGTCGTAAGCTGCCTCACGCCTGATGCGCTGCCCGTGTAACGCAATGCTTCACATCTCTAGAGAGGAGCTCAGAGCCAAGTTCATCAAGACTGAATCCATCTTGTTCAAATTGCGATGGGAGGAGGACGATAAGGCGGAACAGCAGCACTTCATGGAAACTCTAAACCTCCAATGGCAGCCGGTAAGTGTGGTGGACTTCAACACCGTACTGGCTATATATTCACCTTGGAGTAGGTTTCCGAATCAGAAAAGGCAATGTACAAAGAGAAGCTCAAGGATTCCTCGCCTGGCATCAAAGTTGATCAAGAGTCCTTCTTCAAGGTGGGTTTGATGTCCTCAAAGACTTTCAACAGCCTCTCAGACAATCTTTTAGGTACCTTGGACCAAAGTCGCCGATCTGGTCAACTCGCGGAGAGTCTTCCTGGCAGCAGGTCAAGCCTACGTTCCTCAGAGGGATCAGTTCTCTTTGATACTGGCCGAATTTCAATCAAGGCTGAACAAGGCTCTTGATCTTACCTCGCGCGCTCTGCCTCGGCTAGACGAAGATGATCGATTATTGCCTGTCCTCGAACACTTGTCAATGGGATTCTTGGCCGGGGTCACCAGCCAGTACACAGCAGCTGGCCTTGAAGACAAGGACTTGGAAAAGGTCACGGCAGACATGGTTGATGCTCTCGCGCGACAGCATTTCCCACTCTGCATGCGAAATTTACACGATAACCTTCGCGAGAAGAAGCATCTGCGACATTACGCGCGTCTGCAGTACAACCTGTTCTTGAAGGTTTGACAGCACATGACTTACATGGATAATATGTCTGATCTGACGTATGCAGGGTATTGGCATGCCAGTAGAAGAAGCTCTCGTATTCTGGCGCAAAGGTTTCTCGACCATGTCCGATGACAAGTTCAACAAAGAGCACAAGTATAACTTCCGTCATGGCTACGGTTTGGAAGGCAAGCGTATGAACTATCCGCCCAAGAAGTGTGTCGAGACATGTGCTGCCCTGTCCATAAGCTTATATGGGCGCTTTCAGTTGCCAACGGATCATTACGCAAGATCAGCCCGGCCCTCATGATTCTCATGGCTGTCCATTCCGACACTTCTCGGAACAGGCGTTACTCAACTCCCTGTCGTACACCTACAACATCTCGGCACCAGTTGATACCAAGGAGCTACTTGATGCTGTCAAGGGTGGACATTACCACGTCGCCTGTACACGGGTGTATGAAATTACACATCGAGACCAGGGTGTAAAGAAAGGCGATGGGTCAGTCACTTGTACAGCTCACATCATCGCCTACGCTTACTTAAAATGCTGATCTAGTGTCGGGTCTGGCGAATCGGTCTCGCATCCAAATTTGTACTACGAGCGTAGTCTGGCGCTGACGAGGCCTTCAAAGGAAAAGGAAGAGATGCTGGTCGACACGTAGTGTACAGTAGCAGGCGAACGCATTCATGCATCATTGATATGGTTGTGGCTCAGTTCATTGGCATCCCGGTCACTGGCTACGCCGCTACTTTACAAGTTCCTCTGCGAAGCCAACGGAAAAGAGTTTTGATGTGCAAGCGGCTACTATCTATGAATCATCCTTGCTGCTTGAGCTCTTGATTGATAGCGAAAGCCCTCCCTTTGAATTTGCTCTTCGCCGCCAACGTAATGTCATGCAAGTCTTGGGTTTGAGACAAGCATGAGATAAGGACAGGGGCGATGGTGAATGGTGTGGGAAGAGACTGAACAGAGCCACGAAGAGTGGAGAGAGGCGGAAGTTTTCGAATTGACGGAGCTGGTGATGAAGCGAAGCAGATCGGGACTTGCATTTCGAGGCTACGTACAATTTGTTGGTATTCGGTATGTGAGCTTTTTGGGTGATGCATCCTGCTCGACCGCATTGCGCGAATTCAGGTTGCGACCTTAATAAGAGCTTCGATTTCGATCTTGGCCTGAATGTTATAACATTTTGACCCGGCCAATCGTAGAGAGGCGCAGACAACCTTCGATTCCAGCAAAAGGAAGAGGTTGTCCGATGCAGCGATTGGCCAGGCTTCGATATGTGGCCAGTATTTGTCGAAGGTGTCGGCTATCGCTTTCTCTTTGAGGCTGGAAGTAGACTACCATCTTCCGAACCCGAGTCTTCGCCTGCCAATTCATCAGAATCAGAAGTATGAGATTCATGTGTTGAAAGCTGGTGACCGGATCAGAAACATAGAACAAGGGTCACTTTCAGCTCACAAGGTCTAGCATGGCGTGTACGTAAGACTCGCCGGGCGATACATTGCTAGCTTCTTGGCTGCGATAGAGAGCGAGAGCAGTTCGAAAATATCGCTGAGCTTCTGCCAGGCCATGCACCGGTCGATCGATGCGGAAGCTGAGATCATTGTTGGAAGGGAGAGCAGCCGGGTTGCGTGCCTCTACAGCAGGAGAAGAGGATGACTGATGCGCCAGCGAGAGTGCTAAAAGGGCAGCACAACAATGCAGATCTGGGTCGTCGGAGTATGGGAATGATGGCAGATACCTGTAGACCAATCAGATATGGCCAGGTTCACACAGAAACGACGTACACTTCGACGCCCTCCAAAGCTTCGCGCATACGGCCATCAGCTATGCGCGATAAAGTCCGTTCGCGAAGACCGACAAGACCTCGGGTAGGTAACACCGTCGTGCCAGATTGAGAGCGGCTGCTGCTTGGTGAACAGCCAGCTGACAGAAAATGACGGGCAAAAGCTTGAAAACCTGCAAGGTTTAGATTGGCTTCCGAGCACCGAACGATGATAGCCCAGCAGCGAAAGGCGCGGTCCAGTTGCTGACGCTGCAATGACAATTCCATCAAGTCCAGCACACGCCTGATGTGGGCAGCGCGCAAGCTGGTTGAAGGTCTGAGCGAATGCAAATATCCATGACTCTCCCTGGAATAATTATGCATCACAGAAGAGCGGTCGTAAAGGGTTTCAAATGTTGGCTCCGTCATCTTGCTTTGGTCCTCTTTGCCTGCGAGTTGGTGCAAGAACAACCTTTGCCAAAGGAAAAATTCCGCGAGTCCTGCAGTCGGCCTTCGGGTCAGGAGCAAAATCAATTTTGTAAGAAGAAGAAAAAGTCTGTGCGCTTGCAGAGACTGGAAGGAAAGGTTGGCTAGACTTCAAGGAGCAGGAAAAGGGCATTGTCCAAGCATTTCCCTCTCTCGAAAGTGGTGCTTGCCTGGTCCCATCGCTGGCTTTGAACGTGAGACTTGTTGCCGGCTCTGCTTTGTGCTGAAAGCTCACAAATTTGATGCCCCGGACGATAGAGCAACCTCGCTTTTACCGGTCATCTCTATAGGATACTGTGTTGCTGCACATTCAAACCAGACACGCACCGCTGCCCTTTCTGTACTTCGATCGCTACACGTGAGACTTCTCCTGCACATCTCCTACAAGCCCTAACGGTGACCGTATGTTAGCTTGTGTACTGTAATCCTTGCTTTCGCCCCGACCTTTTCAACTCTACATTCAGCGAATCCCTTCGCTTGATCCCTTCGCTCCCGCTCAAGGTCACAAATGTCTGACCAGCCTGGTGTACGCTTTGCTCTTGCGGATGCCAGCCAAGTCAATGCGCTAGGTCGACCCAATCATCTGGTTGAGAGCAGCTCTGGCGGTGCTCGGCTTTCTTTGCTCGGCCCAAAAGCTAAAAGTGACAAGATGGAGCACTTCTTGGACCTTGCAGACGGCGTAGGTCTTGTTCTGCCAAATGTGTCTGTCCGTGGCTCAATGTGTCCATTTCAAAAAGTCTACCCGTCCGTCACCGAGCTCTGAAGAGATGCAAGCAGTGCGTCAAATACGTTTGCCTTGGGTGCATCCACATTGATTCGATCTCATCTGTCCCAGCGTCTGGAAAGGAAGCGGTCAGAGTATGAAAAGCAACGGGAGAAGCAAAAGCTGGCGTTCGAAGCCCAGGTCCGTTGGCCTCATTCTGACCGTTCGCGTTCGCTCAAGTCATCAAAGATGAAAGCACTCCAAGCACAGCAAGAAGCTGAAGAGGCAGAATTGCTTGGCGCTACGCCTACAGCATCCGAATCTACACCTCATGTTTTGAAAGCCTCTATGGCGACATCAATGAGCGCGCCTGCAAGCCCGCCTCCTGCTGGATCTTCTTCTGGCTCAAGCTTGGAAGACTACTACCGCGAGGCTTCAGCGTCAGAGCGTGACGGCATGCTCAGCAACGGCAAGACCTCACGCTTTGCTCGCAGCAAATCGGGCAATGACCTCTTCGCCTTTGGACGAGGCAAGGACGGCTCCTCGTCTGGATCATCTTCCCCTGTGCAAGAGATATCGGCTTCTGCAAGTTCCTCTTCATTTGGCTCGACCGCAGTACCAAGCGCGATGACCATGAGCGAGATCATCGGTGGCACAACAGCCAATGGCGCCAGGAAAGCATTGCCGAAAAGTCTTCCAAGTAGTCGCCGCCAATCGAAAAACGAAGAGGACAACCGGTCGATGGCGCACGCTTTTTCAAAGCTAGCTATGACAGAGTGAGAATATAAACCAGTGTTTGCATCATAAGTTCAGTATTGATTGCTTTGGCATTAGTCGCGACGGCAGAAGAGCAGCATCGGATGCTCCTTTGCTGACGAGCTTCTTGTTCGATGATGAATTGGACTCGGATCTACACAGTAAGCCAGACGCTTGCTCGTCATGCGTAATTTCGTTGATCAGGCTGTAAAGCTTCGCTGGGAGGTCCTTGGAACGACGACGATAAATTCCCGATACTAGTCCGCCGAGACAGCTTTCCTGGTATTGTAAGCGCCACTTCTTCTCCTTTATTTGGAATACTTATCCCCTCCGCCTAGCTTTCGGCTTCATCTGCCGCACTGGATCTGGCACCTTTGTCCCACACCTCACCCAAAGCCAATTACCGGCAAAGTGACAGTTCTCTAGCTTCGCGAGGCTCCGAATGGCCTTCCTTCGAGAGCTCTGCAGACCACGCACGACAGACTCAAGGTCTGCCTCCCGCTCATTCTTCTGCTCTCCAGCTGCAGTCGCCGCAGCAGTTCCGATCACCCTCGGTCTCCAAGTCAAACCATGTGCCTTCATCGCCTGTACACAATCTTGGCACTGGAAGTGGACGAACCTCGCCTGTGGTTGAATTCGGTAGCCCAGGGAAGCGCGCGGTTGGGCTTGGCATGTCGTCGACAGCTCCAAACAGCCCTCAGGATGCTCGATTTGGAAACAAGCGATCGAGTCTGGTTATGCCTTCCGCCGCGTCAATGAGCAGTCCTTTCGCTACCGATTTGTCCGCTGCAGTGAGTGTTTTGTCTTGGAACTCTAGCAAGAATCTGACCCTTTGCCTGCCAGTTCGCAAGCCCAGGCTTCAGCCCTTACCAAGCACCCAACGCCGCAATGACTGGGAACCACCATCCTGAACATGGACTTCATGCTGCTCATCTCGAACCTCAGCAAGCTCGAATGTCAATGTATCAGTCTCAATCAAATCAGAACCGAGGATACAGTGGGCTGCCCAAAAGTGCCAATCAAGCTAGTGTTGGCAGGAGGATGGATGATGATGTGAACCGGTTTGCGGGATTGCGTCTTGAAGATCTGCAGGGCGACATGGCTTCGCTATGCAGAGACCAACATGGGTGTCGATTTCTGCAGCGCAAGCTCGAAGAAGGCAACCCCGACTATCGAGACATGATCTTTTCCGAGATCTACCCACATTTCGCTGAACTCATGACCGATTCCTTCGGCAACTACTTGGCCCAACGATTGCTTGAATTTTCGACCGACGAGCAGAAGAACATTCTCATCGACAGCATTCATAATGATCTGGTCAACATTTCGCTGAACATGTCAGTCATCTAAACCTAAGTCTTGGCTGTCGCTTATCTGATTTTGTGGATCCGCAGACATGGGACGCGAGCAATTCAACGGCTTGTCGACCACTTAAACACTCCACGACAGATCCAATCACTCGTCAATGCCCTTCATCCACATGTTGTTCTCTTGATCAAAGACTTGAATGGCAATCACGGTCGGTCTCACGCTAGCAGCTCACTCATGATGACTGATCAAATTGCCAATGGTCTCCAGTCGTGCAAAAATGCTTGAATTCGCTAAAACCGGAAGAAAATCAGTTCATCTACAACGCAGTAGCTGAAAACTGCGTCGAAGTCGCTACTCACCGTCACGGCTGCTGTGTGCTGCAGCGATGCCTAGATCATGCGACTGAAGCTCAACGTGTTCAATTGGTAACTGAAATCACCTATCAATGCCTCACTCTGGTTCAAGATCCGTTCTCGAACTATGTCGTCCAATACTGCTTGGAATTCGACCGCCGATTCGTGGGAGCCATCATCAGACAGTTTCAAGGCAACGTATGCGCTCTAAGCTGTCACAAGTTCAGCTCCAATGTGAGTATCGTCACCGATGCCGCTACGGCTTAACGACAGGAGACTGATATTGCTTGTAACAGGTGATTGAGAAATGCTTGCGAGTCGCTGAGCCGGACGGAAAAAGGCTCCTCATTAGTGAAATGCTGGAACGTGGTCGCTTGGAACGCCTTGTCAAGGACAACTTTGCCAACTATGTTGTCCAGACAGCTTGTGACTTTGCGGAACCGGTTCAACGGGAACAGCTGGTGTCGCAAATCAGGCCTCTGTTGCCTATGATTCGTAACGTACATGCCAGCATCTTGCAGTATTGGCCGTAACCTCATCTGCGCTGGTTGGCTTTCTTAGACTCCCTACGGCAAACGTATAGCTGCTCGTATACAAAGAGGTCCTCAACCTCAAGGTCCTGGCCGCTTCGTTCCGTACCACTCGATGAGCGGCGCGTTTGCTTACGGGCCACCAAACGGCGCAATGCCGTATGGCCATTCGCAACATCACATTCAAGACGGATATCTTCCTCCTCAACAGAGATCCTTTAGCTTGGGCGCACCTGCACAACTTTCAAATTCCGTAGGGGCATTCCTGCCCTTCGCGCCTCAAGAGTACTCTGCACAACAATCGCCAAACACTGGCTTCGGCCCTACATTCATGTGAATACAGCAGCATCAGCACCAAAACCGACACGTCATCAGTCATACATCTTTCATGCCAAAAAAAACACAAACCCCTCGCAATAGCTTGATCATTTGCAGCACACAATTTTGTGTCTTTGGACAGCTCACTCGCTCGCCAAAGCTACAACTCTGCCCAACATTGCGACCTGGAACTTGTATTGGTTGTACTTATTCACGCATGGGCATTATGGACCTCAAAGGCTACGGGTGTCGTGTTCGCCTGCCCGGCTTGGTCTTTCATTGTACACGTATTTTCACTCGCATAGTCATCAAGCGGTGCTTTGCACTCATATCAATTGTTGCTTCGCGTTGTCCTCAATATAGACATCCGTTTTCAGATTTTACAAGTAACCACCACAAGATCCCAGGTCTCCTGTCTCGAGATACCCTACCTTGCTTGAACGTTGTAGAATTGTTCGGTCTCTCACTTCCACCTCATTCCCGTTCGAGTGTTTCCCGGTCGAGCACACTACTACAGCATGAGCACAAAGGCAAAAGCCAAGAACAAGAGCAAGGCGGGCGTTGTCGCGCAAAAGGTGCCAGAAGCTACTTTGCGCTACTACAAGGAATGTCTAGAGGTGTGGATCCTTTGCAACCGTGCAAAGCTATCCGCTAAAAGACGCGTCATGAATGATTGACAGCTGCTGCTGGTGCCTGACATTGACGACCTCATACTACCAGCAGAAGACCTTTTGCGACCCAGAACAGATGCACGCAAGATAAATGGCCCAGCGGAAACCTCTTTACGCCAAGCATCGCCTAAAAGACGCAAGATTGAACAAGAGAATAGCTCTCGACTGCACAGCGTGGTCGCCAACTCCTCGTCCTCATATGAGCCTCTAGGGAAGGTTGCAAAGGCAAGGAGAGGAAAGGCTTCCCCTATACAGTAAGTCGCCGAGTCCAGTAGTTGGTGACCTTCAGCGACTCACCAATCTCACGTTACCAGGCCGAATACTGCTGCGATTTTGGACAGCTCAGGTCTCTCCGAGGTTGCTAAGGCCGAAGCTCCCGAGCAAGTAATAGACGCAGCCCCTTCGCCAAGCGGTGCTGCTACCTTGAAGGTCCCTCAAATGGGACTGCCAATCGAAGATCAACCTGTTTCGTCAGATCCAGTACCTGAGATGGCGCCGCGAGCAGAACTCAGGCCATTCGCAACACACACCGGGCAAATGAATACAGACTCTCGGCCAATCGAGACAGTTGAAGCAAAGGACGCAAGGTCCAATCCTGTCGAACCAGCCTTCAATCGGGAAAAGCTGAAAGCCCTATCGCGCATGTGAGCTTCCAAGCCCTCTACGCGACAATTAACTCATAGTGGTTACCCACGCATACACAGCGCTCGAGCAAAAGGTCGCACGCTGAAGCACGCTGGTGACGCCAGATTACGTTCTCCGGCAACAGGCAACAGACCTTCGCCCGAAAGCTATCAGCTATGTGTCTTCGAGCAATGCGATTCACTTTTGCTCTATGTATATTCCTTCTGGTGCGACGACCTGCTCAACGGTCGTACCGATTCTCTGGGCCGATATACGAAGCCTATACCGGATGTTCGTAATTGGAGTACTATTGGGGGCTTAGCGGTAGTAGTGAGACAACGTGCAGAACAGGAGCGTTTGAGCGCGATTGTGTCCCTTTTGTAAGCTATGCAGCGCTGTTCTGCTCCGTCGGCTGACGTTTGCTGGCATAGGAACTTGGTGGAAGCCCTGATAGAGCAACACATTCAAGCTCAAGAACGCCGCAACCTGTATGCACTCATCAACAGTCCCACTACAGCGCGCAAAGTCGCCAGCCAACCTCCTAACGGGTCACTTAACGGAAGCACACCCGAATCTTCAGCAGCCTCCCCGATCACCCACAATCTACCGCCTGATGCCGCAAACCGGAGCACGGTGAAGGCACAAGACGGATTCCTGGCTCATTCGCTGAAAATGGAAAAGATTGCAAAGCTGCTCTCCGACTCTCAAGACATTCTGTCCATCGCCTCTCTGCAACAAGAGCATAAGCTGCCAGAGTTAGCGCGGATATGCACGACTTCCGAAACACGGCGTAGAACAGTCGCTGAACCGAAGCAGCCATGGCGCTTCGCCTGGGGTCTAGAAACCGACGCTTCACATAGCATGTTGTGCCAAGCTGTTTGTTTCGGCAGGGCCTTGATTGAGCAGCTCGCGCTTCAAAGGGGCCTGGACTACAAAACGACATGGTCAGAGGACTGATATGGGGATGCCGAATTGATTGAGAAGGTGGCTAAGTACGCCGAGTGTAGGTTATAGGCTGCTCTTCTGTGTATGTAATATCTGCGAACGCTGCTGGAATGCGGTCTATGCATCACGCAAGTACCCAGCATTCTGGTTCATGCACAAGATGAACAGCTACACTGATCTTGGATGCTCACATACAGACAGAGAAAGTAAGTAAGCCGCGAACGGTTTCTGCAATTGCGGAAGAAGGGCATTCCAATTCAGATCGAATGCGAGAAGTCGATCCTTGATTAGTCCGAGCGACGCTCGTCGCGGGTGTGCAGGCAATGAGCGAGACACAGACATGCACTAGAGGATTCATTTCAAACTGAGACAGACAGGAGAACGGGTTTCGCAATAGCACAGGGCATCGGAGATGTTTTGGCGCGGGAAAGCAGCAATCTAAGGACAAAACCCACTAAACCAAAGCTACTCGAGCATGTTTGATCAACAATCGTCTAACATGGTCACCACAATGTCTCGAATTATCATTTATGCTTATTATCAGATGCCTGTAAGAAAATCCTGGATGAAGTCGACCGTCCGCTCCGGAGGCCAACTTTCATTCGCTGAGATACTAGGAAGGGTCGCTTGAGCTCCGACCGAGGGGGCGGCCAGGGTACAACGTTGAGGGAAACAGGTGTTTGTAGTGAGTAGAGGCGGTCACTGTGTGTGTCGAAGGGCAGACAGAAGCCAAAGTCACATGGCGAGTGAAACACGTGACCCGCAGACCGCTCCATGACCAAATTGTTCTCCTCAAGCCTTGTACAGGTAGTCTCTCGGTATATGATGACAGCCTTGGTGCGCACATCGGTAGCGTGCTGAGACTTTTAAATTGCAAAAAGGTCTGCTTCCATTCAAGCGATTCTTCCCGGAAAGTCGCCAAGCGCAGTCGGTAAGTGTCAGGGTAAACCCTGACCACATGTCTGACTTTCCCGACCTTTTTGCTGAATTTCAGCTTCACCTTTGTCCAACTTCCTTGTTTGTCAGTACTGTTTATTTCAATACGTCTTCATTGGTACTGCAACCCACTCTTGTCTGGCAACGAGCTAAGTCACCCGCAAGCGCCTCACCGATATACACATACAATACCACAAAGCTGGACAGGTCAGGTAGCTTTGTGATATCTGCTGTATGGTAGAGAATATGTACTGAACACTGAGGAAAAAAAGTCAAAAAAGCTTTGTGAAGAACCGAACATAATGTCCTTTTCTGAATCCTGATGCTCTTTTGAGTCAGCATTTTTCGTGACATGACCGAGATACTGATAGCTTACAATCTATCATTCGCAACGATATAGTGCGTGTGTGCGTTTCAACGGTCATCAGCTCAAATTGTCTCCTGTTTAGCTTGACGGTTGAGGGCAGTCACGTTTTGGCCGAGCTGGCAGACAAGACTGTCCTGTCAGATACCTCACGCACATTTTGGACCTATACACAAGACTAAGGTGAACGACCGCAGTTCATTCGCTTCTGAAGACGTCCAATAGACTGGAGATCGTTGTATTACGGTGAAACAACTGACGACGGGCTTAGAGCCCTTGTAAAAACAGTACTGAGCTGGCCGAGCCCTTGGAAAGACTTCACAACGCGAATTCTTGACAAGGAAAAGAACATCGATGTTGCTTTACGTCATTTTACTGCGATCAAGAGTGCTTAAGTATTTTCTTTTGGTCCAGTGGTGTTTTTGATTGATCTTTGTCACTGATATCTCGCAAGACACTGCAACTCAAATATTGCAGCTCTACACTCAGTATAATCATGCGAGCTGATAGGTGATTGATTGCTTACTTACAAATACTTGACCGAGCATAGCGTCTAAACACCGGAAAATGTTCTTGCCGCTTGTGATAGGGCTGTGTCGTCAACTACTAGGGCAAATCGTGATCTCAAAAAGGAATATAATCTTAACTGATAAGGTCAAAATGTTTGACGGACTAGCTGTGTCGAAGAATGATGGTTTGTAGGCTCATCAGCTTGTTCTGCTTCTCTACTGACAAGATTTCCAGTATGTCCAGATTACATAGGTTTTGCTTGGCCGATTGTATCTGAGGTGGAAGGTAAATTACTAGTATTCTGACTGTTGTATTATTCCGCAGTATCAATCAAACACACTGGACCAAAAATACTTAAGCCCTCTTTATCGCAGTAGAATGACCCAATTCAACAGATGTCGTCAAAATTCTCATAAATCGCAGAAAAAATACTTCGTACGAGCTCACACAAGCCAGAAGAATTTTTGCTTGCAGATATAAGGGTCACAAGTCTCGATCACCGCTGTCGTGCGTCTTTTGTACCAGAGGAGTACAAAATACATGTGATACGATAGCTGTCACTACTCTATCCCCTGCCATTACTGAACATTGCTCACACACAGTTATAGTTCGTGAGACGTTAGCCGAAAGTCCACGCCTACAAGGTGTGATCAACAGCGTCCAATTGAATTGACTTTGTCCGTTGCACAGGAGGAAATAAGCGGGTATCAGAACAATCCGCAGCAAACGGCTGCATCAACAAATTGCATATAGATCAAAACATAAAAAGGGCAGTAGCTCAGAAGAAAAATACTTATTTGTAGACATGCACGTCGTCGGTCTGTGACGTGGCGGGATTGTTATCACTTCTGCAGTAGTCTCTTGTTCTCAACCATCTAACAAGAGACTGCTGTAGGTATGTTGTACACTAGACACAGTGCAATGTAAACCATCTAACAAGAGACTGCTGTAGAACAGGGTTATGAAGCCTCGTGCCTAGAAGCTTTGCAATTCATTACCAATTCAGCTTCAGCAGACAAGTCCCAGAGACCCGTCACGCTTCGCTATAGCAGCTCTTTCGCTTCTAGCCAGACTAGTCAAGCTCCTCAGATCACCACCGTGTCGTAGCGTCGCTCGACAAATCAGCGCAAAAGTCTGTTGTCTTCAAAGTCGACACATCGAGTCTAGCCAGCCTAGACGACTTTCATACGTCCCTGAGACGTCTATCTTCCAGTCCACTGCTCACGCCGTCCTTCGTGCGTCCATCTGTCGACTTTTCGCTCAACTCCGGGAGAGGATTTCAATTTCGCCATGTCAGACTTTCATCATGCTACCTTCGACGAGAGCTCTCAGCAACCTCGTCGCACACCTACTTTGGCTTATAGCAACTATGAAGAATGGCGACGAGCTATTATATCAGACCTTCACAAAGTATCGGGATGGGAACTTTGCAATGGCACAGAGGTCGCACCAATAGCAAAAGAGGATGATCCGCCTACCTTGGTCTACAACAGGGAAAGAGACTGGAAGAAATTGAACCAGGCCGCAATCGGAACGATCCAGGCGACCTTGGACGCTTCCAACTTCGAACTTGTCAGAGAATCTGACAACTGCCAGAGAAGTTTGGATCGAATTAGAAAGCAAGCATCGACAGACATCTGTAGGAAGGACCTGCAATCTTCTCGATTCCCTCTTCTCGCTGCCATACACGACCAACCTGTCTACTTTCGGCAGAGCAAAGTCGCAGATTATGGCTACCTTCAGAGCGTCTCTACCCAAAGGCTACACTCTCGACAACCTTTGCAACCTCATCCTCTCGCTGTCAATCATACGCGAGCTGCCCGACAAGTTCTCCTCTGTCCGGACTACTTTCATCACTTCATCCGAGATCAAGATCCAAGATGTTCTCTCAGCACTGGATGCTGTTCAAGCTCAAGCGGATTATGAGGAGAAGAAGGATACGGATTTGGTCGATGCTTCCTCTACATCATCTCTTCCTCGCGATCAGCCAATTCCTCTTCGAACTTTCAAGTGTCAAGTTCACTCTTCGAACTCACACACCTTTGCCGATTGTCAAGAGTACAAGTCCTTCCTTCAGTACAAGCAGGATAAGGTAGCGGGTCGAGGTGCTTTTGGTCAAAGAGGTCGATGTGGTCGAAGAGGTGGTAGAGGTGGAAATCGCTTGCCGTCTACCCAGAACGCAAATGCTGCTCAAGATGAAGAAGTCGATCAGTCTGCGAACTTTGTTCACCATCCGAACCAGTCAGCTGCGTCTTTACTCTCCTTCGCTTTCAATGCTCATGCTCAATCTCTTCCTATCGCCAATTCAGGAGCTAGCATGTCGATGACTCCACACAAGTCTTGGCTAGTGAATGCGAGAGACAAGAGGGTGCAAGTTAGAGTAGCTTCTGGAAATGTGATCCATTTCGGAGTTGGAAGGCGATGTGGTGTTTCAACCCATCATCAACGGCAGAAGGCTTCGTCCTTACACCATCAAGAATGTCCTCTATGTCCCTGCTCTGCATGCTTCTCTGCTCTCTGTGTTATCGTTGACACGCACTGAAGGTGTACAAGTCTCGATCAAGGGTTCTGTCTTTTCTTTCTTCAGCTCTGCCAAGGACCTTATGTTTACTGCAACGGCCACCTCTCGGCTAGCTCATCTCGATGGCTACGTCTTGTCACCTCAAAGTGCTTACTCGGCGTTGCCAGCAAGCAAACTCGACATGGAGCTCTGGCATAGAAGGTGCTGCCACATCAGCCAAGAGCGTATCAAGAAAGCACAAACCAAAGAGCTCGTCCTAGACCTCAAGATCTCACCTTCCGTGCATGGGGAAAACCAAGATTCTTGCGAAATATGCATTGCCGGCAAATCACACCGATTACCCTTTCCTCCGACCGAATCGAAGCACACTTCAGATGGTGTTATTGTCTCTGACCTCAAAGCACCTCTCATCCAATCCAGAGAAGGCTATCACTATTGGGCAAATTTCACTCATGAACAAAGTGGATACAGATACCACGCTTTCCTGAAAAAGAAGTCAGAACTACCTCGGCACTTTCAGATGTTCTACGAGTTCTGCTCGACGCAAAGCAACATCAAGATCAAAGTGCTCAGAGATGACGCTGGAGGAGAATACATCTCAAATGTGCTTGAAACTTGGCTCGCCTCGAAAGGCATTGTACATCAAAAGACGGCGACCGCATCTCCTCAACAAGATGGCATGTCTGAACGTGGTCATCGAACGGTCGAGAATGCTGTCACATGTATGCTTCAAGAGTCAGGACTACCGACAAATCTTTGGCCTGAAGCAGTCCGCTGTTTCGAATTTGTGTCGAATCGCATGCCATCTTCAGTCAGAGCGATGACGCCTTATGAGTCTTTCTTTGGCCGCAAACCTTCAGCAGCTCGCTTCCGTGTTTTCGGCTCCATTGCATACGCTCACATAATGAAGGACAAGCGAAAGACTTTTCAGGCGAAGATGACAAAGTGCTACATGATCGGTTACGCAGCCAATGTCAAAGCCTGGAGACTCTATGATCCTGTCAAGAAAGTAATCATCGAGTCTCGAGACGTCCTTTTCGACGAACGGCCACCTATCATTGCTCGAAATCATCCGATCAAACTTTTTGAGCTCACCGAGAAACAGCCAGTTCCAGGGGAGGTTGATCAAATACAACAAGTAGAGCCCTCAGTTCTTGAAGAGGAAGCGCAAGTTCCGCGTCCAGCTACACCAGAAGTAGATCCTTTGCCTCGCTCTGCTCGAACTCGCCAGGCTCCAGGGGAGAATTGGAGAGTGCAACACGCGGAACAATATCGCAATCCAGCTCCTAGATCAAGACAGCCGACCGCATCAGCAGAACCTGAACCTGCTCAACCTGAACCTGTTCAGATTGACCAAGCAGTCAAATCTCATACGCAGCTAGACCTCTCTGACTCGGACAGTGACAGCTCAGCCAACCACGTCGATGCACTTTCACTCAAGCGCACCTTCGCTCAAGTTGTAGCAGGCAAGCCGGTCGCCCCAGGCTCTTGTCTCCCGTCAATGTCTTCGGACAACGCTGAGCCTATGAGTGATAGACCGGCAGGTATTTCCGTCCGCGGTATGCCTCTGAGCCCTAAGACTACTTCAGGGCACCCGAGTTTGGATCCTGTCGAAATCACAGCAAATGCCTTCGCAGCTGTAAACGGCGATCCAGTTACTTGGAAAGAATGCATGTCACGGCCAGACCGTCAGAAGTGGATTGATGCGGCTAAAGAACGTCACGATGCGCTGTTGAAACAGCAAGTATACGAGCTCGTCGACAGACCTAAAGATCGCAAAGTCCTTAGCAACAAGCCAGTCTTTGCTATCAAACCTGATCGATACCAAGTTCGTATCGCTGCCAAAGGCTTCGGGCAGATCTATGGTCAAGATTTTGAAGAGACTTTCTCGCCTGTCGCGGCATCAGACTCGGTCCGCATGCTGCTATCGCTCGCAGCAATACTAGATCTACATGTACATCAAGTCGATTACTCCCAAGCGTACCTCAATGCACCGCTTGACAAAGTCGTCTACATGGAACAACCCGAAATGTGGCATGACGGCACATCAAAGGTCTGCAAGCTGCCCAAGAGCATCGACGGCCTCAAACAGTCAGGGCGTCAATGGCATCTCGTTCTCAAAGACATGCTCGACAAACTCGGCTTCAAAGTCGTGCTATCACTTCCGTCCTGCCATGTCATGCGCCAGGACGATATCTTCTTTGTCTTACCGATCATCTTCGACGACAAGCTGCTGATATGCAACGACTTGGCGACAATCCAAAGAGTCAAAGCAGAGTTCAACAAAGCGTTCAAATGCAAGGATCTAGGCGAGGTCACCTCTTTCGGCGGTATCAAGATCGAAAGAGACAGAAAGAACAAGACCATGTCGTTATCATCACACGACTACGTCACGTCGAAAAGCTGTTGCGTCGGTTCAATATGCAAGACTCGCGTCCTTGCAAGACACCAATGCCAGAAGGTCTTCAGCTTGAGAAGGACATGCCTGCAACTGTGAGAGAGAGTGAGTACATGTATCAAGTATATCACGGGGTATCTCGGGTGAACCGGAGTGTGGTAAAAGAGGGGATTTTGTATTCTGGAGATCTTCATCCAAGTATTGATAGAAGATCTCCAGGTGATTAGTCTGCTACACAATGCATCCAAGTATTGATAGAAGATCTCCAGCATTCACAGGTTATGAGCCTCGAAGTGCTCCTCTGATCTTCGACAAAAATTCCAGTCTTAGGTCAATCGCACACTTCTATCATCAAGGATCACATAAGAAGCCCAGCTACTGCTGCTATCCTTCTTAATCATTTCCATCAATTTTTCATCCTCTTTCATTCCAAATTTCACCATGTCAAACTATCGAGTCCCTTCCCTTGCCGAAAAGCTCAAAGAGGGCAATTACTCTCGATRGGTAGTGCGRATGTCAGATGCGCTAGCCGTCAACGATCTTCTAGACATTGCATTGGGTGAAGAGGAGCCTCCGCAAATCACTCACATCGACGTCAAAGGCGAGATGGATCTCAGTCAGATGTCAGCCGTGTCTTCCTTCAAGCTCTGGAAGAAAAGAGATCAACAGGCATTGGCTACTATCCGTCTCAACATCGAAGATTCAGTCTTTGTGCATGTCGAAAGAAGTCAAAGTGCAGCGGCAGCATGGAAGACGCTTCAGGAACAACTAGCACCTACTGGTGGTTCTGTCCCTTTCCAGCGCATTACAGCATACTACATGTCGCGTCCTTCGCAATTCGAGACACTYTYCGCATACATCACACATATCAAGCAAGCCAAGCAGAATTGCGAAGAATTAGACATCATAATTTCTCCACTTCTTTACAAGTTCCATCTTGTCGCCTACCTTCCTGAGTCCTGCTCAATCCTCAAAGAAATCCTCGTCAGCTCGCTCAGCACTCTGAAAGAACAAGAAGTCGAAGCGAGAATCATTGATTATGAGAGGCGTCAAGAGGTGGATGAAATGGARTCTGCATTGTTGGCGGCGAAAGGTCCTGGAGTCAACCAAGGTGCCAGACCCAAGTGTTCGAGGTGTGGKAAATTAGGTCATACTGAGGATGGGATCAATGGGAAGAATCGTTGCTTCAAGAAGTATCCTGAAGACGTACCACCTCACCTCAGAAGACCTCCTCGCTCGTCAGCATCTGACGCAACATCTACAACTCAGGAAGCGCATGTTGCAAGTGAGTGGGATGAAGAGTACTTGTACATGTCTGCTGAGAACAGCATCAATGCAACATCCTCTTCCTCGTACTGGATTGCCGACTGTGGAGCTTCTTCTCATTACAGCAACAATTCTTCATTCTTTCTATCCCTATCATGTTTGCTCCATCCTATCCCTATCAAATTAGGCAACGGTTCTACCGTATATGCCACTCATGAGGGTCCTATCCGACTGATTCTTCAGCACGACGGCCGTCGAAAAAGCATCGTGCTGAAAAAGGCATACCTCGTGCCGGAACTCCATGTTAACCTCCTCAGTCTTGGTCAAGCCAGTAGCTCTGGTCTAGACACCCTGATTCAAGATGGTATTCTTAGCCTTGTGGACAGAGCAACAGGAAAAGTCAACCTTACTATAACAAAAGACGCCAAGAAGTTATTCTCTTTCAAAGCTTCACACCTTTCAACGTCTACCACATCATCAGAATACTGTCACGTCTCATCGTTTGAATATTGGCATCAGCGATTTGTGTTGAGTAGTATCAGTCATCATCACCGTCCTCCTTGTCAAGAGACAGAGTGGCGGGATTGGTATCACCCTACAGAAGTCTCTTGTTCACAACCATCTAACAAGAGACTGCTGTAGGTATGTTGTACACTAGTCACAGTGCAATACAACCATCTAACAAGAGACTGCTGTAGTTTTAGGTTATGAGCCTCGTGCTTGAAGTTTTGAAATTCAATCGCTCTTCATACAAGTCCCAGCGACTCTGTTCCCTCAGCAGCTACTGCAGCAGCGCCTCTAGCCGGACTAGACGGTTCCTACAAGCGGCCGAGATATACCCTTGCTCCAAAGCAGAAGCGTCGCTTCCTCAAACCGTTTCAATTGTCTTCTTTGCTCGTCGCTATAGCCAGTCGAAGCGACTTCTAGCCCGACAGAAACGTTCAGAGATTACCATCCAGCCATTTATATCCTTCAGTAGAAGCGTCGCCCTTCACATCGGTCTCTGTCGACTTTACCTAAATCTTCCGACTCTTCTCCGACTTGGTCMGAAATATTTCGTCGCCAGACGATCCACTTTCGACCAAAGTCAGCATGAGTGACAACGTCAATGCTTCTACCACTTCTGGTACGCCTACTCTAGGCTATGGCAACTATGAAGAATGGAGAAGAAGCATGATCTCTGATTTGCACAAAGTCTCGGGTTGGTCCATCTGCAATGGCACGAAGGTCGCACCGGTTTCAGACGACAAGGATCCGCCTACGTTGATATACAACAGACAAAAGGATTGGGAGGCTGCAAACGAGAAAGCTATAGGCACCATCCAAGCCTCTTTAGACGCATCAAACTTCTCGTTGGTCGAAAACCTTACATCCGCTCGGGATGTTTGGCTCAAGCTCGAGTCCAAGTACCGCCAGTCCTCTGTCGGCCGAACCTACAACTTGCTAGAGACTCTCTTTTCCCTTCCTTTCTCGACAAACCTCTCGGCTTTCGGAAGAGCCAAAGCTCAAATCATGTCGACATTCAAAGCTTCCCTTCCAAAAGGATACACTCTCGATAAACTCTGCGACCTCATTCTCTCTCTGTCTATTATTCGCGAGCTGCCCGATAAATTCGCCTCAGTTCGAACTTCTTTCATCACCGCGTCTGAAATCAAGATAGAAGATGTGTTATCGGCTTTGGATGCTGTGCAAGCTCAGGAGGACTACGAGGAGAAGAAAGGAACGGACCTCATCGATGCTTTCTCGACATCAASCCAGAGCCGAGACATGCCTATACCTCTTCGAACATTCAAATGTCAGCTTCACTCATCCAATGGTCACACATTTGCCGATTGCCAGGAGTATAAGTCTTTCATTCAGTACAAGCAGGAGAAGCAGTCCAGTCGAGRAGCRTTTGGCCAGCGAKGTCGAGGCGGTCGAGGCAGCAGAGGAGGTCGAGGAGGKCAAGCTTCAGGKCACGCAACCACRTCTTCGCCGACCTCATCTACTCAAAATGCTCACCAGGCAGAGGAAGCTACCGACCAGTCTGTCAACTTTGTGCATCACCCAGACAAGTCAGCCCTCTCCATCATGTCTTTCGCGTTTGAAGCTCATTCTGAAACTTCTCCTATTGCCGACTCAGGAGCTAGTGTCTCCATGACTCCTCACAAGTCATGGTTGATGAATGCTAGAGCAAAGCGAGTGAGGATCAGAGTGGCTTCGGGTGATACGGTGTACTCTGAAATGGAAGGAGATGTGGTGTTCCAGCCCATCGTCGACGACAAAATGTTGAAAGAAGTACTTGCCCCATGAACATGTATTTAGGAACTTGAGCTCTTTCTTTTCTGATCAGCGATATACTGATCTATAAGAGCTCAGGTATGCATAGAGTAGATAATGCATTAGCGATATACTGATCTATAAGAGCTCAGTCTCTGTTACAAAAGACTTCGGCCCTACACCATCAAGAATGTGCTTTATGTTCCTGACCTGCACACTTCTTTGCTGTCTGTCCTCTCTTTGACGCGCACTGAAGGTGTCAACGTCGCTATCACTGGCTCTGTTTTCTCTTTCTCCGCCTCAGCTGGGCAGCTGCTATTCACTGCCACAGCGCGCAATCAGCTAGCTCACCTCGATGGATACATYCTGTCGCCAGAGATCGCTTCTTCAGCTGTGCCTGTCAGCAAGACAGATCTTGAGCTGTGGCATCGAAGGTGCTGTCATATCAGCCACGAAAGGATCAAGCAAGCCAACACCAAGTCGCTAGTCTCTGATCTCAACATCTTACCTACCGTTCACGGTGAAAATGAAGATTCGTGTGAGATCTGCAT